>JBBGZY010000741.1:5440000-6004985 GCA_037952925.1 Lithobates clamitans | reverse complement strand
CCCCCATGTCTCTCTCTCCCCTCTCTCTCTCCCCTCACTCATCTCTCCCTCTCTCCTCTCTCTGCCCCTTGCTCTCTTCTCTCCCTCTCTCTTTTCTCTCCCTCTCTTCTCTCTCTCCCCCTCTCTCTCTGCGCTCCCCCATCTCTCTCTCCTCTCTTTCTCTCTCTACCTCTCTTTTCCCTCTATTCTCTCTCTCTTCTCTCCCTCTCTTTTCTCTCTTTCTTCTCTCCCTCTCTTCTCTCTCTCTCTCCCTTTCTATCTCTCTCTACTCTCACTCTTCTCTCACTCTCTCCATATCTCCCCCCTCTCTCTCTCACCACTCTCCCTCCATCTCTCTCTCTTCTCCCTATTCTCTCCCTCTCTCTCCTCTCTTCCTCCTCCTCCCCTCTCTCTCTTCTTTTCATCTCTCTCTCTTCTCTCTCCCCTCTCTCTTCTCTCCTCTCTCCCTCTCTCTTTGTCCTTCCCTTTCCTTCTCTCTCTCTCCCTCTCTTCTTTTTCTCCCTCTCTCTCTTCTCTCCCTCTTCTCTCTCCTCCCCACTCCTCTCTCTCTCTCTCTCTCTCTCTCTCTCTCTCTCTCTCTCTCTCTCTCTCTCTCTCTCTCTCTCTCTCCTTTTCTATCTCTCCCCTCTCTCTCCACTCCACCCCCATCTCTCTCTCTATATATATATCTATATACTCATAAAGTAAAGTATATACAGTTGTGCTCATAAGTTTACATACCCTGGCAGAATTTATGATTTATTGGCCATTTTTCAGAGAATATGAATGATAACACAAAAACTTTTCTTTCACACATGGTTAGTGTTTGGCTGAAGCCATTTATTATCAATCAACTGTGTTTACTCTTTTTAAATCATATTGGTAACAGAAACTACCCAAACTACACCGCTCCTAAAGCGCCCCTGCCCATTGAAATCAATGAGCAGCGCCGCCGAAGCATCTACAAAGTGCCTCAGCAACGGCTTTTTGCTGGCGCTTACCAATCTTTAGATATGGTGGCTACAATCGTTTTCTTTTTCAGGCTCTTATCCCCTGTGTTCACCTGATGATCTTGGCAGCAACACATCTCCCGTATTAGAGTGCCCCCACTCTGGATGAAGAAGCACAGGGGGCACCTTTGGACAGCAGAATTGTCAGGGGAGGTATTTTTGTAATGTAGTAGCAGATTTAAATACACTAACACATTGAAGCAAAACTCCAGCTTACACTGTATAAGCAGTTACAGTAACCGTTTTTTTTTCCCTTTTGGAATAATAAATAAAATCTGATCATTGTAAGCACCCCTGCTAGGGTTAAATAGTTTGTCTCATCTTTGTTACAATCTGCAAGACAGCTTATTGTACTTTCACACTTAGCTGTTATAGCAGGGTGCTTTTAACCCCCGCTAGCGGCCGAAGAAAGGGTTAAAAGTGCCAGTGTTGCAGCGCGGTCAAAGTGCTTTGCAGGTGCTTCGGCAGCGCCGCCCATTCATTTCAATGGGCAGGGCATTTTGGGAGCGATGTATACACCGCTCCCGCACCGTCCGCCCCAAAGATGCTGCTTGTAGGACTTTTTTCTGCAAGCGATCCGCCCCCCGTGTGCCCGTGTGAAAGCACTCGGGCTTTCACACTGGGGAGGCATGAGAGTCGCTTTTCAGGTGTTATTTTTAGCACTAAAACATCTGAAAAGCATCCCAGTGTGAAAGGGGTCTAATTCTTTTGAAAAACAAAAGACTTCCTGGCTAGATAACCTATGAAAATAAGGGGAAAAAAAGCCTAAAAGGGAAAAATAATGCGCCAAACACAATCTAAGAATTGGTAAGCTGCAATATAATAAATGTTTATTTTTTGGGTTTAACACTGCTTTAGGCTGGGTTCACACTATTGCGATCTGGATGCAGGTTTCCCCGCATCCAATTCGCATGTTAGGAGCCTGTGACCGGCTCTCAATGGTAACGGTTCACACAGTTCCGGGACCGCTGCGGAGTGCTTTGCAGAAGAGTCCTGTGCGTATTCTGGTCCATTTCAGGTCCAATCCAACCCGAAAATTTGGGCCTGTTTGGACCCCTTCTGTGAGCCACTCCGCACAGCAGTGTGAACTCAGCCTTAAAGTCAGTCCATCCTAAACTGATTTTTCAGTTTCTTTTATTGCTTAAAGCAGAACTCCAGCTTTTCCTCCCCAAAACAACAGATGTGATGTGCATGTAAATGAATCACAACCCCACTGTCATTGTATCTGTATCTTACCTTATTTAGCTGTAAAAAAAAAACAGGTTTGTGTGTCTGTGATGTCACTCCTTCTCCTGGCTGAATTTCAAAGTTCTCTGACTTCCTGTTTCCTTCCTTCACCCGTCCTGATACTACATGTCCCATCATGCTTTGAGCATCTGTAGCTTCAGGGCAGGCTATGGGAGTGACTTGTAGCAGTTCTGGGAGTTGCTGTGGGTGGGCACTAAGACAGATAACTCTTCAGTCTGCAAAGCAGGTGTAAATACATACCTCCCAACTGTCCCTGATTTGGAGGGACTGTCCCTGATTTGGAGCAATGTCCCTCTGTCCCTCATTCCTCCTCATTTGTCCCTTATTTTGGTCTGATCGATATAGATGTATATAAAATGCACTTTTTATCTATCAAAAAGGGTTTTCCAGCGCTAAACCTTTCATCTGATTTCTAAATTGCTGCATTTGTAAATTCCAAAAGCCAATATGAAGGAATAGTAGTGGTAAAAAAAAAGCACTCGTGGGTTTAACCAATCTTGTTTTTTTGTATAATTCTCCTTTAAGGGGGCGTGGCAAGGGGTGTGTCCTATGCCTGCATACTTTTGCTGATAGGTGTCACTCATTCCCATCTCAAAAAGTTGGGAGATATGTAAATGTATCATTGCTTTCTTGAATAATGGCTTACTATAAGACTACAGAGGAAGGGCTATGGAAGGGTATTATGAAGGTGTTTTCTTCATATGTAAATGAATCAGATCACAGACAGCAGGGCTCTGGGAGGGCGGGATCTGAGGGGAGGGAATTTACCTGGGCAGGATTGACTTCTAATTTTGATTCATTCAACCCCACCCAGCAGCAGCACAGCTATTAGAACAGGCTGTGTATGAATGGGTTTCCTTCTTGAATAATGCTGTGAGGAGGGACTTGGGAGGTTTGGACTCTTCCTATAGGTGTAACATAGCGACGGGTGGGACTAAATGCTAATTAGGATGTATTTCATCCCACCCAACATCAGCGCTATGAAGGACGTTACATCATTTGCAGACTCTGAAAGACTACAGAGGGGTGTGTTCTAGACTAGAGATGGAGCAGGAAGTGGCCTGAACTCCCTCAGTCTACATGCAGACTATACAGAATGTCACATGGTACAAAGATTCAACTAAACCCAGAATATCAGGGGATCTGAAGACTAAGTACCATGGTACATACCGTGTTTCCCCAAAAGTAAGACAGTGTCTTACTTTCTTTTTATCCCTAAAAGCCCCATTATGGTGTCCGTTTATGAAGCAGTGAAATCTATTCACTGCTTCGTTCTCCGGCATTCACAGTGAAGAATCTTCTCCTCTGTGTGCAGTTTATGAAGCGGTGTAGATCACTTCACCTTTGGAGGAGTGAAGAGATCTACAAATGCTTCAAATAGTGGAGAACGGCCCCTGATACTGGAATCTCGTGAGACTTTACGAGATTACAGTACCAGATGTCAGTTTATCAAGCAGTGATAAATTATCACTGCTCAACGGCGCGTGGATTAATGTTAATAAAATAATGTGTCCCCCTACATTATACACATATGTATACACACACACACACTATATATACATGTATATACACACACATGATATATATATATACATATACATATTATATGTATATATGTATAAATATGTATACACATAAATATGACAGGGGGACATGCTTACAGTGTTGGGGGGTCTGAACGAGGCATAAGGAAGTTAAAAATCTTCCTCCTTCCCCCTCAGATCCCCCCAGATTTCCTCTTCACTCCCCGATTCACCACCTCTGAGCTGGTGAACCTGGGAGTGTGAATTGTGACACAGATCGCCAGTGAAGCGTGAGATCACCGCTTCATAAACTGGCCGTTACTGTGTCATTCAATGAGGATTCTCCGTGTGTAGAGATAATCGGCGGGAGAACAAGTTCAAACATGTTCTCCCCGATTATCACTGTTTCATAAACTGTTTATGGACTGTGATCAGCGGTGATCCTCGGGATCACCGCTGATCACTGCTTCATAAACGGACACCTATGTCTTACTTTCGGGGTATGTCTTATATTGGGAAAAAAAATTTTTTTTATTCTTTATTGCAATATGTGTTTTTTTTGTTTTTTTTTTAATCAGCCCTGTTGGGGGGCTTTGGTGAGATATCAGGGGTCTTAACAGACCTCTGATATCTCCCCCTTGAGACAGAGAAAGAGACAGAGGATAGAGATTCCCCAGTCCCTTTCTCTGCAGCCTCAGCTGCACTGAGAATGAAAGGAGAGAAGACAGCGGCTCCTCTCCATTCATAAACTGACACATTGTAATCACAGAAGATTACAATGTTTCAGTTATGTGAATGGACAGAGCCAGCTGACTCTGTCTATTCACAAAGGAAGGAGGGGGAGGACGGAGGAACGGAGGGGGAGAACGGAGGGGGACAGAGAAGGAGGGGGGAACGGAGGGGACAGCGGGGAGGCACAGAGGAGGAAAGCGGAACGGAGGGGGAGAACGGAGGGGGACAGAGAAGGAGGGGGGAACGGAGGGGACAGCGGGGAGGCACAGAGGAGGAAAGCGGAACGGAGGGGGAGAACGGAGGGGGAAAGAGACCCGCACCCCCAGCGGCCCGCACCCCCAGCCCCACTCTTTGTACCGCACGTCACTGGAGGCAAATTCCCCCGTGTTTCCCCGAAAGTAAGACATATGTCTTACTTTCGGGGTACGGCTTATATTAGCTGACCCCTCTGAAACTCCCGATACGTTTTACAATCGGGGGTGTCTTACTATCGGGGAAACACGGTATGTATGATCTATGCTGGGACTGATCATTCCATTCAGTTCTAGTGAAAGGAAAGTTGTTTTTCAGGCATCTATTGGTAAGCTACCTGTTCTGGAGTTCCTGGGGTCTGCACACCTACTGTGGACATTAGAAGGGGCTTCCACTATTATAAATAATATTTATTTTTATATTGTGTGGAATGCAACAGGAGTAGTTGGAACACCCACAATTCCCAGGTAGATGGAGACAGAGCTGGACATTATTGCAGAAAGGTCTTGCTGTTGAAGTGCCTTTGATGTATAAAATGATAGCATCCCCGCAGGTTCTACCTCTAAGAAAATCAGTTTTGTGTGAACAAGCCCTTTGTTATTTTTTAATTAAATATCATACTTTTACTTTATAATATCTAATATCACTATGCGATAGATATTATACTGCTGTCTATGCACAACGCACCAGCACTTAAATGCAGAGTTAACACAAATGTTTCTTCTAATAAATATGTTTTTGCAGTGAAGCATGCTGGGAAGGGAACATTTATTGGAAGTTAGTTGAGTGCTTTGTGTATAAGATGAATAAGGCTTCATGTACACTGGCCTACATTTACCACACCGGTGGGAAACCGTAAAACGCGGCAAAAAAATGTGCCAAGCTGCGAGCTGAGATGCGTAGGGGCTGCCATTCATTTGGAATGCGTCTAGCAAGAGCAGCGCGATTCAGCTGTGGGTGGTTGCGGGTGTTGGAATCAATGCGATTCCCGCTCCCCCAGCCAGAACACACAGTGCAGGCTAGTTTGAACCTACCCTTAAAGAGGAACTTTACCCATAACAAAATGATAAAAAATAATGTTCTTTAGCAAGGAACATACATTCCACATTAATAATTATGCTACCAAAAATGAGTGTGTGCTGTAAACTTCCTCCAGCATTGCTCATGTTTTTTCTTACTGGATGCTGCCATTTTGCTGAAGCCCAGAGCCCCTGAGCAGAAGTAAGTCATAAAGCGGAAATAAACCCATTGATTTAACAGTTTCAAAAAAGTTACATTTCTTGACTGCCAGGATTGCTAACTTTCACATTTTCCTTTTTTTACTCAACCAAACTATCAAACCATCAAATGGCTGATGTCATAACTGATCACATGTGCAGCTCCATGGCAGTTGCAGATTAACTCCTTCAGATCCGCGCTATAGCCGAATGACGGCTACAGCGCAGATCAATATCCTCCCCTTTGCGCGCGCCCCCTGCAGGGCACGCGCTGTGATCACAGAGTCAATGAGACTCAGGTGATCACAATCCTAGCTCCTTATCACGTGATCAGCTGTCAGCCAATGACAGCTGATCACGTGATGTAAACAGAAGATCGGTAATCGTTTTTCTTTCTTTTTCCTCACGCTGATAGCGTGAGGAGAAAAAAAAGCCGATCACTGGCTTCAGTGCAAGGGACATCGGTCCCGAAGAGGAAGCAGCGAAGCCACCTCATCTGTGCCCACCAATACCGCCTTCCAGTGCCACCTGTCAGTGCCCACACAGTGCCACGAATCTGCATAAGTGCCAGCAATCAGTACCACCTATCAATGCCCATGAGTATCACCTATCAATGCCCACCAGTGGTGCCAATCAGTGCCTCATCAGTGCCATCTAGCAGTGCTGCCTATCAGTGTCACCTACCAGTGCCAATCAGTGCCCATCAATGCCACCTATCAGTGCCCATCAGCGCCAGCTATCAGTGGCAACTATCAGTACCACCTATTAGTGCCCTTCAGTGCCACCTATCAAGTCCCTTTAGTGCCGCTCATCAGTGCCGCCTATCAGTGCCCACCAATGCCACCTATCAGTGACCACCAGTGCCACCTCAACAGTGCCCACCAGTGCTGCCTAATAGTGGCCATCAGTGCCGCCTATTAGTGTCCATCAGTGCCCATCAATGCAGCCTATCGGTGTCCATCAGTGCAGCCTATCAGTGCCCATCAGTGCAGCCTCATCAGCGTACATCAATGAAGGAGAAAAGTTACCTGTTTGCAAAATTTATTAACAAAATATAAAACAGTTTTGTATTTTTTTTTTTAAATTTCGTTTTTTTTAATTTTTTTTAACAAAAAATAAAAAACCCAGAGGTGATCAAATACCACCAAAAGAAAGCTCTATTTGTGGGAAAAAGATTATAAAAATTTCATTTGGGTACAGTGTTGTATGACCGTGCAATTATCGTTCAAAGAGTGACAGCGCTAAAAGCTGAAAATTGATCTGGGCAGGAGGGGGGTTTAGGTGCCCAGTAAGCAAGTGGTTAAACAGAAGCAGCTTCCTGGGCTGTAAATGATAGGAGGGTTTAATTCCGCTTAAAGCGGGAGTCCGGCGACCAATCTTTTTTTTTTTAGGTCATTGAGACACTTTGCTAATCCCAAAATAATACTCACAGTTTGGATGTAATATTTCCGCCTCTGTCTGTTTTCGTACTGAAGAATAACTTAAAAAATGTGATGCTGGCTGTTTCCATCTTGCTTGTGGTCATGTGAAGCCCACAAGCATTGATTTCCTGGATGCGGTGAATGCTGTTCATTCACAGCTTGTTTACTCGCATGATCATTGTTTCCGCACTGAATCTTGGGAAGCCTGACACTAAGCTCCCAGGAGACAGTGCAGCGCCAGGGAAAGGCAATAAACACGCCTACTCCCATGGGAGGAGAGACAGGAAGTGCCACAATAAAGTACAATATAAAGGTAATTACACCGATAACATTTTTTTTGTGTGGCATTTGAACATCTATGCAATTAACTGAAGGGGGTAAGATTAAGTTAAAAATTTGAGTGGAACCCCGCTTTAACATGGTTTCCTATAGTACACATTTTACATCAATGCGTTATTCAGCAGGTGCATTTTTGGAAATGGTCAGAGACTTTTGTTCCTGCAGCAGATTGCATTTTGCATGTAATAGACTTCAATGGACCCGCACCAAAAACGCAAAGTTTTTTTATTTTCCATAACAAACTGTGGTTGTTAAAGAGCAGACTGAGAAGCCGGCTGCCGTGTCCATAGCAACCGATGAATCCTCAGCTATCAGCAGGTTTCCCTGCTGACAGCTGAATATGAAAGCAAGAATTGCCTCCAATAAAAAAAAATGATAAAAAACGGCGTGGGGCCCCCCCAATTTATACCAGGCCCTTCAAGTTTAAAAAATGGTGTGGGGTCGCCCAAAATCCATGCCACACCCTTATCCGAGCAGGTCATAAAATGGGAGAGGACATGCGAGTGTCCCTACCTCTCCTAAACCATACCAAGCCACATAACCTCAACATGAGGGGAGTGCTTTGGGACAGGGGGGCTCCCCCTCAAAGCACCTTGTCCCCATGTTGATGGGGACAAGGGCCTCTTCCCCACAACCCTGGCCAGTGGTTATGAGGGTCTGCCGGCAGGGGGCTTACTCGGAATCTGTAAGCCCCCAGATCCCAGCCCCCCATGTGAATGAATATGGGGTACGGGGCCAAAAGTGTTTTACTGGGAGGAGCACTAGGTTCAACTAGAGAGAAAAAGGCTAAAAAAGAAAGAAAGAAAGAAAGAAAACTAACACAGCTCCCCCTTCAAAGGATTGGTAAGCTGCAAAACAATACATCTTTGTTCTTGGGTTTAGATATGCTTTAATAAGGAGAGACTGAATATAAAAAAAAGGGAAAGTATTGTGATTATGTTTATTAGTTAATTTAGAAAGGTATCATAGCATCCTATCTGCTTTGCTGTAATGCCATTGCACAATTGTAAAAGGTAATATACAGGAAATATGTATTCTAATGAGGGAAAAAAGTAATGTTTTAGTCCAGAGGGTGAGGAGACGCGGTAATGGCGAAGATTGTCATCATCATTATTGCCGCAAATGAAGCCGTTTACTTTCCCTGAGCGAGCCGTAATGACACAGATAGACATTTCTGAGACTGTTTTAAATCTCTCTCTGAAATGTACAGTATATGGAGAATGAAGGGAACAATATTGCAGTGACAGGTGGGTGGATCTGAGAATTAGGATACAGAGATCTTGCTGCCAAAGTCCTAAGATATATAAGAAACCAGAAGGCAATCCAACCTGTCATCACCCACAAAAAAACGAAAGCCGTGGATAGACTACCAGGCCTCTGAATACTGGCTTTGTCAGCTTCTTCCTCAACCAATAATCATGTCTATACTGAACCTGGGGGCTCATTCACATTTTAAAACGTTCAGTTTTGTCATGCGGACTAATGTCAGTTTAGGGGCAACGGACTGCAGTGCTATGCACATTTCTTTTTTTTTTTTTTTTTAAACTTTATTCGTTTGCATATCCCCACAGCAGCACAGTGCTATGTTGTGCTTTCCAGTGCGCTGCAGTTAATTGCTACGTGGTTGTTTTACTGCACCTCCCGGGTGCATGGTGGTGTGAATGGGGCTTTTTGTTTTCTATGTGCTCTAATGGTGATCTGTGTTGATCCAATCTGTAAAAACTCAGGTCCCTGGTCTAAATTTGAAGAAGTCCTTAGGGGTGTCCTTTATTTCTTGAAAAAGTTGGGGTCCCGTCCAGCACATGAGTCTAGCATGTCTCCATATATACAGTACCTGCACGACTGAAGGGAATTGTACGTTTTTTTGATCTAAGTGGACAACTCCTTTAAGTGCTCATGCACACAGGACATTTTTCAGCTGCTGTTAGGGGCATCTGAGGTTTTTTTTTTAACTGCCTCTAAACGCCCCTGCATGTTAGCCTA
The DNA here is from genome assembly GCA_037952925.1 of Lithobates clamitans. Lineage (NCBI taxonomy): Eukaryota > Metazoa > Chordata > Amphibia > Anura > Ranidae > Lithobates > Lithobates clamitans. Next base: position 5,995,281 of record JBBGZY010000741.1, on the reverse strand, counting down.
TGTGTCCATGCACACATAAACTTTTAGAGGCATTTAGGGGCAGTGGAAAAAAAACGTCAGCCTGTGCTTCCAGGAGCAGTAAAAATGAGCTGTAAAAACAAAAAATGCCCAAAAACCCACCTAAACGCTGCAAAATGCTGCGTTTAGCAACACTTAACAGCGTTTAGGGGCATTTTTCATTTTTTACAGCTCATTTTTACTGTAGCAAGCTGTTAGCTGCGTTTAGCCGCGTTTGGCGTTTTTGGGCATTTTTACATTATAAGTAGTGTTTTTAATGAAAAATTCACAAAAACGCTAATGCCAAAAAATGTGGGACAACGTGCAAAAACACTAATGTAAAAACGTGACTAAACGTGATGAAAACAAGTGTTTTTAGCGCTGCTGTAGCGCTGGCGTTTTTAAAATGTCCTGTGTGCATGAGCCCTAAAACTAGTGAGGCCTTTCTTTTATATATTTCTACATATAATATCTACATGAATTTGCTCTTTTTATTATAACAATTTTATCATTATCATTTTACCATTGTATACATATACAGTATAAAAAGCACCAGTCGTTAAATAAGAGGCATCTCCCACTCCATGCCAAAAATTTAACGCACTTCATTTTTTTTTTTTTTCTTGCCAAGGGATATGTATTTCTGTCAAACCAGTCCTGAGATTTGCACAGCTCCACAACACTGCACAATCAGGTGAATGGCCTCACTTACAGTGAGGGCTCATTAACAAGTGTGGTTGGGGAGGTGGTGGATGCAAGCGGTTGAGCCGTGGCCCCTGGCTGCCCACCTGAACAAGCAGATGCAGCTACTCTGGGTTGTACACATGCTGTGATGCCTTGGTACACATGCGTGGCATTCGGTTGGTGATACCGCTGTTGAATGCAACCTGTTCAAAGTGAATGGGGCAGCACAGCAACCGCCCTGAGACTGTATGGAATGCACACAGTTGTAGCAAGGTGGGTCGGCATTTTCAGATTTAAATATATGTATCGCCTTCTCACCACCTGTCTAATTCAGGGGGCAAGGGCTGCCGCATGTATGAATAAGCCCTTAAGCAATACAGTGATGCCCTCTCTCCACCCCCAATCAGTTGATTGGAAAGAGAAGCAGCAGACTGATGGGGTCATCCCTCTGCTCACCTTACACTCTCTCCATATTAGTCTGTGCTAACGGATAGAGCATTGCAAAAGGGTCATATCAAGAATAATTAAGGTACTTACTATAGATGCATTTAAGAAATACATTGGTAAATAATGAATACAGCCCTGTTTTATATCTGTCTGGAGTTCAATTCTATAACAAAGGCTCTGTTAGCAATACTTCCATACTACAGTATGTTCATTCCTAGCACTTCCCACAAAACCACAATGAAGGTGTCACTCTTTTAGTGTTAGTTCACACCGGAATCGCACAGGAATGTGATCCACCTGTCATATAGCAAAACGATGGCCAGAAAGTGGTTCTGTTATCCTGACTGGGCGTCATTTGACGTCCAGCAGGATAAGACACGATTGCGCGCCCACGCATTGATTATCAGTGCAGACCCATTGAGGATGCCCACCCATGGCCACCAGGGATGCCCACCCATGGCCACCAGGGATGCCCACCCATGACCACCAGGTAAGCCCACTAGAGCCCACCAGGGATGCCAATCAGTGCCCATTAGGGATGACACTCTGCGCCCATTAGTGATGCCTGCCAGCGCCTACTGATAAGTAATGCCTATCAGTGCCAACTATCAGTGACACCCATCAGTTCCCACCAGTGCCCATCAGTGCTGCTTATGAGTGCCCATCAGTGCTGCTAAATAGTACTGGCTATCAGTGCCCATCAGTGCTGCATATAAGTGCCTCATCATCAGTGCCACCTCATCAGTGCCAATCAGTACTGCTTCATCAGTGCCCATCCGTGAAGGAGAAAAATTACTTAATTACAAAGTTTTGTAACAGAAACGAAGAAAACCTTTTTATTTTTTTAAAAAATTTCCGCCATTTTTTTATTTGTAGCACAAAAAATAAAAAACCCATTGGTGATCAAATACCACCAAAAGAAAACTCTATTTGTGGAAAAAAAATATAAAATTGTTGTTTGGGTACAGCGTCACATGATCGCGCAATTGTCATTCAAAATGTAAAAGCGCTGAAAGCTGAAAATTGGCTTTGGCAGGAAGGGGGGAAAGTGCCCGGTATTGAAGTGGTTAAGCTTTTATGGATCATAACATAATGTATGGGAGGTAAAAGGATGTAAATGGAGTCACATCCACCTGTCCATAGACGTAAAAGGTTCCATTAGGCCTTGTTTTTAATGCCATCACAAGGTGGAGGAAAAAATCTGAGCAGACGTACTGCAGATGTCTTAAAAGTGACATTTGCTCCAGTCTACTTCAATTCAGCAGGAGATCTGTTCATGGATCCCCTTCTGGTCAGAATGAACGCCGCTCATGTGAAAGGGTCCTAGGAAATATTGGGAGCCACCATGCCAATTTTTCAACAACCACCCAGAACTAAAATCTGAGTTTTCGCTGGCATTGACCTTTATTTCATGAGAAGGAAACATCAGTATCATACTTTTAGTTTTCTGTTATAAGGGGAAATACAAGCGTTTCTGTTCTTCTGGCAGAACTACCAATTTATCATGGCTTGCCCAATGCTTTCTGATGATTACTCGCTGCATTTATGAGAAATTTCCAAAAACAGAAGCTCCACTTGGCATAAATGTATGCAGCCTATAGGTACACTTGGCCTACATTTTTCTGCGTTTGAAATCTTTGCGTGTCTGTGAAAATTAGCTTCCCAACCAAAAGGAACAAAACAGCAAAGGACTATGTGCAACACTTAATGGTCAATCCAACTGTGCATAAAAGAGGATATAAGAGAAATAATAAGAACTTGTTTCTTTTTTAGCCATATTCTTTTTATTTTATATTTTCTATTCTTTCTTCTTGCATTATAATACCTGATAAATTTAGGATTTTCCATTCTTACTGAACGCATCATTACAGAAGCAGAATACAGTACACATTTGCAGAATGACAACCAATCCCAAAATGTCAAAGTATCAAATTGAAATGCATTGCTGCGTGGTACCAAATCAGAATGTAGTATTACCAGTTTAGCAGTTTAATATACAGCGTGTATGCGGCCCTTGTCCTGATTGTTCCACCTTGCTGCTGTATTCAGTAAAAGCGGATGGAAGAAAATGTCTGATGCCCATAGCAAACCATTCGATTCTTTCCTACATGTCACACTTGCTGTAATATTCACTTCAAAGACCTGGCCATTTCTCATATCCTCTTAACACAGTTGGATCTTTGAAGTGCACACAGTTTTGCTGGTGTGTCATAGAATTTGCAAGCTTTACTAAATCATCCATGTAAGATAAAGGTCACCGTTGCTGCAATGTGAACTTTTTTGTGGTTCACTGTAAAGGTGTCTACAGACAGAATGTTCACACCACCCAGCTATTTACAGTTGGGTTAGGTAACATCTCTATGTCCACCGTCTCTGTCCCCAGATATCCCCTGTCTAAGCTTTCTCATATTGAGAGCCAATTGCTGGATTATAGATCAGTCTCTATTGTCTTTCCCTAAGACAGCCTAGAGCCAGGGCTATCATATAGTGCCCCCCCTCTCCTCTCATATGCAGCAATATCTTTTCATGTCCAGCCAAACTATTAAAGTTTGTATGCAACTTAAAGCAGAACTCAACACAAATTAATGCAGCTCTGCAATCATTAATACATCATTGTACGTGCCTTACTTTGATTTTGTATCAGCTAATTGCAATTCCTGTACAGAAGAGTTCAGGGAAGGGGCGGAGTGAAGCAGCACAAGTAGCCAATCAGATGTTCTGCAATGCATCAAATATGCTGATAGGAGGAGAGAGCACAGTGAAACAGCAATGAGCTCATCATTGCGCTGCTTCTCCTTTCACTGTTCTGTAACAATGAAACAAAAGCCCAATATTTGCCCATGGCAGCTGTCTTTTTACATTTCAAGCGAAGTAAGGAATCTGCCATGGACAACAGCCCTGCTTGCCCCATCTGTGATGCAGCTGATTGATAAGAGTTTGAGCTGGATTTGAAGCAGAATTAAATCCTCCAGTTTCTTTGCAGCCAATGGAAGCTGGCTTTTTAGTCTTTGTTTGATCTGCAGTTGCCACGGAGGGCAGTTATGACAACAACCATGCGATGGATTGACAGTTCCATTGAGAGAACGAGCAACTGTGGCAGTTTTCATTCATTGCATATTTGAAGATAACTGTTTTGGGAAACTGTTATGGAACCCAGTAACCAACACCTATTAAAATAACAGCCAAATTAGTTTACTACAAAATACTCAAAAGCACAATGTATATTGCAAAAAAAAAGTCTTTGGCATTTAATTTTTGGTTGCATCAGGCAGAAAGGGTCACTTATTTTGCCTGTTCCCAGCAGCATTTACTTACCTTGACCTTGGAAAAAATGGTTTTGGGAATTGAGTGTATCAAACTGCCAACATCCTGCCATCTCCACACTTTCAGAATGCTGATTGGACAGTTGAAGTGGTAGTAAACCACAGCCTTAAAAAAAAAAAAAAAAAATGTCTGCAAGGAAATGCTTACCTTAGAATGAAGCCCTCCAGTGGTGCAATGTCACCACTGACAGGGCTTCCATTTTCATGCTGTCTTCCTTCCGGGTTCGCATGATCTGAATGGCCGAAGCACGATGGCGTCACTCCCGCACATGCACGTGGGAATCATGGCCTGCGGCACAGAGCTCTGAAGAGATGACACGGATATGCCATCCCTTGAGAGCGCATGCGCCAGTGACATCAGCGGCTGCATGCAGTGTGAATATCACGTTTAAGCGATATTCAATGTACCTACAGATAAGCATTATTATAGGCTTACCTATAGGTACAAGTTTAAAAAAAAGACTTTACTTCCACTTCAAGGAGAAGCCGCAAAATGATAAGTCATCAGCTCTGCTCAGCTGCTCTCTCATCCTGTTGGCATGTTTGTATGCAGTATGCATGTGCATGCAGTAGATCCTGATTGGCTCCCAGTGCTGCCACTACCTCTCCAATCTGCTGTTGCAGGGATTTGCAGAAGGATGATATTAAGAGAGATTCAGGTACTTGTGGTAGCACTAAGTAAAAATGCATTTAATTGTTTTGAAAGAGATACACAATTGCATTAAAATGTTTTACATTAATTAATAAATCAAATGAAATGTCTATATCTGCTCTGCCAAGAGTTTAGCTTTGATGGATCAAAATGTCAAAGGTTGACAAACTCACGACAGCATTTCCATACAAGTGACATTAAATGAAGATCTGCATCTGACCTGTTCTCACATTTAAATAGTGAGATAGACTCTCCTGGAATCAAAGTGGAAGTATTTCCACGGGGCTTCTGCTAACCAAGTCAGAATGAAGTGTTCAGCCTTTATCTGTATCTATAGTCACTGTAATGAACAGAGCAGCTTGTAGACAATGGTCCTGTCACATTCACAGTATATAGACATCACTTACAGACACATCAATTTCTATTCATGTATAACAATCCTCTATTGATGCCATTCAAACTGTGCCACATCTGCCTTTCACTAATTTGGCTCCAAATAAAAAAAGATCAACAGACAGAGCAACATTTGAACTGACACATTCCTCCTTTGAGCAGATTCTTGGAAAAGCTTAAAGTTAAACCCTACAAGACCAATAAAGCTAAACGAAGAGCTGAATTATAAAGATGTATACAAACATAAATGTTTCAGGGGCTTATCATTAAAACCCAACTTCAGCCAAGACTCTTTCTATTTCGTTTTGGACAGAATTAGGAAGAATTAGCTGAACATTTGTATTTTAAATGGTGTGGAGTAGATAGAGTTGGGAAGAGTTAACATTTGTGTTGGGTTCTTAGTTCTCTTTGGGAACCTATTTGGAAGATTTTCCCTGACTTTCATTCCCCGTAAGGTCCATACAAGAAATAGGGATGTGGAGGTCACTGGAACTGGAGGGCACAGACAGCAATAAAGACATCGAAAATTCTAACCCTTCTCGCTGTACTAAAAACGTATATTTTAAAGACTGTCTGGGTCTCTTTTTGGAAGACAATTAACAAGGTTATGAGCAACAAAAGGAAGTTACATCTTCTTCTGCGGATTTTTTTTTTCAGTCTGTTTGTCAGCTAATGGGGAAAGTGAAGGGAAATTCCTCGAAGACATGGGCATGGAAATTCCTCATGGACATGGACATGGAAATTCCTCATGGACATGGACAAAATATACAAAAACTTGGTTTAATGTTTAAAGGTTCTAAAAGGTTTTCTGTGGATTTGGGTTTTACATTTTCCTGAAGATTTTAGGGAGACATGTTTTTTTCTGAGCATGGCTGGCTTCTAGCTGCTGGTATTGTTTGGGACACACTTTCTTTTTTTGATACCCTACGAGTCAGCAAGTGTGATTGCTGTTGTGTTGCTACATTTTCAGTTACATTCTGGGTACCCATTGAAGGGGTAACTTGCTTCATATGAGCAGCCACACCAGAGCACATCAAAAGCACAATATTTGCCCATGGCAGCTGTCTTTTTACATTTCAAACAAAGTAAGGAATCTGCCATGGTCAGCAGCCCTGCTTGCCCCATCTGTGATGCATCTGATTGATAAGTTAAGCTATCTTATGTTTTATTGAATGAAGAAATCTCCATCCCAAAGAAGTTCCTTAGCCTCTTGGATATGTTTTTTTTTTTTTTGGTGATCGCTTGCTTTCTGTCTCAGACTATATAGTTGCCAGCTTGGAAGTTTCTACTTGCATTTCTCTAGATGCCTTAATAGGAGAAGGATTAAGGTTATAACTAGACATGTGCACACTGGAAATTTTTGTTTCATTTAAATTCGGATGCATCTATTCATTGAAGAATTTGGTTTCGTTTTATTCGTTATTTTGACCCGATTCATTTTTGGGTTTTGTTTTATATCTTCGGCATTCGTTTCGTATATTCGTTGGTCCAGGTGGATTTGAAAAATGTTGCAGTTTTTCCAAAAGATTGCTATATGTTAAATATAGAATCAAATGGATTTGAATCTGAAGGATTCAATATTTTAGGACGCTAGTCCAAACCATGGACAACCCATGACATGAGCTGATTGGACAATATCAACTGGTGTCATGAGCATCTGAATTAACACATGGAATGAAATTCGGATCCATTCGTTATGCAAATCCAAATTATCAAACAAATTTAAAAATTGAATTAATTTCCACATGGGTCCGAACTACTGTCACATCATGTGGCATCATCTGAATGCAACAAATGCATATACATTTTTTTCGGATTCGTTGACATTTGTTTATATGTCCATTCATAGCTTCATATGCATCCGAATCTGTGAAAATTACATTTTTGGTTGAAAAACAATCAAAACAAAATGCACATGTCTAGTTACACCCAGAATAACAGTGAATGCCTGGCTGCCCTTGACCCAAAGGTTTTGGTTATCAAGGATACTGCTGCCTTGACAAGCTATACAAAGTATTGGGAACCAAAACAGTAGCCCTGGTGGTTCAATGTCCTTGTCCCCATGACTGTTACAGTTGTGACTTGTTACCCCCTTCAATGGGTACCCAGAATGTAACTCAAAATAAACAGAAGTTGATTCTGTGAAACATTTGTTTCTATGAGACAGTGACATTAGCTGTGGATGTTTTAGGAAAGGTTTACTACCATCTAAGAACCAACTATCATTTCTGAAAGCAAGAGTATCCCCAGAGGCATTACCTCATACCCACACTCCACTTTTAATTAGAACAGTAGGTGAGTTATTACTTCCAAATGATCTAGGAATCTTATAAGCACCATTGAGCTTTTTACCAAGCAAGCCTTGGGTAATATGCTTGTCTTGTTGACTTCATAGACCCTTTAATGTAAGATAAATGATAATAGAGTCAGTTTACTAGGTTGAATCAGTTATTTATTGGTATATAGTATTTTATCCCACAATAATTTTCTCATCAAAACATTACGTTCAAATGACAAAATATCGCAACGGTTTGGAATACTTACTTGTCACATTAATAATTGTTTGACCACCGAAAGCCTATATTTCTGAATTGATATTTATCATCATGAAGCATTTTTTGTTTCCATCTCAAATTACTTCATTTTCATTTCTTATAAATCAGCATTTCAAAGAAAATCACAGCTGCAGTGACCCTGTTGCTAACTCACCATAGTAAAACTATAGACACCCTGTAAAAGGAAGATGAATACTTACTTGTCTGATAGGAGTGAGGGGGTGGGGTGTTACTTCAATCTTTGCTCTCTTGCAAAGATACAGCTGGTACTGGTATCTGACACTTTGGGGTTTATTTACTAAAGCTGGAGAGTGCAAAATCAGGCTCACTTCTGCATAGACATCAACCAGCTTCTAACTCCAGCTTGTTCAATTAAGCTTTGGCAATAAAACCTGGAAGCTGATTAAATAGACCCCTTTGGTTCTGTTGGGCATCTAGTCCTCCACTTCTGTGAACATTGAACAAGCGATGTAGTAACCAGTTAAAAGAACCACAATGCACATCAGAGCACCAGGTCCAACATTACTCAAAGTTTTAGATACCATAGCTGGCCATAGCTCTGCAAGCATGTGAAGATTAAATTTGCTACCTGCAGAGAGGCCAGCCAGAAAGTAGTGGTATTTTAATGTGTTAAACTAGGGGGTAATCTTTTGGACACCACTGTCTGTAAATTTGGTTGAGGCATCTTACACAGATACTACATGGTAGGCCATGGGTGCTCAACCTGTGGCCTTCCAGCTGTGGCAGAACTACAAATTCCATGAGGCATTGAAAGGCTGACAGTTACAAGCATGACTCCCAAAGACAGAAGCATGATGAGAATTGTGGTTCCGCAACAGCTGAAGGACCACAGGTGAGGCACCTATGTGGTAGGCTTTCACTTGTAACTCTTATGCCCCGTACACACGGTCGGACTTTTCGGCTACAAAAGTCCGACAGCCTGTCCGACAGACTTTCAACGGACTTTTGTCAGACTTTTGGTGGACTTTTGGCGGACTTGCAGCAGACTTTCTTACGAACGGACTTGCCTACATACGATCACACAAAAGTCCGACGGATTCGTACGTGATGACGTACACCGGACTAAAATAAGGAAGTTGATAGCCAGTAGCCAATAGCTGCCCTAGCGTGGGTTTTTGTCCGTTGGACTAGCATACAGACGAGCAGATTTCTGGGTCCGGCGTAGTTACGACGTAAAGATTTGAAGCATGTTTCAAATCTAAAGTCCGTCAGATTTGAGGCTGGAAAAGTCTGCTGAAAGTCCGGGGAAGCCCACACACGATCGGATTGTCAGCCAGCTTTAGTCCGTTGGCGTCCGTCGGACTTTTGTAGACGAAAAGTCCGACCGTATGTACGCGGCATAAGGAACTGGTTTAACCTGGAGGAGTTTGCAGGTCACAAAGAAAACGCTGTATGTATTCTATCTCCAAGATGTCTATAATTTTCCAGGAAGAGTCTTGACAAAGCAGTCTGATTTGGCCAACTTGGCTCATTACCCTTGCAGACTCCTGTAAGAATTAGTAAACTTAGCACGATGCTTCACAAAAGATGTATGCCAATCAGATGTTCTTTTTTTCTTACAGCAGTGGAAAAAAACATAAGTGCTCAATGATTTATCATTCACATCACCTTATTCTGAGCAGAACTATTTATAAATGTTACCAAATATTTTTTTTTTTATTTTCTTTAACATATCAACCCCACTACAGATTTTTATTATAGTAATTCCTCAGGGAATACTTATCTCATTCTGATAAGAACTTCCAGCTGTGCTCTTAATTCTAAACTAGCTTAAGTGTTTCATATATTTTTAGCCTGCTCTTAGTTAAGGGCTTATGTTCTACACATATTCAACTAGGGCGGACATCGATGCAGAGAATCCCATGCTTTTGATGTTCTGCCACCATTAAATGTAATGTGTAATAAATACCATGTTAATGAGTTTAGGATATGCCATCTACTCTCCTCACCACCAAAGACCCATTACTTATGAGCCGTAGTAGGACTTAGAACTTAAGGAAATATCCTTTTGCGTCTGTAGATCAGTAGATGCATCAGTATTTCTCTAAGTTCATATTTTTTTATTATTATGTTTTTGAAAATAATTTAGAAATTAGTCTAATCAAGCTAAGGAAAATAATAATAAAACGGGTATGAACCAAGTTAGTTAAAAGAGCCTTTGTTAATTGTGCACTGGATAATGTGTACAAAAAAAGGAAGCCTATGACATCTATTGAAAATCCATATATAATAACTACCATCAAATAGTATCAGAAATAAGTAGCAGAGCAAATGGAGTTTATCTACATCATTGGCATTAGCAGTTCGTTAGAGCATCAGCAAAGCATCATATAACAGTCCATTTGGAACAGAGCTAAGGAAGACCTGAAATAAGCAAGTCACTGATGCTTCAGCTTGAGTACGGTTTTAATTTTGCTAAATGTCAGTGACTCAGAAGTATTGAGGCCAGACACGGACAGGCAATTAGCATTCGCCAAGGAAGGTTTGCACTGGCAGCACCATTATTTCTTTCATCACAGGTGAAGTTTAATATGCATTAGCACTGATTAATAGCTGCATCAGACATAACACTTTGATGCCCCATCCACAGCTGTACACATTTACCTTTCCATTGCTTCCCATTGCTTCTCATACGTCCCTTTGGTTGTTTGCAGCGAAGAGAGACAATCCCATGATGTACACCATGAGTCCCTCAAAACTTATCATCTGGACACTTTCCCCATCCCATGTGAAAGCTCTGAGCGAATCAACTAAGGAGTGAGTATCATACTTCTCCATACTGAGTATTTCCCCTCCTTGCTGCTGAACATAGCAGGGAAGGACAAGGTCGGTATGTGCTCACCTTCTCTAAACTCACGTATATACAGTATAACATATACATGCTGTATATATGGGTAATGGTTGAATTAAAGCAAAGCAGTTGTTTTGCCCTTCTGGGGCAAAACACAGATTTGCTTTAATGCAAACATTTTGGTTAATGCAAACTATTTTTCTTTGTCTTGACTCTGGGGTCCAATTCACACCTTGAAGATTCAAAGGGCTCAAAATAACAAAAAATCCCTTGATTTTCAATTGGGCCTTTCTACACCTATATTAGCATAAGTATTGCTTGAAGACTGTAGCTTGAAAAAGTACACAAGCTTCTTTTGAGGTATAAACTTCAAGCATCTTTGGCCCCAAAGAGACTTCAATGAGAGCGCCTGAAAAAAAAATGCGAACGTGAAATACAAGAACTTGCAAAAACATCCTTATCGCACATCTTTATTCCCTGGTAACTAGTTTTCCAATCCAGAGAGCTAATTGTATTATTATTACTATTACTTTGTGAGTATAGGACGCTGAGTGAACAGTGATGTGTAAAGGATATGAGGGGCGATCGATAAGACTATACTTGTTCTGTGTATATGCACGTATCTAGCTTTCCATTGACTAAAAATGTACTATCATAAAAAAAAAGTTAATAAAAATAAAACATTATGTGAGACTTACCTTAAAATGAAGCCCTCCAGCGTCGCGCTATCCCCACTGACAGGGCTTCACTCTTCATCTGGTCTTTCTCCTGGGTTTGCGGTCTCCGGCTACATGAGTGTCTGGGACCGCGATAAAGTCACTTCTGCGCATGCACACGGAAGCCCTGGTTTACAGAACGAGCTCTGAAAGTCCGGCGTACTGTGCTGGACCTTCAGAGCCTGTGCTGTAAACCAGGGCTTCCGTGTGCATGTTGATGTTGGATTTCAGCTTTATAGTTTCTGATGAGTGGCTCAGCACAGCAACCATTTTTAGCATTGTTCGATGCTAGCTTATGCATTCTCTGCAACACTTGCTCTTTTTTTTTTGTGGGCCACTAGCATCTCTCGTTTCTGCTTTAATGTATTTTTAATAAACATCCTGCTTTGTTCTTGTGTTTGCTGTTTTTTCTAATGTTCTTTCATTCACTGGATTTCTCATAGAAGCTGGTCAAAGAACCCACATATTATGAAGTAGTATGGCTTTGCTTTGCAGAAATATGGCACAGAAGGCACAAAAAACATTATAGGTTTCTGTCATCACTGATCAAATAATGGAAAGCTATTGTTGACCATTTTGTGCGTAGTTCTGAGAACAGTGGCATTTCTCATTGTTGGTTGATGTATTTTATGAGTTTATCAGAATAGGTGATCGCTGACTGATCAGACAGGGAGTAATGCCGCGTACACACGGTCGGACTTTTCATCTACAAAAGTCCGACGGACGCCGACGGACAAAATACGGCTGACAATCCGATCGTGTGTGGGGTTTCCTGGACTTTCAGCTGACTTTTCCAGCCGCAAATCTCACGGACTTTAGATTTGAAACATGCTTCAAATCTTTACGTCGTAACTACGCCGGACCCAGAAATCCGCTCGTCTGTATGCTAGTCTGACGGACAAAAACCCACGCTAGGGCAGCTATTGGCTACTGACTATCAACTTCCTTATTTTAGTCCGGTGTACGTCATCATGTACGAATCCGTCAGACTTTTGTGTGATCGTATGTAGGCAAGTCCGTTCGTTAGAAAGTCTGCCTCAAGTCCGCCAAAAGTCCGCCGAAAGTCCGTCGAAAGTCTGTCGGACGGGCTGTCGCACTTTTGTAGCCAAAAAGTCTGACTGTGTGTACGCGGCATAACTGTAAAGCATAATACACACTATTAGATTTTCTGCAGATTTTTTTGTCTTCAGATTTACCAAATCCATATAATATGAGTTCAAACTTTAACCACTTCCCGATATACATCGGCAGAAGGGCACGGGTGGGCAAAAGGGCGTACAGGTACGTCCTCTTTAAAAAGCGGTGCTGTGGGCGCACGCATGCCCGCCGTGTTCTCCGTGACTGTGACCACGGGTCCCACGGACTCGATGTCCGCCAGGTGCCAGCAATCGTGTCACGGAGATGTAGAACGGGGAGATGCCTTTGTAAACAAGGCATTTCTCCATTCTGCCTTGTGACATGACAGAGATCACTGCTCCCTGTCATCGGGAGCAGTGATCACTGTCATGTGACTAGTAGCCCACCCCCCCACAGTTAGAATCACTCCCCAGGACACACTTAACCGCTTCATCGCCCCCTAGTGGTTAACCCCTTCACTGCCATTGTCATTTACATAGTAATCAGTGCATTTTTATAGCACTGATCACTGTATAAATTACAATGGTCCCAAAATTGTATCAAGTGTCTGATGTGTCCGCCATAATGTTGCAGTCATGATAAAAATCACAGATTGCTACCATTACTATTTTTAAAAAAAAATGAATAACAAAAATGCCATAAAACTATTCCCTATTTTGTAGACCCTAGAAATTTTGCCCAAACCAATCCATATACGCCTATTGCGATTTTTTTTAACCAAAAATATGTAGAAGAATACATATCGGCCTAAACTGAGAAAAAAAATAGTTTTTTTATATATTTTTGGGGGATACTTATTATAGCAAAAAGTAAAAAATTTTGCCTTTTTTTCAAAATTGACGCTCTTTTTTTGTTTATAGCGCAAAAAATAAAAGACCCAGAGGTGATCAAATACCACCAAAAGAAAGCTCTATTTGTGGGAAAAAAAGAACATCAATTTGGTTTCATTACAAAGAGACACGACAGCGCAATTGTCAGTTAAAGCGGCGCAGTGCCGAATCGCAAAAAGTGCTCTGGTCAGGAGGGGCAAATCCTTCCGGGGCTGAAGTGGTTAAGAGTTTCATTTTGTATGCAATCAGGCAGGCCCTTGCACTACATGGTTTTGGTAAATCTGAAGACAAAAATCTGCAGAAAAACTAATAGTGTGTGTATAGGGCTTAACTTGCAGTTTACTGAACAGATGCACAATCGTGCAAAACAGGTTCAACTAGCAAAGAGCATGCATGCATTGCAGGATAGTACAAAATATGAAAGCTGCACAGACATGGGCTTATCACAGCAATGTCCCTGAGGCTCAGTGAGGGCAACGTGTGGTTACATAGCATAATCTCTATAACAGTGTTTCTCAACTCCAGCCCTCAAGGCCCCCCAACAGGTCATGTTTTCAGGACACATGTCCGCTGACACCTGCCGCCATCCGATCCGATCCTGATCACCAAAACAGAGAGATGGTGGTCCTATTCCCCATCCATCCAGCGGATTGGATGACATCAGATGGAAATGGACAGGTGGTCCGTTTCCATTCGCTTGCCCCATAGAGGAAAGCGGGACTGTGTCTGTGTCTGCTCTGCATAGCGGAGCGGACACGGACCTGTCATCCGCCTGCTCAGCGAGGATCAGAGGAGAGATCCCCCACTGAGCAAGCGGATTCCACTTAGCGAAGGTGCCTGTGTGAAAGGGGCCATACTCTCAGTGAAGTCAAGGTTGGCTCTGGTAACACAGGTGAACAGCTGGAGGGATCTAAGGATAAAGCTACTGACAGTGGAGGATCAATCACCTGGCTGTAGGTCATTTGCACAGCTACAGTACCTCAGCTTTATTTGGTGTGGCCTTTCTGAGCAGAAAGACGTATCTTCCCTGGGCATGTCCAGGAACCCAGGGAATTGTGGAAAAAAGGGTAAAGGGGCCAGCGTCTGCATCTGAGCATGGTGAGTAAATGGGCACTCCGCTACTAGAGGACGTTTTAACAAAAATTATTATTTAAAAGGTACGAAAGTCACTTTTTTTTAGTTTATAAGATCTTTACCAATCAATCTTGCAGTTCCCCTTAGTTTTTACATATTGTATTTGCATGTTACCACAGCAACACTAATGTGATGGGGAATTATTACTATTTTTGCTTATTTTTTATTGTCAAGATATGGTAATGCAGATAAAGTACTGATTCTGGAAAAAAACACTCTAGCTGAGGATGTTACTGTGTAACTTTTCTCTTTTTAAGTGGTGTCTTATGTATAGACAATCAGACATGTTATTGTGGTTTACATAATTTAGCAAGTCCTGTTTTTTGTTGAATTGGTTGCTGAATAAGTACTTTATGCAATAATTGGAATTATAAATATAGAGAAAAAAGGTTTTGTACAGATGTACCCGTGGTAGAGCTGCACAATTAATCGTCAAGAATCATTATCACGATCTTGACTAAAGTGTTTCACAATTCTTTCTATGCAAAGAATTCTCCCTGCTCTTCTGAAGCCACAGCCATCAAAAGAAAGAAAAAACTGGGCAATCTGCCAAGAATCAAAACATTCTTTATCAGTTGAACTTAAGTATAAACATTGTAACAATTTGTCAATGGAATAGAGTTGTGTGTAAGTGAAAAAACCACTTAAACACTAAACCTTTTTCTGACATTTGTTGGTTTCAAGTTAAAATCATTTTTTTTTTTGCTAGAAAATTACTTAGAACCCCCAAATATATATTTTTTTTAGTAGACACCCTAGAGAATGGTGGTTGTTGCAATATTTTATGTCACACTGTATTTGCGTAGCGGTCTTTCAAATGCAATTTTTTGGGAAAAAATTACTTTCTGTGAAGTGTCGTGCCTTAATAGAGTCAACCAGGTCTCGTCATTATATCATATGAACCTCACGCTTGGTGTACAGTATGTGAATACAAAAAATGTTTTCTGTTTCTAATTAACCGATGCTGCTGCTCGGAGTTTAAACCACCATATAACTCAAAGTGCATATATAACACAGGGCAGTATATTTAGATATAAACTATATATAGATATCTATATATATATATATATATATATAGATGTATCTTTATATATATATATATATATATATATATATATATATATATATATATATATATATATATATTTTTTTTTTTTTATTTAATATATGTGCCTTTTATGTATTTTACATGTATTTTTTTGTGTTTCTATACCACTATTTTTACTCATTGCCATAATCCTTGTTGAAGATTGGGTATGGGTATAGGCTTTGTTTTTATGGCATAGTATTATGAGTTTGGGTGTAGGCAGGGGGGATTTAATACTATACATGAAGCCACTACACCTTTTAGGAAGTGATTTATGTGACAGAAAAAAAAATGTATCATAGGAAGAGGAGGAGTTCCTCTAAATGGGCTGTGGGAACCAGAATTTCCTGCCTTTGGAGACGCCCTGTGGGAGGGGCGAAACGCGTTGACAATTTTTCTGGTCATTGGTGACGCCATGTCCGGCTCTGGGGAATGCGTGCCGTGAACCATTCCCAGCCATTGTCTCGATCTCTGCATCCATTTCACTGTAAAGCGGATATATATTTTAATATCATGAAAGTGCTTTGTAATTTGGCTTCAAAAAATGTAATGTTGGAACAGTAAGGGGCCATCCCCAAACTGTTCTCACAAAGTCGAGAGCATGAAATTGTTCAAAATGTCTTGGTATGCTGACACCTTAAGATTTCCCTTCACTAGAACCAAGGGGCCAAGCCCAACCCCTGAAAAACATCCCCACACCATAACCCCCCCCCCCTCCACCAAATGATTTGAAATTGGTGGCCCAATACTTTTGGCAATATAGAGTGGATGAGTGAGTTTGGAGTGGAGGAACTTGACTGACCTCAACCCGATAGAACACCTTTCGGATGAATTAGAGCGGAGACCTTCTCGCCAACATCAGTGCCTGACTTCACAAATGCGCTTCTGGAAGAATGGTCAAACATTCCCATGGACACACTCCTAAACCTTGTGGACAGCCCTTCCCAGAAGAGCTGAAGCTGTTATAGCTGCCAAGGGTGAGCCAACTCAATATTGAACCCTACGGACTAATATTGGGATGCCATTAGAGTTCATGTGCATGTAAAGGCAGGTGTCCCAATAATTTTGACAGAATAGTGTAACTCTTAGCACAGCATTCCTTGAAATTGTTGACAGATATACAGGTATACAGTGAAAGGTGGACTTTGATGATCTTATGTAAAGCCATACTTACTGTTTCCAGTCTTTCGCTGTATTTGTGTCTTACCAATGGCTTTCTTTCTCCGCCGATCAAGGAATGTGATACAAGTCATTTTAACCATTAAGATGAATGACACACAAAATATCACAAACATTTTCCTCTCATAGCTCGCCTGAGGTTCCGTCTCCATCAGCACTGCTATAATGATAAAAGGATGTTATTTTAATTTTCCCGAGTAGCCGGCCTTCTTACAGAATGAATATTTGGCTTGTTTCCTCTAGATGACACTTGAATTAATCCTTCAGGGAAGAACTTTCAACATTACCATATAGTTGTCTATCTTATTACTGGTAGCGTCTTTTAGCCGCCAACTCTTCTTCATGGCTTTAAGTTGGTTTTGTTTTTTGCCTTTAATCACATTTCTGTTTTTATTGGTTTGCTATGCGTGGATAAAAAATTAGGTTGCATTTGTGAACAGTCCCTCGCTAGTGTTCAGTTGTCCTTCTCCTGACATTTATATGGGTACATCACTTCTTGAGTGCTTTTAAATAAACCACTTTCATCTGTTATGTCCTCTATTATCTTTATTGGCTCTTAGCACCTCCCCCCACAGTATAAAAATGGTTTTGGATCTAATGTTATAGATCTCCGAGTAGAAATACCGTACTTTTTTTTGTATCCTCAGGATATGGTATTAGGACATGTCCAGTTACATTTCCTGACGTGGCAACCTAGGCTAACACCCTAATAGCCTATTGCATTAGGGTGTGCACTACAAAGCTCAAACCCTCTCACTTTTGAGACAGAGTAAGGGACAGGGGACAGAGATTCCCCAGTCCCTTTCTCTGCAGGCTTAGCTGCACCGGACAGTGAATGAATGGAAAGTGCTCTGCGCTGAGCGGCTTCCTGGTCATTCACACACTGAAGCATAGTAAACAGAGTTTACTATTTTTCAGTTATGAATGAGCACAGTGAATGATTGATCACTCATTCTGTTTATTTAGAAAAAGAAGGGGTCAGTAACTGATATATTTACTGGCCCCTTCCCCGCTCTCCAATCTGAAATGATACCCTGCAGCATTCATTGGGAGAGGAGGGAAGCCGCACAGGGTGATTAGGGTGTGCACAGGCACACCCAGCACCCCCTGTGCACACGCCTATGCGTGGCAATTTTATTGTCAAATTGAATGCAGATATAGCATACAAAATGTAAAGCTTTAAAGTGAACTTTTGGCCTAAAATTATATTTTGTTGTCAAAAACTGAAAATTAAAATTTTATATTTTTGAAATACATCCTATGAATGCAGCCTGCTTGATCATTGGTAATTTTTTTTAAGTGTTATATTGGGGAACATAACTCAGTGGTAGTAACATTTTAGTGAGTCTATGCCAGATAGAACTGTGTTTCAGGGCTTGTCGATCCACTTTTATTAAATTAAAATCCAACACAAATTAGTTGCCCACGTAGGGGGTTTTGCCATCAAAGTATGATTGTAAAAAACAATGCCAAGGCTTCTGACTTCTTCTCTTCACAGCACCACTGCTTAGACCTTATTTTGACTTGGTCCTCTAGACCGACTAACACAGTACCCCTGTGTTCATGTACAACCACTGTACCTCTCTCGGCTCTCCCAGCTATCCGGTGTCTCTGTCCTCTCAGACCTCTGGGTTCTCTTAGTCCTCTGGACCTGCTCAGTCATATCAATTTTCTCAGCCCCCTAGCCTCGCTCAATCATCTTGACTCGTTCTGTCCTTTAGACACCGAACCTTCTGACTCCAGCATGGAGTACTTTCTCCTGAGTAGAGCACCTTTGTCTCCTGAAGGGAGCCCTGAACTAATCTCAAACCTAAACTTATAAAGGCTGTGTGCACAGCCTGCAAGTCTCCAGCAAGACCTGGACACTGGGTTGGAAGCTTCTTCCCCACAAAGATCTTTGAAACCTCCAAACTCTGGATATCAATCTGAGATTACCAAAACCCAGAGAAAAAAAATAAAAAAATGTTCCACTCAAAATGAATATTCTGGAGCCCCGCACTCTGCTTTTGGGTTTTGTGCAAGCCCTGTGTCACCTTTACCTATTTTTACACAGTGGCAGGGCCTCAAACTGTCACAGACACAGACACTTTTAGTGCTCTAGTCTGCCCCAATCCCTTTTGTAGATAACTTGGTGTTCTTAAAACCCCATTTTGTGATGCAGGAGAGATCTTCCAAAACACACCCATTGCATGCTTCTTGTTAACGTTGACATGCAAAAGCCTGATCTAAAATACCTGCACAAAGACATTTTTCGTAGCCATTAATCAGATTTAAAGTATAACTAAAGGCAAATTGTTTTCATTTTTAGATACAGTTGACACTGGTGACAACCAGGGATTCCCTCACTGTGGAGGGATTCCTATTAACTTCCTGTTTAGGCTGTAGGACAGGAAGTCAAATAAATCTTCCCAATAGGACAAAGAGGGCTAAACAAAAAAAACCAAAAAAAAAACCTGAGGGCACAAAATTAAGATTGTGGTGAATTAGTGAGCTTTCTCATCTTAACACAGTTGCAGTGACAATACAAGCAATTATAAACATATGGTCAGATTGGAAGGTTGGTGTTCAGGGTTTTAGAGATCCAAAGAATAGGAAGGCTTTGTCCAATTTTCTCCCCATCCCTGCTGATAAAGCAGAGGAAAATAGAGAGGGGATAATGGGGGCTCATATGGTATGCACTAAATAGAAATAATGCTTGCTTTGTTAACACAAACTACTTTAAATGTCAAAAAATAATCTATAACAATCATATTACCCCAGTTTTGCTTTTGCTGGAGTCATTTAATAAAATAATATTTGGATTTTACTGGGTTACCAGATACTGCAGCATTTCTTTTGGGACAGCTTGGGTCACACTTTTGTCCACTACGACCAATCACCACATACTGCTAGTATGCTACATGTAACCCACTACTTAAGATTTCAGCAGCAGGAGAATATTTTTTTTTGTGCAGGGAGCAACACCCTGTCCTAACGCTCTTCCTAGACTAACCTTATCTGTAACCTAATCTTAACACTCTCTATAATCAAACCCCTTCCCTCTCTGAAACCTAACACTAACCTTCTCTATAACCCAACTCTCCCTAAAACCTAACAGTTACCCTTCTTATAAGCTAACCCCCACATTAATCTAGCCCTAACACAAACCCTGCCTATAACCTAACCTATACCATCCCCAAAAACCTAACACTAACCGTCCCTGAAACCTAACCCTAGCTCTAATCCTTCTTAAAGCCTAACCCCCACTGAAGTCTAACCCAAACACTAACCCTCCATGCAGCCATAAAGCTCAACATACACATTACAATCTTTGTATGCTCTCCTTTAGATTTACCAAAATGGTTTAATAAGAAGACCTACCACGCTATCTATTCAATTTGTATCCAATCAGTCAGACCCTTGCTCTACATAGCTGTTAGTAGATCCAAAGGAGAGTGTATAGTCAGATTGTCATATGCATGGTGACCGTAACAATAATTCTAACACTAACCTTCCCCTGAAACCCTAAGTGCCGGTTCACACAGGGGCGACTTGTCAGGGGACCTAGCCGCCTGACAATTTGCCTCCCGTTCTGTACAATGCAACCATTCTAATAGGAGCGATGCAAGTCGCTCCAACTTAGAAAAAGGTTCCTGTACTACTTTGGGGGTGACTTGAGGCGACTTGCATAGACTTCTATACAGAAGTCGTTTTGCAAGTTGCCGTGGAAGTCGTGTGCAGGTCGCCTTGGTGAGGCGACCTGCAAGTTGTGCCGCCCCTGTGTGAACCGGGGCTAACACTAACTCTCATTTATGTACATTTAACTCCTTGTTTGAATACTTATCACTCCTGCTCAGGTCTCTTGTTCACTGAGACTTACCTTCCTGAGGCCAGAAATATAACACCAAAGACCTGGCACTGGAAACACCTTCTTCTCATTGAACACTAGCTGAGATTGTCAAAGAAGAGAAGCCTTCAAAACAAAAGCACAATTTACCTTTAACAACCTAGCATGATAAATGTATTATATGAAATACCTCAGCAATTTTCTGGAAAATCATCTACTGCTATCAGTCTTATATGTGGAAGCATTTTATTAAATAGGAGCTGTCCGTGTATACTTATTCTCAGCATGGCATAGCTATTCATGATGAGGCTGGTCTTACTGTCTAGTAGCAACAGTAAATGACAAATGCAATCTATTGCTGGAGTCTAGTTTTCCCAGCAAGATCATTTACTTGATAGCAGCTTCAGATACTTAAATAAAAGAGTAATAATTAGAGATCTAGAGAATATAAAGGTTTTTGTTTAGAGCTTTGATTTAGGTGCGTTCTTTGATATTGGGTTACATCTGCTTTGGGCCGCAGATATTGAACTGCTTCAACTCAACCAGCAGTCATATTAGCACTACTCATGGGCGTAACTTTTACAGGACAATCGCTCGTTTTTTTGCTGAGCTTTCTGCATAAAATGTTGTCTGAAATGAGAATTTGTTGACTAATTTTTAGAGCAAAGCTGATTGCTCTTGATTTGTTCTGGGAAATGATTTGTTGGATTGAGTGAAATATGCTGAAATCTCTATATCATTTCCGAGAACATCTGGTGAGAATAATTACTATATATGTGCATCGTAATAACCTGTGCAGCTTGATGGAGTAAATCATATCATTATCACCAATATTGCCACAGACAATGCGTTCTGAGATATAGCTAGAAGAGCATGACTTGACAACAATGTCATCAAGCTCACGTAAAGGTGTCATAAGTGTTCCCTTATCTCTGAAGAACAGTAGGCTTATTTAACGCAATCCAACAAAAGGAAATGTACCCCACACAAGTAGATAGCATCCATGGTTGGCTAAAAAATGAAATCTTACAAGAAACCTGCCATGAAAGAAACACAGAGGATGCAATTACACATTCCTCCTTTTAAAAAAGGCTAGCTAACTGGGCGTCATGCTGGCCCTCTTGCTTTAATATTTGAAGTAACTGACCTGAAACAGCATACAAAAAGGATTTCCAAATTTGCTCCAACTCTTTTGATCTGCATAATTGTACTATGGCAGCATTTCAGAAAATAATGAAGTCACAGGGTCAGGATAACATGCATGCAGCTTGCATTTTCCAAAGGAGGTCATCAATGACAGTCTAATATTACTCTAACAGCAATTTTATTTTAACATAAATCTGCCAATGACAGCAGTTAATACCAACCTTAAAAAAATTGGCACCAATGACCAGGAATGTATTTTAATCTATGTTTCAGGAAGACGTTGTGCCCATCGGAGCTCTATATGAAAAATGAATATAGTCTCTCATCATTTTGGCAGGCTCTGGAGGTACCTGGCTTTCCATAGAGGCCTTGGGGGTTGGGTTGGATTTTATAAGGCAGGAACACTCAATCCCCAAGATGACTCAGTAATAACCAGTGCCTTGTCAGACTAAAGAAACAAAACCATTAACAAGTTTGTGATCCAGGTCAGGTCACAAGTCAATCTAGCTAGGTAGAGATTTTGCCAGAGGGTGAGACAGAAGCCCAGTCAAGTAGCATAGCCAGAGGTCATTATCAGGAGTAATCACAGTCAAGCAGCAGAGCCAGAGCAAATACATAAGGCTCATTTCCCAAAGCTTTAACACAAGGATAAGGTTATCAAATTTAGCAATTTGACTGTAATTGTGAAACCCTATTGAACTCAGCTAAAAATAACTGTCACTTTTTTTTTAAAAACAAGTATACTTATCCTAATGTGTTTTGTGAATTGAGACCATAGTCAGGAAACATAGTAGCCACCCAAGCATAATTATACTGTCAGGATACGTAAGCCCTAGTAAAGATTACATACCACAAACTATCAAACCCTATAGGATGCCATTTAAAATTTGAGCAAATTGATATATTAAAAGGTTGTGCAGCGATGCCCACTGACTTAGGGGCATGCTCAGCCATGCCTCCACAGGATGACAGGTTACCAAAAGCATAAAGGGAATGCTGGTGCAGGTGTGTTGACATTGGAGAGGTGTTAAAGTGGTTCTAAAGGCCCAAGATTTTGTACCTTCTATGCATGAAGGTAAAAAACCTGTGTGCAGCAGTCCCCCCAGCCCCCCAATAATTACCTAAGCCCCATCGCGATCCATCGATGTACATGGGAGCCTCAGCTCTCCAGGGACTCTCACTCTTAATTCACAGTTAGTGAGCTAATGAGGAGAGAGAGAGGGGGCAGAGCTGAGCCACAGCTCTGTGTGTGAATGGACAGGTGTCCCCATATTAAGCTGCTTTTTCTGGGAGCACTCGGCAGGAGGGAGGGGACACGAGCGCCGGCGGGGTATCTGAGAAGAAGAGGATCCAGGCTGCTCTGTGCAAAACCACTGCATGGAACAGATGAGTATGACATGTTTTTTATTTGAAAAAAACAAACAGGTACCTTTAAAAGAAAAGTATGTTTTTTTTTTCCCCCTAGGTGGATGCAGCATGGGTCCGATGCTGCATCTGTTCCCCGGCATCTCTACACTGAGAACCTAGCCTTCGCCAATGGCTCTGTTCTCACAGATCCCCGAGAGGAGAGCTGCTGACTGCTCCTCCATGCTCAATGGAGCTGTGGAGGGGCGGGGAGTGGCCGTCTCAGTCTCTCACTGGCTCGATGAGAGGCTGAGACAGGCATCAGTCCAGGCACCTGGTGGATTCAGACTTCATTGTCGGGATGACGCGGTGCCTGGACTGATCTGTGTGACGTCAGCAGAAAGAGGACTTCAGTCTGCTCTCTGCTGAAAACGGGTCTCAGGAGTGCAAATTGAATTGCACCCCTCTGACCCTTAGGAGAAGCCCAGCCAAACAAGCTCATACTGGACTTTTAATATCACTTTAACAATTCTGGAGGACCCAACAAAAGCAGTGGAAGAGTGGTGGAAGAGCAAAACAGGAAGCCTGAGGAGAGCTGAGGGAGTAGTTTTAAGGCATGAGGCAGTAAATACTGATACACAGCTGGCTACTTGATACCTGTACCCCTAAATAGCCAACCACAATGCAATGATTACTGACTGCATGGCTGAATATACACACAGTAGGTGGGATCCGGACACCCAATTCTGACTCTATGGAGTACTCTGTAGAGTACTTTTTTGCAACTGGTCGAATGTAGTTAGTACCATGAGAATCCGCTTAACAGTCAATATTTTTTTTTTTTAGCTTGAATTAGGTCACATAGTGAAGTTCTTCTTTCAGTTTTTTGCTAATGGTAACTCAAGTGTATTTCTTTTCCTCTAATCATACAAAGGATCTGAGGCTTGAGCCCGAGATATGTAATTTAAAGCTGTACTCCACGTATAGCTTGTCCAGCTTGAACCAATGTAAGTATGCATACCTCGTGCTTGAGGGGCCTCTGGGGAAGGTGACAATCACAGTAGCAGTTGGTGCTTCTACAGTGAAAGTTGCGATCTTCTGGGTCCAGTGTGAGCTGTTTCCTCTCTGCAGACTAACTACAGGAGGACATTCACTTAGCATTGGCTCCATTTTTAGAACACCTTGCATCTTTTTCAATGAATACAAGGTGTTCTGTAACTGGACAAGTTGGAGATTGTGATGTCACCGCCCATCCTCTCCATCCCATCCAATAAGATAACTGTAGTAGCACTAGCTACGACAGTGATTTCAGCTCCTCAAGTTAAAGATATGCCTACTTGCCTTGGTCCATGCTGGACCAATGTAAATATGCAATAAAAATCATACATCGAGTTCAGCTTTAAACACATATCATAGCTTCTGTTTTTTTTACCCAATTTCTAGGGATAACACATAAGACCTTCTGAACTGGTAACTGAAGTTGAAACTATTTGGCAGAATCTTAGAATAAGGTTACATAAAGTTTCTAGCTCGCCTCTCAGGTTTCATGATTCTGTTTACAGTAAAAACATTTCAAGAGCAAAAGCAAAGCAAAATGGGAGAAACCATTATTGAACAGGCAAATGAGGTATGACGTGTGGGTGACCACACTATGCTTTCATTTCGAAAGAAGACCTTCCTGAAGCGGTATGAATCTAAAGCATTTGCTATGGATTATAGGCAGTAAACTTCGGCTCTTCTGGAGTAATAGATATTGACATAAACTGTTATACAAGACAAGGTTAAAGTTTCATGTTATGTAATTTATTGTGATTCTGCTTCACCTCCTAAATGGAGTTAGGAACTATTTTTCACTTGTTCGCTTTTTCCCATCAGGCACGAATAATCCAGGTGATTACACTGGGATTTTCAACGATCTGTAGCTGACATGAATAATCCGTCCTGCTTACTGAAGAGAGAAAGCTTTTGCTCATCTCTTTACTATTACAGAGGGGTGGATATATTCAAATAAGTACTGTTTTATGACAATATGCTTAGAGCAGATATTTGTGGGATTTATTAACTTTATTGTTTTTTATTGTTATTACTTGCCAAGCACAAGCCTAATCTTTTGAGAATAGATTCTCAATGGGTTTTTTTTGTTGCTTTTCTTAATGGTAAACCATTACAGGACAATAGATCCCCCCCCCCAAAACAAATAAATAAATAAATAAACACACACACACACACACACACACACACACACACACACACACACACACACACACACACACACACACACACACACACATATATATATGTATGTATATGTGTGTATATAGATATAGATATAGTTATAGTTATAGTTATCTATCTATATCTATATAGATATAGATAGCATCTCACGAAAATGAGTACACCCCTCACATTTTTGTAAATATCTTTTATATCTTTTCATGTAACAACACTGAAGAAATGACACTTTGCTACAATGTAAAGTAGTGAGTGTAGAGCTTGTATAACAGTGTAAATTTGCTGTCCCCTCAAAAAAACTCAACACACAGCCATTAATGTCTAAACAGCTGGCAACAAAAGTTAGTACACCCCTAAGTGAAAATATCCAAATTGAACCCAAAGTGTCAAAATTTTGTGTGGCCACCATTATTTTCCAGCACTGCCTTAACCCTCTTGGGCATGGAGTTCACCAGAGCTTTACAGATTGCCACTGGACTCCTCTTTCACTCCTCCATGACGACATCACGGAGCTGGTGGATGTTAGAGACCTTGCGCTCCTCCACCTTCCATTTTAGGATGCCCCACAGATGCTCAATAGGGTTTAGGTCTGGAGACTTGCTTGGCCAGTCCATCACCTTTACCCTCAGCTTCTTTAGCAAGGCAGTGGTCATCATGGAGGTGTGTTTGGGGTCGCTATCATGTTGAAATACTGCCCTGCGGCCCAGTCTCAGAAGGGAGGGGATCATACTCTACTTCAGTCATGTCACATGTCACAGTGCATGTTGGCATTCATGGTTCCCTCAATGAACTGTAGCTCCCCAGTGCCAGCAGCACTCATGCAGCCCCAGACCATGACACTCCCACCACCATGCTTTATTGTAGGCAAGACACAGAGGGGAAGTATAGTTTTAGAGCTAGTCTGTTGGAAAGACTCAATTTAGGCGCCACATCCCTTATTGCAAGAATAACATAGAAGGAGAGAAATTGGGACTTTTAAAGTGCACACATATACAACATATAGAAAAATACTAATTGAATTAAAAATACATATGTGAAAAAAGGGTAAAACCACAGTACATCAGTAACAAATATCAATAGAAGTAAGTTGTCTCTCTACATGTTTCGCCGTTCACGGCTTCTTCAGGAGATTCTGTTACAATAAACTCTGTGTGTATAGACTGATCACTTCAAAATTTCGAAAATACAGTCATCAATAGTGGAGGAAGGGCAAGCAGGACCAATTGGGAGCATCATAGAGAAGGGTAATAGACTGGGAAGAACAGAAAGTCCATCTCAATACATTTTTGAACCAGTCAAGATCTTGATAGCAGCAGCAGGTTATATTTGCTCCATTTGCAAGCAAGGGAAAAAATAGACTTTTTGAATCAAAAAGATTCTCAAAGTATTCCAAAAATTCCCTGGTAATATCTGAAGCCCTAGGCAGCATGTAGGCAAGACACACTTGTCTTTGTACTCCTCACCTGGTTGCCACCACACACGCTTGACACCATATGAACCAAATACTTTTATCTTGGTCTCATCAGACCACAAGACATGCTTTCAGTAATCCATGTCCTTAGTCTGCTTGTCTTCAGCAAATTGTTAGTAGGCTTTCTTGTGCATCATCTTTAGAAGAGGCTTCCTTCTGGGACGACAGCCATGCAAAATAATTTGATGCAGTGTGCGGCGAATGGTCTGAGCACTGACAGGCTGACCCCCTCACCCCTTCAACCTCTGCAGTAATGCTGGCAGCTCTCGTATGTCTATTTCCCAAAGACAACCTCTGGATATGACGCTGAGCATGTGCACTCAACCTCTTTAGTCGACCATGGCAAGGCCTGTTCTCAGTGGAACCTGTCCTGTTAAATGGCTGTATGGTTTTGGCCACCATGCTGAGCTCAGTTTCAGGGTCTTAACAATCTTCTTATAGCCAAGGCCATCTTTATGTATTTTTCAAATCCTCAGAGAGTTCTTCGCCATGAGATGCCATGTTGAACTTCCAGTGACCAGTATGAAAGAGTGAGAGTGATAACACCAAATTTAACACACCTGCTCCCCATTCACACCTGAGACCTTGTAACACTAACGAACCACATGACACCGGGGAGGTAAAATGGCTAATTGAGCCCAATTTGGACATTTTCACTTAGGGGTGTACTCACTTTCGTTGCCAGCAGTTTAGGCAATAATGGCTGTGTGTTGAGTTATTTTGAGGGAACAGCAATTTACACTGTTGTACATTCACTACTTTACATTGTAGCAAAGTGCCATTTCTTCAGTGTTGTCACATGAAAAGATATAATAAAATATTTACAAAAATGTGAGGGATGTACTCATTGTTGTGAGACTGTATGTGTAAATATATATATATATACACACACACACACACTATATTGTCAAAAGTATTGGCACCCCTGTCTTAGTCTGTAGGGTTCAATATTGAGTTGGCCCACTCTTTGCAGCTATAACAGCTTTATCTCTTCAGGGAAGGCTTTCCACAAGGTTTAGGAGTGTGTCTATGGGAAAGTTTGACCATTCTTCCAGAAGCGCATTTGTGAGGTCAGATACTGATGTTGGACGAGAAAGCCTGGCATGCAGTCTCCTCTCTAAATCATTCCAAAGGTGTTCTATTGGGTTGAGGTCGGGATTCTGTGCAGGCCAGTAAAGTTCCTCCACCCCAAACTCACTCACCCATGTCTTTACTGACCTTTCTTTGTGGACTGGTCTAAATCATTTGGTGGAGGGGTGATTATGGTGTGAGGTGGTTTTTCATGGGTTGGGCTTGGCCCCTTAGTTCCAGTGAAGGGAACTCTAAATGTGTCAGCATATTAAGTCATTTTGGACAATTTCATGCTCCCAACTTTGTGGGAACAATTTGGGGATGGCCCCTTCCTGTTCCAACATGATTGTGCACCAGTGCACAAAGCAAGGTTCATAAAGACATGGATGAGCGAATTTGTGGTGGAGGAACTTGACTGGCCTACACAGAGCCCTGACCTCAACCCGATAGAACACTTTTGGGATGAATTAGAGTGGAGACTGCGGTCCAGGCATTCTACTCCAACATCAGTGACTGACCTCACATATGTGCTTATGGAAGAATGGTCAAACATTCCCATAGACACACTCCTAAACCTTGTGGACAGCCTTCCCAGAAGAGTTGAAGCTGGTATAGCTGCAAAGGGCAGGCCAACTCAGAATTGAACCATACGGGATATCATATGTTATGTCATTAAAGTTTATTTGCATGTAAAGGTAGGCGTCACAATACTTTTGACAATATAATGTATATATGTATGTGTTATTTATAGCAAACCAATAATATCCTCCCCCATTTTCTTATCTTTTCTGGAAGAATAAAATGCAAATATGATTGGTCGCTATGGGCAATATGTACATGTCTTATTATGAGGACTGGATTTCCATCCATAAAGCTTGTAGGCACATGGATTTGCCA
Organism: Lithobates clamitans; assembly: GCA_037952925.1. Lineage (NCBI taxonomy): Eukaryota > Metazoa > Chordata > Amphibia > Anura > Ranidae > Lithobates > Lithobates clamitans. Next base: position 5,966,348 of record JBBGZY010000741.1, on the reverse strand, counting down.
CCCTAAACAAAAAGCCCTCTATTAGGATCACTTCTTTTACACAAAACGTTGTTTTACTGGTCCTTACCAGGTTGAGAATATTGTAATACTGTAAATGTCAATAGCCTTTGATGAGATGACTATGCCTAATGATAAAGGAAAAATAAATGTTGTGACTAGTAACTGTACAGGGAAATGCCACCTCTTTCCCTGTGCCACCTATACTAATGTTCCTACTTTGCCTTATGGTAAGATACCATTTAGGACTGTTGGCAAGTACAGTTACCTTTCCTGCCACTAGGTGGCTCTGTTCCCATTATAGCATGGTCAGGGGAAAGTTGTAATTGGGTGTTAACCCCCCTTTTAAAAAAGTCCTTCCTTGTTGATGTCAAAGGCGTAGGTAGTACCCATATACAGGCCAGTGTGGGAGGGGCCAGAGGCAGATGGGGCATGAGAGCCAAGCACACCCTAGCTGTTAAGATGTAGTCTCTTGCATAGCTGAGCTAAAGTGCCCTTTGCAGGGCTGAAGTCCCAGGCAAGATGGAATATATCACTTGTGAACAGCCTGGGAATGAGAATGCCATCTGGGAGTGTGCTTGGCTGGGCAGAGCTATAGAATGGACAGTAAGAAAGGCAATGGCATACTAAAGAAAGGCATCTTGAGCCCGTTGACCTGAACTGTGGATCCAATTGTGAGGTGATGGAAGCTAATGTTGTGGACTTAGTAAACACAGGGAAGTGGTTCCAATTCTGTGGTGCTCCCTTGGAAGATATAGAGGTGTAAAGGGAAGACGTTATTTGCTTGCATTCTGCACAGAAATGACAGCTACAGAATGTCTACTCCTGTGTGTGGTGATCTTTGCAGAAGAATTCTGATAGCATGTCAAATGTGATTTCCGATGTCAAGGAAATACTTGTAAAGATACAGTAAAGTGCGTAAAGTGCATTTTATGTGTGGACATTCCTTTGTTGTCAAATATTAAAGCCTACGGCTAGAAATGTTGAGCATGGGCCTCAGGCCACGAGTTATTCACAAGTTGGTGAAAAGTTCAACTTAACAACAGGTGGGTAGTTGTATTATCAAAGAAGCAGGGTGGGGACTTGCAAAGTTTGGCGCCAACACCTGCCCAGTAGTAGCCCCTCTTAAAAGACCTGAAAAATATGGTTAATCTTTGATTGACCATGTGGTCTCTACCCAGTAAGTTATGGTGCATAAATCTACACCGCCTTTTTTTATAGAAATGCTTTCATGATAGAAACATAAAAGCTGCCATTACTGAATTCTGCATCTAAAAATGCTTGTTGCCTAACTGTCATTTTTACGTTTTTGCCTCAGTAGAGCTTTGCTTATAAAGATGTCTGACTTTTAATGACTTGACTGAAAGGCAACATAACAAGTAGGCAACTAGCAATTTTAAAAGGAGGGCATCAACTGCAAATCATATATTTTTTCTTATGGCAGGATTACTTAAAGAAGTAGTACACATACACAAACCTGTATGTGTAGCTGTAGGTGTTTCGGGAGTAAATGTACACACCCATTTGTTGGAATGCATAGACCCATGGGAACATGTGCTTAAGTGTACACATAAATGTGTTTGTAAGTGTGTATGAGGCACTTGCTATAACCAGGTTACTAACAGTCATGTGACAGCAGAATGACTCCCAGCAGATGATCGCTGTCTTTTTGAACATGTTAGTTGTCTGACTGTCTAACTGATGTTTTCTCAGAAACAATGATAGCGATAAGGAATTCTTGTTTTTTTTCCCAAATTAAATTTTCTTGATAATTGTTATAGTTCTGTGACTCAGAAGTAGGGATGAGCCGAACACCCCCCTGTTTGGTTCGCACCAGAACATGCGAACAGGAAAAAAGTTCGTTCGAACACGCGAACACCGTTAAAGTCTATGGGACACGAACATGAATAATCAAAAGTGCTAATTTTAAAGGCTTATATGCAAGTTATTGTCATTAAAAGTGTTTGGGGACTCGGGTCCTGCCCCAGGGGACATGAATCAATGCAAAAAAAAAGTTTTAAAAACGGCCGTTTTTTCAGGAGCAGTGATTTTAATAATGCTGAAAGTCAAACAATAAAAGTGTAATATCCCTTTAAATTTCGTACCTGGGGGGTGTCTATAGTATGCCTGTAAAGGGGCGCATGTTTCCCGTGTTTAGAACAGTCTGACAGCAAAATGACATTTTGAAGGAAAAAACACATTTAAAACTACCCGCGGCTATTGCATTGCCGACAATACACATAGAAGTTCATTGATAAAAACCGCATGGGAATTCCCCACAGGGCAACCCCAAACCAAAATTTAAAAAAAAAAATGATGTGGGAGTCCCCCTAAATTCCATACAAGGCCCTTCAGGTCTGGTATGGATATTAAGGGGAACCCCAGCCAAAATTTAAAAAAAAAAATGACGTGGGGTTCCCCCTAAATTCCATACCAGACCCTTCAGGTCTGGTATGGATTTTAAGGGGAACCCTGCGCCAAAAAAAAAAAAAAAAAACGGCGTGGGGTCCCCCCAAAAATCCATACCAGACCCTTATCCGAGCACGCAACCTGGCAGGCCGCAGGGAAAGAGGGGGGGACGAGAGTGCGCCCCCCCCTCCTGAACCGTACCAGGCCACATGCCCTCAACATTGGGAGGGTGCTTTGGGGTAGCCCCCCAAAACACCTTGTCCCCATGTTGATGAAGACAAGGGCCTCATCCCCACAACCCTGGCCGGTGGTTGTGGGGGTCTGCGGGCGGGGGGCTTATCGGAATCTGGAAGCCCCCTTTAACAAGGGGACCCCCAGATCCCGGCCCCCCCCCTGTGTGAAATGGTAAGGGGGTACTTACCCCTACCATTTCACTAAAAAACTGTCAAAAATGTTAAAAATGACAAGAGACAGTTTTTGACAATTCCTTTATTTAAATGCTTCTTCTTTCTTCCTTCATCTTCTTCTGGTTCTTCTGGCTCTTTTGGTTCTTCTTTCGGCGTTCTCGTCCAGCATCTCCTCCGCGGCGTCTTCTATCTTCTTCTCCTCGGGCCGCTCCGCACCCATGGCATGGGGGGGAGGCTCCCGCTCTTCTCTTCATCTTCTTCATCTTCTTCTTCTTCTTCATCTCTTCTTCCTTCTTCTCTTCTTCATTTCTTCTCCGGGCCACTCCGCAGCCATGCTGGCATGGTGGGAGGCTCCCGCTGTGTGACGGCGTCTCTTCGTCTGACGGTTCTTAAATAACGGGGGGCGGGGCCACCCGGTGACCCCGCCCCCCGTTATTTAAGAACCGTCAGACGAAGAGACGCCGTCACACAGCGGGAGCCTCCCTCCATGCCAGCATGGCTGCGGAGCGGCCCGGAGAAGAAATGAAGAAGAGAAGAAGGAAGAAGAGATGAAGAAGAAGAAGAAGATGAAGAGAAGAGCGGGAGCCTCCCCCCCATGCCATGGGTGCGGAGCGGCCCGAGGAGAAGAAGATAGAAGACGCCGCGGAGGAGATGCTGGACGAGAACGCCGGAGGAAGAACCAGAAGAGCCAGAAGAACCAGAAGAAGATGAAGGAAGAAAGAAGAAGCATTTAAATAAAGGAATTGTCAAAAACTGTCTCTTGTCATTTTTAACATTTTTGACAGTTTTTTAGTGAAATGGTAGGGGTAAGTACCCCCTTACCATTTCACACGGGGGGGGCCGGGATCTGGGGGTCCCCTTGTTAAAGGGGGCTTCCAGATTCCGATAAGCCCCCCGCCCGCAGACCCCCACAACCACCGGCCAGGGTTGTGGGGATGAGGCCCTTGTCTTCATCAACATGGGGACAAGGTGTTTTGGGGGGCTACCCTAAAGCACCCTCCCAATGTTGAGGGCATGTGGCCTGGTACGGTTCAGGAGGGGGGGGCGCACTCTCGTCCCCCCCTCTTTTCCTGCGGCCTGCCAGGTTGCGTGCTCGGATAAGGGTCTGGTATGGATTTTTGGGGGGACCCCACGCCGTTTTTTTTTTTTTTTTTGGCGCGGGGTTCCCCTTAAAATCCATACCAGACCTGAAGGGTCTGGTATGGAATTTAGGGGGAACCCCACGTCATTTTTTTTAAAATTTTGGCTGGGGTTCCCCTTAATATCCATACCAGACCTGAAGGGCCTTGTATGGAATTTAGGGGGACTCCCACATCATTTTTTTTTATTTTTTTGGTTTGGGGTTGCCCTGTGGGGAATTCCCATGCCGTTTTTATCAATGAACTTCTATGTGTATTGTCGGCAATGCAATAGCCGCGGGTAGTTTTAAATGTGTTTTTTTCTTCAAAATGTCATTTTGCTGTCAGACTGTTCTAAACACAGGAAACATGCGCCCCTTTACAGGCATACTATAGACACCCCCCAGGTACGAAATTTAAAGGGATATTACACTTTTATTGTTTGACTTTAAGCATTATTAAAATCACTGCTCCTGAAAAAACGTCCCTTTTTAAAACTTTTTTTTGCATTGATCCATGTCCCCTGGGGCAGGACCCAGGTCCCCAAACACTTTTTATGACAATAACTTGCATATAAGCCTTTCAAATTTGCACTTTTGATTTCTCCCATAGACTTTTAAAGGGTGTTCCGCGGCATTCGAATTTGCCGCGAACACCCCAGATTGTTCGCTGTTCGGCGAACTTGCGAACAGCCAATGTTCGAGTAGAACATGAGTTCGACTCGAACTCGAAGCTCATCCCTACTCAGAAGTATTGAAGCTAGACACAGCTAGGCAACTTGCAGAAGAGGCCAGCAATGGGCAGTCCGGATATTAATTTCATAATGCTTTAAGGCGTCAATGAAGATATTGTTCATCTTGGTAATGGAAAGAATATCATGTTATTGACAATATACGGTATATCACACCACATATGGGAATCAGGATTTTAAAAAAAGAGCGATCAGGAATGGTATTTTCCATTTATTTCATGTCCCTATATCTGCAGTGCATTAAAAAGTCACTGAACCATTCCTTCTCTTTGAAGGTATGACAAATGTGAACTTAAAATGTGAAGAGCCTTTTCCACCAAGTTTCCTTACACTTTTGTCTCTATTCCCCTAAATAGGTGTAGCACCACCTCCCCAATTTGATATACTTATCTAGATCTTCATGTTCTGCAGCATCTTTTACATTCCTCTGCTGGCTTCTTGATCCAACATCCATGCCTGCTGTCACATACCTGTCTGAGGAGGCCGAGATGATGAGGGTGGCCTCTTGCACAATTCTTGTCCAAGCACTTCTGATGGCAGAGACAGGAACTGCTAGGGCAATGGAAGGGTGCAGGTGCCAGGATAATAGTTCAGTGAACTTGAACTTGGAGATCCTGAAGTTGGATAAGTAGAAGTGAAGAGTCATATCACAAGCCAAGTTCAGTACCAGCCAGGCAGGAAGGTACAGAATCACAATCAAACAACATTTTCTCATCCTTTAAATCTCTGGATACACTTATGAAATGTACAAATGTGTAGCAGGCAATACAGAAGGCAGAAAGAGGCCTGCTCAAAAGACGAGACAGCAGAAAAGCATAAAGGAGTAAAAGGCAGGAACAGGGGGAACTGGGAACATTTGGTCTGGGAAAACACAATCCACTGATCCTTTTATTTTACAGATAGATTCCTATGGATAAAAGAAAGTGTTACGTGTAAAGTGTGCCATAAGGCCACAGTGATTGGTAGGCATGATGAAAAAATGGGTATTCTTAAATTACAAGGTTTGTAGCACAACTTCTTTTTTTTTTTACATCTTCCAGCATTAGGTTTCTTTGTGCTCTCCTTTTTTGACATCTCAAAGTGGCATTGGAAGTTAAAAAAACTTATATAATGTCCAGGAAGTATATATTTGGACAATGTCATGGACTTTATAGGCACAGCATACACAAAGTTGAATAAAACTTTTTTACTTTATTACAAAAAAAGCATTAAAATATAAACATATTATAAAATAGCACAATACAGATCATTTCTAGATGGTATATAGGTAACATCATCAAAACCACCAAGACCAATTCCTAGTCGGCGTAAGGCACCCAAGTGGAACAGTAGCCAATATCCAATGGGGCTTGGTGTGGGTAAATGTGGTATAGTGCCGTTCTACATGTTGCTCGCAAAAGTGCTTCCTCAGGAGCTTTAGGCAAATATTGGTGTATGGTGGCACACACTATGCAAATGTATTGGTCAGATAAAACGTCAGATAGGCAGGGTGGAAGGTACGGAGTAAATAGTCCATCATCCAATATGTCCAGAGGGGAGAAAGAGGAGGCTTGTTCATAGAGGATATTTCCTTAACAGAAAATAAATCTGCACCAATGGCAGCTGAGCAGTCTCAAAATTCAAGTAATATCTATTATCAAGTCCCTCAATGGGTTAAGAGCAAAGCCCTCCTTAATGGCTGAATGGTGTTACCATTAGGGACCCTCCCACCTAAGGCTGACCAAGCCACCCCTTTCTCCCCTCTAAACATATTGGATGAAGGATTTTTTACTCCGTACTTTCCGCCCTGCCTATCTGATGTTTTATCTTGCCAATACATTCGCATAGTGTGTGCCACCATACACCAATATTTGCCTTAAGCTTCTAAGGAAGCGCTTTTGCGCACAACATGTAGAGCGGCACTATACCACATTTACCCACGCCAAGCTCGTTTAGATATTGGCTACTGTTCCACTTGGGCACCTTACACCTAGTACTGGGAATGGGTCTTGGTGGTTTTGATGGTGTCACCTAAATACCCTCAAGGCATTATCTGTATTGTGCTATTTTATAACATGTTTATTACAAAAAAATGTATTAAAATATAAAGTAAAAACGTTTTCTTCAACTTTGTGTACTCTGTGCCTATAAAGTCCATGACATTGTCCAGATATACAGTGGGGACGGAAAGTATTCAGACCCCCTTAAATTTTTCTCTCTTTGCAGCCATTTGCTAAAATCATTTAAGTCCATATTTTTTCCTCATTAATGTACACACAGCACCACATATTGACAGAAAAACACAGATTTGTTGACATTTTTGCAGATTTATTAAAAAAGAAAAACTGAAATATCACATGGTCCTAAGTATTCAGACCCTTTGCTCAGTATTTAGTAGAAGCACCCTTTTGATCTAATACAGCCTTGAGTCTTTTTGGGAAAGATGCAACAAGTTTTTCACACTTGGATTTGGGGATCCTCTGCAATTCCTCCTTGCAGATCCTCTCCAGTTCTGTCAGGTTGGATGGTAAACGTTGGTGGACAGCCATTTTTAGGTCTCTCCAGAGATACTCAATTGGGTTTAAGTCAGGGCTCTGGCTGGGCCATTCAAGAACAGTGACAGAGTTGTTGTGAAGCCACTCCTTCGTTATTTTAGCTGTGTGCTTAGGGTCATTGTCTTGTTGGAAGGTAAACCTTCGGCCCAGTCTGAGGTCCTGAGCACTCTGGAGAAGGTTTTCGCCCAGGATATCCCTGTACTTGGCTGCATTTATCTTTCCCTCAATTGCAACCAGTCATCCTGTCTCTGCGGGCTGAAAAATAACCCCCACAGCATGATGCTGCCATCACTATGCTTCACTGTTGGGACTGTATTGGACAGGTGATGAGCAGTGCCTGGTTTTCTCCACACATACCGCTTAGAATTAAGGCCAAAAAGTTCTATCTTGGTCTCATCAGACCAAAGAATCTTATTTTTCACCATCTTGGAGTCCTTCAGGTATTTTTAAGCAAACTCCATGCGGGCTTTCATGTGTCTTGCACTGAGGAGAGGCTTCCGTCGGGCCACTCTGCCATAAAGCCCTGACTGGTGGGGGGCTGCAGTGATGGTTGACTTTCTACAACTTTCTCCCATCTCCCGACTGCATCTCTGGAGCTCAGCCACAGTGATCTTTGGGTTCTTCTTTACCTCTCTCACCAAGGCTCTTCTCCCCCGATTGCTCAGTTTTGCCGGACGGCCAGCTCTAGGAAGGGTTCTGGTCATCCCAAACTTCTTCCATTTAAGGATTATGGAGGCCACTGTGCTCTTAGGAATCTTAAGTTTTTCTTGTAACCTTGGCCAGATCTGTGCCTTGCCACAATTCTGTCTCTGAGCTCTTCAGGCAGCTTATTTGACCTCATGATTCTCATTTGCTCTGACATGCACTGTGAGCTGTAAGGTCTTATATAGACAGGTGTGTGGCTTTCCTAATCAAGTCCAGTCAGTATAATCAAACACAGCTGGACTCAAATGAAGGTGTAGCACCATCTCAAGGATGATCAGAAGAAATGGACAGCACCTGAGTTAAATATATGAGTGTCACAGCAAAGGGTCTGAATATTTAGGATCATGTGATATTTCAGTTTTTCTTTTTTAATAAATCTGCAAAAATGTCAACAATTCTGTGTTTTCTGTCAATATGGGGTTCTGTGTGTACATTAATGAGGAAAAAATTAACTTAAATGATTTTAGCAAATGGCTGCAATATAACAAAGAGTAAAAAATTTAAGGGGGTCTGATTACTTTCCGTCCCCACTGTATATTTCCTATCTATTGAGGATGTGGCACCTTCCTTATTAATCTGTGTATCCACAGTTCCATCCTCTGGTGATATAATCTATTTAATCTATATAATGCCCAGCACGTCACTCACTTCAGATCCTACTCTAGTCAATGAAGAAGCATTCACATTTAGGGCCACACACAGAACATATCTTATTAGCACTGGCTTGGGGGGCAAATGTCTGTCTTTCCTGTGCAGGGGCACTGTCTTACCAAGTGTAGCTGTACCTAAATAGCTATTCTCTAATTCTGATATAAAGTTATACCTACAAGCACTAAGACAAACTAGGGCACAATATGGAAGCTGTATGGCAGCTGCCAATCTTTTCTTTAGGCTCCAATCCAAGCTGATTGTTATGAAATAGGTTCCTGAGTTGATTGTACAGTCATAATTTTAACCAATTTCTCCTTTAGTATTGTGCACACTCCATTATTTAGAAAAATTAATGGATTTCTGCCAAAGGTGATTGAATGCTATTGTTGCGTATCTAAAGATTTTACCCTAAGTAACGATCAGTAAGAAAAGAGGGGGAAGTCTGATAATGTCCAAATACCCATTAATGTGTGTATATTTCTTTTTAATTTTATGTGTGAAGACAGGTTCTCATAAAGAAAAATGGTATGCTTGCAAACTGTCAGAATGATCTAAGATATAATATACACAGTGATATAATATTGGTTTATTAGAAAAAAAATTAAGTTAACCCTTCACAAAGTAGAATTGATTTTTCATTAACTACTGAATTGAGACAAAGTATTTTATTTGAAGAGCATTTTTGTTCATTTTCAGCCAAAACAGTAATGTGTCATTTGAAGATAAAACCCAGGTAGTAACTTATAAATACAACAAGCTCTATCAATAGCTGCAATGGTTTTTATGGGTTTAATAGGGCGTTATTACATACAGTATCTCACAAAATTGCGTACACCCGTCACATTTTTGTAAATATTTTAATGTATCTTTTCATGTGACAACACTGAAGAAATGACACTTTGCTACAATGTAAAGTAGTGAGTGCACAGCTTGTGTAACAGTGTAAATTTGCTGTCCCCTCAAAATAACTCAACACACAGTCATTACTGTATAAACCGCTGGCAACAAAAGTGAGTACACTCCTAAGTGAAAATGTCCAAATTGGGCCCAATGTGTCAATATTTTGTGTGGCCACCATTATTTCCCAGCACTGCCTTAACCCTCTTGGGCATGGAGTTCACCAGAGCTTCACAGGTTGCCGCTGGAGTTCTCTTCCACTCCTCCATGATGACACCACGCACTGGTGGATGTTAGAGACCCTGCGCTCCTCCACCTTCCATTTGAGGATGCCCTACAGATGCTCAATAGGGTTTAGGTCTGGAAACTTGCTTGGCCAGTCCGCCACCTTTACCCTAAGCTTCTTTAGCAAGGCAGTGGTCATCTTGGAGGTGTGTTTGGGGTCATTATCATGTTGGAATACTGCCCTGCGGCCCAGTCTCCTCAGGGAGGGGAACACCCTCTGCTTCAGTATGTCACAGTACATGTTGGCATTCATGGTTCCCTCAATGAACTGTAGCTCCCCAGTGCTGGCAGCACTCATGTAGCCCCAGACCATGACACTCCCACCACCATGCTTGACTGTAGGCAAGACACACTTGTCTTTGTACTCCTCACCTGGTTGCCACCATACATGCTTGACACCATCTGAACCAAATAAGTTTATCTTGGTCTCATCAGACCACAGGACATGGTTCCAGTAATCCATGTTTGCGGACTTTCTTGTACATCATCTTTAGAAGAGGCTTCCTTCTGGGATGACAGCCATGCAAACCAATTTGATGCAGTATGTGGCGTATGGTCTAAGCGCTGACCCCCCACCCCTTCAAGCTCTGCAGCAATGCTGGCAGCACGCATACTTCTATTTCCCAAAGACAACCTCTCAATATGATGCTGAGCACGTGCACTCATCTACTTTGGTCGACCATGGTGATGCCTGTTCTGAGTGGAACCTGTCCTGTTAAACCGCTGTATGGTCTTGGCCACCCAGCTGCAGCTCAGTTTCAGGTTCTTGGCAATCTTCTTATAGCTAGGCCATCTTTATGTAGAGCAACAATTCTTTTTTTCAGATCTTTAGAGAATTCTTTGCCATGAGGTGCCATGTTGAACTTCTAGTGACAAGTATGGGAGAGTGAGAGCAATAACACCAAATTTAACAAACCTACTCCCCATTCACACTTGAGACCTTGTAACACTAAATAGTCACATGACACCATGGGCCCAATTTGGACATTTTCACTTAGGGGTGTACTCACTTTTGTTGCCAGTGGTTTAGACATTAATGGCTGTGTGTTAAGTTATTTTGAGGGGACAGCAAATTTACACTGTTATGTCCCGTACACACGGTCGGATTTTCTGACAGAAAATGTGTGATAAGACCTCGTTGTCGGAATTTTCGACCGTGTGTGGGCTCCATCACACATTTTCCATCGGAATTTCCGACACACAAGGTTTGAGAGCAGGCTATAAATATTTCCGACAACAAAATCCGTTGTCGGAAATTCCGATTGTGTGTACACAAATCCGACGGACAAAGTGCCACACATGCTCAGAATAAATTAAGAGACGAAAGCTATTGGCTACTGCCCCGTTTATAGACCCGACATACATGTTTTACGTCACCGCGTTCAGAATAATCGGATTTTCTGACAACTTTGTGTGACCGTGTGTATGCAAGACAAGTTTGAGCCAACATCCGTCGGAAAAAATCCATGGATTTTGTTGTCTGGATGTCCGATCAATGTCCGACCGTGTGTACGGGGCATTATACAAGCTGTACACTCACTACTTTACATTATAGCAAAGTGTCTTTTCTTCAGAGTTGTCACATGAAATGTGAGGGGTGTACTCACTTTTGTGAGATACTGTATATCAGAATAGGAATATTATCATGTGTGCAGTACAACCAAAATATATTTGTGCAAATGTGTACAGGTGAACTAGGCATTACCACATAACCATGCCATGTTAGGATCATCATATCAGAGGATAGCAATTAATGCCAGTATAACAAAGGCTATACAAACCTGGAAGTGCAGGCTTTGCAATGCTGGTTCCCTTGTCTTGTTTTTATAGATACGTGGTGCCTCTATAAACCTGTTTTGCCTCTAGTGCTTCACTTCTGAATGGATTTTACAAACACTGTGCATGTTGGGTAAAGATAACAGCCTCTAAGAGCCACTTGGAAATGCTAAGGGATTGGATTAATGAAAGATCATTCTTTTGGAACAATCACAGCATATAAAAGCAAGAAAAGACACAAACTGGGGTGCCTAGCTTCATGGATTTGTCTTAAATGTAATAATGTGGGTACAATGAATGCAGACTTTTCATTTCATTGTGATCATTGGGATGGTTAGAATTTAGCTTCACATGCAAGAAGGCATATCTTATCTAGGTGGGTATGTCCAAAGAAGAACAACATTTGGGAGTAAAATTGTAAGATAATTGTGTAAATCCTACATTATTTTCATAGACAGGCCTAGTCCGCCATGTCTTAGAAGTAGATAGGTGGTTGGAATGAGTATGTCTACTTAACTACATAAGGAAAGGGGGGGTGGGGGTCTAATATGGTCTTTGTAAAGAAAAAAACATCTGTAGGTTGCAGAGTTGGGTATGTCAAGGCTTTCCTGTAGTTAGGGGAATACATGCTCATATGATTCCTGTTGATAATCTCCTTAGAGGGATAGAATTTGGGGATGATGAGATGTAAAGGGTGATGTGAAGAGTATTCTTGTTGAGCAGTTATTTGGTTCAACAGGCTGGAATTATGGTTACATTTTTGTGGACTTGAGAGAGACCTGTCTGCTTGACCTCTGGGGGTCAATCAGCTAATGAGGTCTGAACACTAAGCAACATACTGTATGATCCCAACAGGTCCATTCATGTAATGGTGCCTGGTAGAGGCTATGCTAGACTCAAGTTATCTCAGAGCAAAAATTGTGCCAAGACCTTCTGCAGGTGGATCCTATATTTAGGCTCAGGCACTGGTACCTTTGTCTGTAAACAGTGAAATTGAGGATATATGTATATATAATACTTTCCAGGCGACGTGCCCCATGTTGATGTCTTTAAAACAACAGTTGCTTGCTGGTCTTCTCTGGTCTGTGCTGCTAATGGGCTTATAGCCCAACACTACTTTCTTACCAGGAATTGTGTGTCTGTCATACTAATCAAGAAAACACTGACCTTTGCACACATTGTTTTCTCTTTTTTTTATAACAATAATTGGGGTGATGGGAGTCTGTGCCTGTATTCATGCATATAGACACCAGCATGCATAATATTTTCTATTACCAGCAAATTAAATTTGCCCTCTGCCTTCAAATAAATATTTCTTCATGTGAAAACACATTCTCCATTACTTTAAGGAAATCCCTACTCTAGCAGAAGTGAATCAATCTTTGGAGCAGTCACAGTGATTGATCTATCTGTTCCGTGTGGGCTGTTAGTAACATTCAACAACTGAAGCTGCTTACTCAAGTTCTAATGTGTCTAGGAGACCCTTGTCAATCCAGCGCCTTGGTAAATCCCACAGTATATTTGAACATGTGCGACTTTAAGTAATATTCCCTATGCACTTCCAGCTACACGTGTTTAGGTCAAGATGAGTTTTGCAACAATGCTGAGTGAAGTAATTTGAAAAAGTCAAAGATGAGAGTTCAGACTGTGATCTCCAAGGCCTTCATGAAGCGTACATAATCTAAATTGTTATACAGCATATTTATGTCTGTAATCATGGCTGAATGCTTTCCTGTGATCTCAAATTTAAACCATACACTTTCAAAATATCCATTTTTAGTCTTTCTACATTTATGGGCAACCTAAAGTGTATCTAAAACCATTTTTGATTTAGTTTTGACAGGAGAATGGAAGGGTTGTCAACGCTGTCAGGTTTTCATTGCTCATTGAAAAAAATATGGGTATAGATGCATGGCCAAAATGGTGCTATAATGTAAATCCAATACACAGTAGAAACCAACATGTAAAAGGGGACCTCCATGTCTGCGAAATGTGCCTTCTTGACAATGGACTTCAGTAAAACTTTTGGACGCAATCCTGGTGCGCTGGTTTCTATTGTCTATGAGGTTATTTTTGCTGTCACCACTTGGAAGATTCACCCTCTCTATTTGTCATGGTGACCATTGTCACTGAGACTAAAAGTAGGACTAAAGACAACCTTTTGAGTTGTCACATAAACTACTAGTAATACAGGGTAAATCCTCTAATGGGGACATTGTGAGAATTTTCTTCACTTTGGAATGATTCTATCCACTCCTCGTTGCATATATGGGATTGGAAAAAAAAGGCAAATATGCACGTTCTTTATTAACAGGATTCCTTTAAAGCCTGACTTCAGGCAAAGTGCTAAATTCAGAGATAAAATACACTTAAGGGAGCTGTTTTATAGACCAAATGATTTGCATTTTTGTCCATCCATTTTTGATCTTTGCACAGCACAGCCCTGCCTGACAAGTAAGAAGCCAATTTCTCAGCTGCAGTTCAGTTAAACTAAATTGTGTCCTCCCCACACCCTACCTGTAACTGGTCAGTTAAAGGAGAAGTAGCAGACTTTCAGCACAGCTGATTGGTTACTTCTGCTGCGTCTCCCACCTCAGGTCTGAGCTCTGCTGTACAGTGAACTGCAAGAGGCTGATACCAAATTCAATTCAGATACTAAAATTGAAAACATGTAAAGATGAACTAATGAATACAGGGTAGCATTATTTGGTTATTATATAACTGCCTTGGGTTTTAGTTTTAGTCCAGAACACATGCTAAATGTTGCTAATATTCTGGGATGTTCTTATGAAAGCAGACTTCCACTTAAAGTGGTCAGAGAAGGAGACATTAGTTGATGTCCCATGTTGATGGAGACAAGGGTCTCTTCTCCACAACCCTAGGCTGTGGTTGTGGGGGTATGTGAGCAGGGGGCTTATCGGAATCTTGTAGCACCCTATAATAAGGGAGCCCCCAGATCCCAGCCCCTCCCTATGTGAATGAGTATGGGCTACATAGTACCCATTCACCAAATAAGTGTCAAAAAGTAATAAAAACAAAGAGGTGGCTTTTGACAATGCAGTACATTGCATGGCGTTCGGCAGGGCGAACACCCGCCAAACACCCTGCAAATTCAGGTGTTCCCCGAATGGGGCAAACAGCCAATGTCCGGCCTGAACTCATGCTTGGGCCAAACCGTTTTCCCAACTCTAACTAGAGGTATCTAACACAAGACATTCTGCTTAAAAATTTGTGAATCAGTACTGCTTGGACCTTGAAGAAGGGGACATACCCCGAAAGCTTGTCCTGAAAAATTGTATGTTAGTGCAAATAAATAAAAAAAGTATCACGGACAGTACTCAATTTTCTCTAACACAAGAGAAATATATATTCAAACAGGCTGCCCAGAGTATATTACACTGAGTTACTGACATAAGGGAAGAGAAAGCATCTACATAGTTCCAAAAATGAGTACCTGGTATAAGAAAACATGGACTTCAGTCTTTCATTAGTTGGACCTTGTCCCAAGCAGGTATAGATATGGATGCTAGTTGCAATAGATGTAATAGCCAGTTACAGAAAAGTATATACAAATTCCATGAAACACATTGGGCCATAGACCAGCGTATACCCATACTACTATTACAAAATCTTGTGGGGAAATTTATGAACAAGATTGTATCATAGATCTATTTTATGAAATGTTGTACGGCATATTAGCATGTTTTTATATTAAATTACAATAAAGAAATTATATTTGATACAATAGTTGTGCCTCACAAATGCCATCCTTACAACAAACAGTTTTAAAAGTAGACCAACTGATGTAAACATATAATGCTTTTCTGTGCCCCCAATAACAATTGTACCATTAGTAGTTTACCTTCAGACTAGGAATTCTTTAGTTTTTGTGTACAGACATTATTGATTTTGATGTATACATAGTCTATAAGATGTCCTTGTGATGTTTTTGCAATACAAATCGCATTCTTTATTAAACTGATTCCATTGTCCTTTGATGTTAATGCAGTGATCTGCACATGTCAGTCACTGACAGCTATAGTTATAGAAGACAACTAGATATTTAAACACAGATTAATGGCTCCTCAGAATTGCCTTTTGAGCCATTCACAGCCCAAATTATACCTTCACAATCCACTGGAGTGATAAATACCTTTTAAAAGTCCACAGTTTGGAGTCACAATAAATGGAATATTGCAGTAAAAAAAAATCAATTGCTTAGAGCTACATAGAAACTTGTCTACAAATGAAGAGAAATAAATTGGATGTGTTGCCTAAAGCTGCCAATCAAATTTCAGAAGCCTTTCCAGTGGCAGAAAATTAAAATAAGAATTAAGCAAGCTACTGATTGGTTGTGGTAAGCAACCCTCACATTTTCTTCCCTCTAGCCACTGACAATGCATTTCCTAAAGAATTTCACAAAAAATGATTTGTATATAAAATAGTCTCAGAACTAACCCCTGTGCCATTTGGCAAAAATATAATATTTTCTGGGAGGGGAACAAAACAAAAGTCTGATACATTTTATTTCATTAAGTCAAGCATTGTATCAGAAAGCAAATTCATTTTAAGACATTTTGTTTTTTCATATGCATGCAAGCAAAAATTATATACACTGCATGGGAATTACTGTAAATGGTAAGAAGTGGTATTTGATGTGCTGTTCATAGTACTGATTCTGTGGGCGCATTGGAAGGATTCCTTTTTTTTAAACCAAATTAAAATAATATCAAGCTTTCAGTTTTTACGTGATATTGGGTAATATGTTTATTAAATGGGTAATAATCTAGTAGAGAAATGAGGTGGCAGGATGCTGCTGTAGACAGGTATCCCAAAAATGGGTACAAACACTTTATGCAGAAGGATCCCAAGTGCCATAACTGGGTCATTTGAGTAATGTCTTCAAGGTAATAGATGGGAACACCAAAAGATTTTTGCAGTCCAAAGAAAGAGTCTATTGATTACAAAGACCATTTACAAATGGCAACATGTTTTAGGAGTTCCAGATGTCCCTTCAAAATGTCTTGGGACTTTTGAGGGAAACCTGAACATTTAGTTGTAATCAGAGTAGCATGCTGTCTACTCTGGTCACTGACTTTGCAGGCTGAATGTTTCCCTCAACAGCTCAACCTTGTGTCCAGAATTACCCTCAGTTTTAGACTCAAGCCCTAATAAAGACCTCTTCAACCCCAAAACACATTGAAATTGTTAGATTAACGTTGTGCTCAATAATCTCTTTTTGAAATATAATATTCTCTTGGTGCTTTCTTCTCTGTTAACTTGAAAGTCTCAAAATCAGATCTTAACGTGAAACTTAACTCTCTCAATCAACATTTACCATTTTTAATCCTTAAAGTAAATGGATAGAAAAGTATATCATATTTGCATGTTTTAAACTTTTTTGTTTACATTTCTTCAGTTACTTCCTGATTTACATGCCTAGGCAAATGATGTCATACATCCCATGGGTCTTCAGTAGGGGAGGAGCTAAGCACACTCTCTCCTGCTTGCACGCCTGAGCTAAGGGTAGGGGATCTCCAGGAAGTAAATGGTACATGAGTCATCTGCCCTTACGCAAGATGGCCAAGCCAGAAATGCTTGGGGGTGTTTTTCAAAGTGTTTTTTCAACAAAATAAAGCATGGAGACATGGATGGATGGGGGAGTATTCTTTGAATATTATAAATGAATTAAATAGCATTTTTGGTTTGTTGTGCTCAGATAAAGTGTAGTTCCCCTTTAATGCTGAAGGGCATATGGAGGCATCTGCACGGTGGGGAGTGAAGACTTGCTGCAGATTTTTGGATATAAGTCCATATGTCTTTTGTGCCAAGATGTTGCCATGAGGTGTGGGCCTCATTTTGTTTTCTTTAAAAAAAATCAATTAATATGAGCACTCATGTGCTTCTTTACCTTAACAGGGACACTGCTACACCAATGTAATATGTTTGTTTTTTACCTGGTTGTACCAGGTGTTCAGCCTAAACTTTGCTTTATACTTGAAGAAAAACACTTTATGAATTAGATGTTAATATCACAAGAGACATATTGTAGACAGTAATTATTTGTGTAACTTTTCCCTCTTTGATAAAACAAGTGGCATTATGTAATTATAAAGTCTGACATGACAGTTATTGCTTGTGTTAGGTGTGACGGCAGTTTAATGAATGAGGGCTTTAGCGTTTACATTTCCATGTCTCAAACTGGCAAATAAATACCAACAAATTGAATATTACCTCTTGTGTATGCTTACTTCCGTTGCCCAGGGTACAACCAGAACTTTATCAGATTTGATTAAACATTAGTTGAGCTGTTCAGCAGCACGATAAAGTGGAGGGGGCTGGAAAAAAAAAAACATATTTTGTCAGGATGTCATGTAATGTATTTACTTTGTTCAGATCCATAGCTGGATAGATAGGAAAACAATTTAAATTGCTTGTTATGATCTATCATCCTTTGGTACTACAGCTCCTAAATTGCAGTTAATGTCTTTCTTTTGAAATTCCTCCTCCAAGCTCAAATAGTAGATCTCTCTAGTCAGGGCTATTTCATCCAATTGGACGACTCCCTATTTTGAGCTTCTGAGACCTTTTTGAATTTCACAAAGTCTAAGTCACTAAACGACTGATAGATCTCATTATTGGTTCTATGGCCCAACATTTGTTTCTATAAATACTGCGCCAATTTTCTGAGAACTTTTCACTTGAAGCATCAAGGCCAAACTTTATCTATTCTTAAGAGTGTCCATGTTTCAGCTCCATATGCAAGTAGCAGGCTATACAGAGTTTTACAAAAAGAGTCAGATTTTCTAAGAAAATCTGTTATAGCCACAATAGAGTCTTTTGCAAAAGTTAGAGGAGCATTTCATTCTTTGATTCTGTTATTTTCTTTATTGACAAGGAGCTTGAATACTTGAAGTCCTCAACCTTGAAACTTGTATTCACCTGGCATATGCAGATGCTTTCCACTGTACATGTAGATTGTTTTCTTATAAATGATCTCCAGTCCTATTCTCCCATTCTTCTGGCAAAAATAGTACAGAACATTCAAACTATGGGGAATACTTATAAAGCAGTGTAGGTGACTTTGAGCAAACATTTACTGGGGATGAATCAATCACTGTCATTCGAAACACATGCACCAGGATGATTCGTCTGCAGTGAATGTTTGTTAACTGCCAGATTGACTTTATTTATCTCATCTCAACCCCCTTCCTCTAATATTACAGCACTGGTGACTGGTGCCTGATGCTTGGCCCCACACTGTCACGTGGTGGCGGGGAGACAGTCAGCCCTAGGTAATCTTCAATGAAAGATCTGACTAGCTTGCTGTAGAGGTGCCGAAGCTTCACCGCTAATGGAATACAGTTGTCACTACGGTAAACACTGCATTTCAGGTCTCCATTCCAGTGGAGCCTAAGCATTTATTTTGCGTATGCTTGATGCTGTTACTCTGGATAAGTTTATTAGAGAGGCAGAAAATAGGGCTTTGTTTCAGGCTCTCAGGCTCATACTACTTCACTGGATATCTCAGGCTCTCCCTACACCACAGATGTGGCTTGAACAAATGGATAAAATGTTACAGTTTGAAAAGCTGATGTATCAGCATAGAGGCAGCCCTCCCAAATTTGAGAAGGTATTGGATGGTTGGTTAGAGGCTCCTGGTTTAGTCTCGGTAAATTTAGTATTGTATAGATTGTTGCTTTAATATTTAGTAATCTAACTGGGAATGTTCTCTGTAGATAGTACCAGGATGGAAGGGGGTGGTGTACTTCCTATTTCATAAAGATGCTTCTTTCATTATTTATATGGTCCTAGTGACCCTTGCTATGTGGGGCAGTAGATATGGTCTCTAACAGGTGGTAATACCTTTCAAGTGGTTTTATACCCAATATTGCTACTCTGGTATGTTTGTATGAAATATTGTGTAACACCTCAATAAACCTTCTACCTAATTAAAAAAAAAAAAAATCTGACTACAGCTTACAAGTGGCTTGCTTTCTCACCTCCAATAGTTGAATGGAGCAGTAGGGGAGTAAAGGAAAGGGGACCTTGTAATGCTGGGGGACTAAGCTTCAAAGCCAACCCTGCATAGGCAAAGCACATGTTCAATTTAACAAAAGTAAAGAAATTAGCGCACGTTTGCAATAAAATTAAAAATGCAACAATTAGACCTAATTGGGAGCTTTAGTAAAGCATGTACTAAAGAAACCGTACTAAAGGTGGTGGGAGTGGAGACAGGAAGTGACTGTTCTCCATTGATCCATGGATATAATGAGCTATCCTAGGAAACATGCACAACAAAATGAATGCCAAAGATGCTCTTTTCTATAACTTCACTCACAAAGAGCCCTTTGTCTGAAGACTATGGGATTGAACACATAGGGGTTAATTTACTAAAGGTAAATAGACTGTGCACTTTGCAAAGTGCAGTTGCACTCTGCAAGTGCAGTTGCTCCAGAATTTAGTAAATGAGCAAAAGCTCACCTGACTTCAATCATATGCAAGCAAAAATTCATTTTTTTTTAATTTTGCACGTAATTGGGTATTCTTTGCAAACTGATGATTTACCTCATTTACTAAGCTTTGGAGCAACAGCACTTTGCAAAGTGCACAGTCCATTTACCTTTAGTAAATCAACCCTTAAATTATCAGTAAATCAAAATGAACTGGCAGGATCCATGGTGATACCAGTATTGTTCTCAAAGGAGAGCAAGAGAAGGGCAGGAGGTTATATTTGCAACTATACTTGATTCGTCTGGCCATATATAATGAGTTAAGGTGGTTTAAAGGTGAACATTTTCTTTAATGCATGTAAAGCCATTTTGCTCTAGTAATACACAGAGGGCTATGTGTGTCTGATGCTTGACTATTTAACATTTGTCCCAAATGTATTGCAGGTGACATTTTAATTTAGTTCATTTCAGGATGTCTGACCCCATTAAAGTTTTTGTATTTCTGTTTATGTATTATTTATGGGACTGGTCCTCCCTCCCTTTATTTAATCAGCAGACTCCAGAATGCATTCATTATGTGGCCATCCAAGACTCGTGGCCCCTGGAGAAATCTTGTAGCCACCATCCGTGTATGTAAGTTCTCAGCCATGTTTTAATTGCATTTGCAGCTCTATGTTGGCTGATTATAATTGAGTTTATTGTCACACTGATGTGGAGCTGAATTAGAATGTACTTTGATAAGATTTTAGACTTAATAGTTTATAAACAGCTGATCACTCACTTAAATCCAAATCACGGTACATTAATTACACCGTGATATCTAATGTACTGTAGAAGCAATGTAATCTGCTGCACACATTTGTTTATTGTGCTCAAGTAATTCACTTAGTTGGACAATACCATGTAAAATGATAGGGCTGCTGTATATAGTAATAGCGTGACAATCAATCACTCAAAAAAGATGCTACAATTGTCAAATGAGGAAATATTCTGAACATGTCATAAACATCTCAGATACTATAGTAATTTGCTCATATGGTTATGTTGGTTGACATTTATGTCTATCCATTTTACATAAGTGTATATTTCTATCCTTCTGCAACTTTTTCTACCGCATGTGCTGTACTCTTGTCAGTTGTTTTTGCAAAATTAAAGCTGATAAAGAAAAATAATAATAAAAAAAGAATTGTATACAGTTTATTAATTTTTAAATTATAATTTTAACTGCTTATATGCTAATGCTAAGCTCTTTATATAACAAAAAAAAAAAAACAGGTTCGCTTGCTAGAATATCTCTAGTTAAAAAAGATGTCATTAGAACAATATCCTTGAAATGTTACATAGTTGGTGAGGTTAAAAAAAAACACCAGTCCATCCAGTCCAGCCTGTGGTGTGTGTATGTGTTTATGCCAATAGTACATTGTATACCCCTGTATGTTGTGGTCATTGAGGTGCCCATCTAATAGTTTTTTTAAGCTATCAACACTCCCTGCTGATATTACTGCTTGTGGAAGAGAATTCCACATCCTCACCACTCTGACAGTAAAGAACCCTCTACGCAGTTTAATGTTAAACCGCTTCTCTTCCAACTTTAGGGAATGGCCGCGTGTCTTTTTAAATTCCCTTTCACTAAATAGTTTTTTCCCTATGCTAGAATTGCCAGTACGGTATTTGTACATTGATATCATATCCCCTCTCAAGCGTCTCTTCTCCAGAGAGAATAAGTTAAATGCTTGTAGTCTTTCCCCATAACTGAGGTCCTCCATTCCCTTAATTAGCTTTGTTGCTCTTCTCTGGACTCTCTCCAGTTCCAGTACATCCTTCCTGAGGACTGGTGCCCAGAACTGGACAGCATACTCAAGCTGCGGCCAGACCAGAGTCTTGTAGAGTGGGAGAATTATTGTTTTTATCACTGGATTGAATCTTCTTTTTAATGCATGCTAATATTTTGTTCGCTTTGTTTGCAGCAGTTTGCTATTGCATGCCATTGTTGAGTCTACTAGGACCCCTAGGTCCTTTTCTATCCTAGATTCCCCCAGAGGTTCTCCCCCTAGTGAATAACTTGTTTTCGTATTTTTGGCACCTGAATGCATTACTTTACATTTTTCAACATTAAATCTCATTTACCATGTAGTTGCCCACTCCATTATTTTGTTTAGGTCTTCTTGTAAGGTTTCCACATCCTGGTTAGAAGTTATTGCCCTGCTTAACTTTGTATCGTCTGCAATTATTGAGATTGAGCTGTTTATTGTATTGTTGTACAGTCTGTAGAGAGACAGTTAAGCTGGCCATACACACATAGATTTATTTCGTTCATCCTGCAGGGTGAATGAAAGAAATCTAACATTCTAAATAGCATGGATGAACAAATCCCCCCTGCCGGCAATTGTATTCTGACAGCCAGAATAACTGTACAGTGACTGCAGCTGATTGGCTGCAGTTACTGTTCAGATGGCAATTTACCCTCATCTCCTTTAATCTTTTTTTTGTTTCTCCTTTAATCTTTAGATCTACCATATGTTTGACTGGTCAGGTGGTACCAGCAAGGCCACCCACGCATCTAATATCAACTGCCTCAGCAGGAAAGGGCCAATATTCCATATATGTATAGCCAGCTTTAGTCTCTACATACTGAGCAGTAAAGCCGATAACATGTTCCAAAATAACAGAAGTTAATATCTCTTGTTGTGTGTTATTTGTCCAAACTCCTATGTGAATGTGTTAAATTGTGAAAGTCTGAGTTTCTGCAAAGATGCTAGGTCTTGGAACATTAATCATAGCTCCCAACTGTACCTGATTTCGAGGGACTGTCCCTCTTTTCTCCTCCTTTGTCCCTCATTTTGGTCTATATCTGATCTATATAGCTGTATAAAAATTCACTACTTATCTATCAACATGTGCTTCCCAGTGCTAAACCTTTCACCCAATTTCTAAATTGCTGCATTTGTAAATTCCAAAAGCCAGTATAAAGGGATAGTAGTGGTAGAAAAACACTTGGTTTAACCAATCATTTGGTTTAAATTGGTTTAACAAATTTTTTTTATTTTTTATAATTTTCCGTTAAGGGGGGCAGGGCATGGCATGGCAGGGGGTGTGTCCTATGCCTACATACTTTTGTTAATAGATGTTCCTCATTTCCATCTCAGGAACTTGGGAGGTATACATTAATTATGTTGTACTTCCACATGCTAGTGCTGCTCTCTCTACTTTCTAATATTCACTTTTACTTTATAGCTCTTCTCTTTGAAATAAGCATCACAATTGTTCACTGTGATCACAGCTTGTTGTTTTCCTTATCACAGCATATATTTCGGAGTTTAGCTTTTAAGCAATAATAAATATTCTTTTTTTTTTTTTTCAGGCATGACACTTAGCCCCTAACTCCATTTAACCATATGAATCTAGCACCTGAAAGAACATTTTAGCATGCCCCAAAAAATTTATTTATCATACCCAAAGTACTTAACACAATACTAGTACTTAAACCTAACACTTAAGCCTCGTACACACGATCGGATTGTTGGCCAACAAAGCGTCAGACTTTTGTCCGAAGGGCGTGTGCCGTGAACTTGTCTTGCATACAAACAGTACACAATTGATGGCCAACAAACACGAACGTAGTGACGTACTATGTGGAATTTCAGCTCTTGAGCACCACCCTTTGGACAATTTCTGCTAATGTCGTGTTTGGTGAGCATTGATTCTGAGAATGCATGTTTGTACTTTGGATTTTTGTGTGACAGCCTTGTGTACACATGATACGAAAATCTGACAGCAGACCGTTGTCCGCCGAAAATTTACTAGCCTGCTATCCAACATTTGTTGGCGGAAAGTTGGACAACAATTGTCTGATGGAGTGTACTAACGATCTGATCGTCACACAATTCCCTGCCGAAAATCTGATCGTGTGTACGAGGCTTTAAAATCTCTACCCTTTAATCCCAATGCAATGCCTGGCCCTTTGACAATTATTGTACAGCCCCAGGGGCCTCTGCATACATTTGTCTATTTCCTTGCCTGGGTGAAAGAAACACATTTTAAGACTGGGTCTTGGTAACTAATAGGTAAATGACTTGGTCTCGTTCACATTGTTACTTTTTTCTGTTGTCAGTTGTTTTTCTGTTATTATGTTTTTTTCCTCCTTTATAATGAATCTTGATGAGAGAAATATTAAAAGTAATTTTTAAGAAGAAGGAGCACAAATGCAGAAGCATTAAAGTGTTAATAAACCCACAGCAGTAAAATCAGTCTGTATATGCAGTAAAGCATGCTTGGGAGGGTGCATGTGATCAGTACAGGGCCAATCAGCACTGTCCAGACAGAGAGTCAGGGGAGAATGAAAACTCCTCCTACAAGCTTAGGCAGACAGTGATAGAAGTCACATGACTGCTATTTACTGCTGATGAGAAAAGGTATTTAGCAGTTTATATTTACTAAAGCTATTGCATTTCCATATTCTGTGTACTGTGGGAGATCAGATATAGGGAATGCAGGGTCCCGGGTAACACTTTAACTTCCAAACTGTAAATGTACAGACTGAAATATCAGTGATCACCAGCAGTCTCATATAATGTGTCCCTAGTCTTTGATTGTCTTCTGCAGCCAACCCCCAGTTTCCAACTACACTAAAGCCTCGTACACACGAGCGGATTTTCAGACGGGAATTGTGTGATGACAAGCTGTTGGTGGAAAATCCGACCGTGTGTATGCTCCATCGGACAATTGTTGGATTTTCCGCAGACAAATGTTGGATGGCAGGTTTTAAAATTTTCCACGGACAAATGTGTGCTGTTGGATTTTACACAAGTCCGTTGGACAAAAGTCCAAAGTACAAGCACGCATGCTCGGAAGCAAAGACAAGCCAGAAGCGGTCGGTCGTGTAAACTAGCGTTCGTAATGGAGAATTAACATTTGTGACGTGGCAAATTATGAAATCTTGAAATGCAGCGCACAATTCTCTTCTTCTTTAATGGATAATAATGAAGCTGCTTTGCTGGTGATACTGATGGAGTGATAGCAAACTAATTTTCAAAGGCTTTTTTTTACTAGTGATATCAAGAAAAATATTATTATTTTTTTTTGTGTAAGTTACCAAAACACCATTATCCCGTAGTTTTTAAGATCAAAGATACAACTATGTTGGTGTTGTAATGGAAATTTGTAAGTTCTGTATATAATTGTATTGTATTTTGTATGTATTGCACTCTGCCCTCACTGTGCACACGGCACTAATAATGTTTTCAGTAAATGTTTACATTCTTTTGAGTCCTGATTAGAATAAGCCTGCCTATGTAACGCCCCTTGTTACCATAAACGTACAATTGTAATATTAATGTGATACCTACGTAATCATGTGCATAAAAACCTTCAATTGCGTCATAATAAAGCAGAACAGTAATTTGGAAAGATGCGGAGCGTATCTTTTGTGTCTGTTCCCTACTGCAGTAGTTATTATTAATTTGGAACCACTAATCAATATGAGGATAGGAGTTGCCTATCATCAATTCAACCGAGTCAGTGTCCCTTGTCAGTTTAACATTGTTTTTTATTAAATGTAACTGCCTACTCCCAAACTGTCATTTGAAGTAAAACACATAGCCAAGTATTATTCTACACAATTTTTTTTTATTGTGCATTAAAAAAAGAAAACAAATAAAATTACACATGATATCTGCAAATAGAACTTAACCAAAAAGTGCATTCTATGCATCCAAAAATATAGAAAATATACCAAATCAAATCATTATTCAACCAAAAAAAAATGTCAATGCAATAACTCCAAGGCCAATAATAAATAACATGTTATCTCCTCCGATTACGTAACATGACTGGTTGACGAACTGCTGTTCAGAAACAAACTGAAAAGCGCAAACTGAAAAGCGCAAAACGAAAAGCGCAAATCAACACTCACCAAACTTCTACTAACACAAAATTAGCAGAAGGAGCCCAAAGGTTGGCACTAAAGAGCTGAAAAACCATGTAGTACGTCACTAAGTTCGTGATTGTTGCTCAACAATTGAGTGCCGTGTGTATGGAAGACAAGTTTGGGCCAACGCCCTTCGCACAAAATTCCACAGTTTTGTTGGCGAACAATCCGATCATGTGTACGAGGCTTTAGTCCCCTACATATAAACATTAAACTTGCAAACTTTCAAAGATGTGAACATGTGTTTTGCATGTGCAATCCTGTAAATCTGGGTACACACACTTATTTTATTTTTTTTTCCAACCCAGTAGACTGAACAAAAAAACCTGACAGATCGCCATACCAACACAAGCAATGTTGGTGCAGCGATCTCCCATGATGTGCCTTTGGGTTCTGACAGGGGGACTCCCCCCGCCAGAACACACTGATCAGCACTCGCAGCCTTTGCCTGCAAGGGCTGATCTTTAAAGGACTTACAAACAAGTTGAACTTATGAACGAGCTCCCAGAATGGAAGAAAGTAGGTGACTTATGCCTCGTTTCCACTGAGCGGATCGGTTCGGTACAGTACGGTACGCTATTTTGGGTGTTTCCATTATGAAAGCGGCCCATACAACCGAACCAAACCGTTCCATTCAGGGTCCTGCTTCAGATGTGGGGCCAAAGAAAATGGACCGGTTCGATTAGGGCGGAGCTACGATACATTCCACTGATTGGTGGACGTGTGACGCCATGCTAGGCATTTTTTCTAAACCCACGTATGGCCCCTGGCAGTCCGACTTGCAGTGGAAACGCTCGCCTGAATAGGCCGGACCATTCTAGGCCTTCCAAACCGATCCGACCCGAACCGATCCGCTCGGTGGAAACGAGGCATTACTGTATGTCTCCAGTTTTTGACAATCTCCTTTTGCAGAGCTTTCAGCATCTGAAGCAACTGCACTTGCACTTTGCAAAGTGCACAGTCTATTTGCCTTTAGTAAATCAACCCCTAAGTCCACCCCCATGCGCTGCAAGTGACGTCTATGGCCCACAATACAAGTAAATGGCTGTACGGGGCCGTATCTGTGCTCCTATGGAACAAAGTTTACCAGCAAATACACGAACGGCATATTCCCCGCCACACATGGGAGTACAAATTGGAGATCCAGATTTGGGTTCTACAGAATGCTAATGCAATGTCTAAACTGGGGACTTCTTGTATGTTATGGAAAAAAAATCAAGGTTCCCTTTTTGATACTTTAAAAAAATAGCTTTACTCCTTTTCCTAAGTATAGAAAAATCCTAAAATGAAGTTTAATAAGTAAACTTTTTGTTTTATCTACAAAAAAGTTTTTTTTTTCCCCCAAATAAGCCTACCAGAGCTTCAAACAGCAGGTGACTGAACAGAAAAGGGTGAACAGTATACGAAAAAAGGAGAATGCTGCTTTATTCTATTTAGAATATAATATGATGATTAGGGCACAGCTGGAAAATAAATAGGAGAGATGCTTGATGACAACCTGTGCCAAGACAGGCTGTCACGGCTGGCCTTGCTTTTTGAAGATGCAAGTTGCCAGGCTTTTATGCTGATCCAATGGAATCATTACCTTATGAATCACTGAACCCAAATGCAGATCACGAGTTCCCACTTCACCTACTGCATATTTATCACCGTCAGTGAGTGTAGGAGATTTCCAATGAGACTCCATGAGTTTCTTTTTAGCACATTACTTTTGCAGTCTAAGTTTTTAGTTTTTGTATTTCTTTTAAAAATCAGCCCAACGGAAAATGCTTACATTCAATAAGAAGTCTCCCTTGTGTTGCTGGATGCTTTCTTAGTTGAAATCCAAAGACCTCTTACCTTCCCTCCCCAATCCCCCACAGCCATAATTGTCCAGTGCTACAAGGTTTAATACTGCCACTGGAGCTGTCGTAGGTACTGATCAAGACTATGCCCACCCACTTCCACTTCCCTCCTTCATTCATGGAAACAGTACTATTAGTTTATTACAGGTACCTATATAGCCTCGAAAATGTATGCAGCGCTTTACATACACTATATTGTCAAAAGTATTGGGACGCCTACTTTGCCTGTACATGAATTTTAATGTCATCCCAGTGTTAGTCTGTAGGGTTCAATATTGAGTTGACCCTCCCTTTGCAGCTATAACAGCTTCAACTCTTCTGGGAAGGCTTTCCACAAGGTTTAGGAGTGTGTCTATGGGAATGTTGGACCGTTCTTCCAGAAGTGCATTTGTGAGGTGAGGCACCGACAAGAAGGCCTGGCTCGCAGTCTCTGCTCTAATTCATCCCAAAGGTGTTCTATCAGGTTGAGGTCAGGACTCTGTGCAGGCCAGTCATCTTTGTCTTTATGGACCTTGCTTTGTGCATTGATGCGCAGTCATGTTGGAACAGGAAGGGGCCATCCCCAAACCCTTCTCCCATGTATTGCAGTCTCCGCTCTCATTCATCCCAAAGGTGTTCTATCAGATTGAGGTCAGGACTCTGTGCAGGCCAATCAAGTTTCTCCACCCCAAACTCAGTCATCCATGTCTTTATGGACCTTGCTTTGTGCACTGGTCCAAGTCATTTGGAGGGGGGGGATTAAAGTGTGGGTTTGTTTTTGGCCCCTTCCATCCAGTGAAGGGAACTCTTAAGGCGTCAGCATACCAAAACATTTTGGACAATTTCATGTTCCTAACTTGTATGTGTATATATATATAGATATCTATCTATCTATCTATATATAGATAGATATCTATATATAGACAGATATCTATCTATCTATCTATCTACCTATCTACCTATCTATCTATCTATCTATCTATCTATGTATGTGTATATATATATATATATATTGTACATTTATGTCAGTCCCTGCCCTTAAGGAGCTTACAATCTAAGGTCCCCAACTCACATTCATACATATGCTAGGGTCAATTTAGACAGAAGCTAATTAACCTCCAGCATGTCATTGGAGTATGGGAGGAGACCCATACAGGCACAGGGAAAAGATGTAAACTAGAGGCAGGTAGTCCTATGCTTTAGATTTGAAGCGATCACCCTAGTGCTGTCAGGCGGAAGTGCTAGCCATTTGGCCACTATGCTGCCCACTATAGCTTCCATCGATAAAAAGCCCTCTATGAATGGAGGAGGTGGATCTTTCATTCATCTTTCCCTCCTCAATTCATTAGAGCACATTTCAATCTAAAGTACCACTTCTATGATTAGGGTGGAGGGGCAGAAAGGGGTGGGCACTATTGACACTCTGGACGAGTGCCTATGACAGGCCCAGTTGCTGTAGAGGACTTTGGATTTCAACTAAGACAGCAGCCACCAGCACAAGGGGCACTTCTCATTGTTTGTACTGTAAGTACTATCCTTCATGCTGATTTAAAAAAAAAAAAAGTATATTTAGATTTTAAAGTGTATCTAAACCCAAAATTAATTAAAATGATAGATGCTGGTTTACCAATCCTTATATGTGTTGCCTGCATTTTTTCATTTTTTTTCTTTTATTTTCATATGTTCGTAGTGATCCTTTTAGTAAAACACTTCCTGTCCTAGGATGTCTTTCCCCACTGTGTCAGGACAACAGAAATAAGACTACAAAAACTTCCCTCTTTCCTCATTGATATAACATAGATTGGTGGGGTTCTGTAATGCTAAAATAGCTGCAAAAAATGAATACAAACTCCTGTAATCTAAAAGAGTACAGGGAGTTACTTGAAAAATATACAAATGTATCAGCTGACAAGATTTCTGGCAGGATCAACAGGTTTCTTTTGCATTTACATATATAAAAAAAGGATAAAACAAAAAAAAATTCAAAGCAAAATGGACTAAATAAGAAAAGCATATTGTTTGGGGTTATATACCTTTTCATAAATACAGTGTATTTCTTTGTTTAATTACAAAACTGATAGATACAGTGGTGTACAGATGGCACATTCAGGCAATTATCAAACACCTCTGTCTTTGTGTAATAAGTCTTTAATCCCTTTTTCGACAACAATATGCATAAATGCAGCAGCAGGGTGGGTGGGCCTTAAAGTGGTTCTAAACCTCTGACATAAAATAAAGCATAGGCCTTTATAGTGTGTGCTTGTCTTAATCCAGAGCACTAATGCCGCGTACACACGGTCAGACTTTTCGTCTACAAAAGTCCGACGGACGCCGACAGACTAAAGCTGGCTGACAATCCGATCGTGTGTGGGCTTCCCCGGACTTTCAGTGGACTTTTCCAGCCTCAAATCTGATGGACTTTAGATTTGAAACATGCTTCAAATCTTTACGTCGTAACTACGCCGGACCCAGAAATCCGCTCGTCTGTGTGCTAGTCCGACGGACAAAAACCCAGGCTAGGGCAGCTATTGGCTACTGGCTATCAACTTCCTTATTTTAGTCTGGTGTACGTCATCACGTACGAATCCGTCGGACTTTTGTGTGATCGTATGTAGGAAAGTCCGTTCGTAAGAAAGTCTGCCGCAAGTCCGCCGCAAGTCCGCCAAAAGTCTGTCGAAAGTCTGTCGGACAGGCTGTCGGACTTTTGTAGACGAAAAGTCCGACCGTGTGTACGCGGCATAAGTGTAATTTCTTCCTCGTTTCTCTGCTTTTAGCATGAGTCACACCTGACAAGTTTTCCTGACACCAAGATAAAAAAGGTGGCAGGAGAGGGAGCTTCAGCATACAGCATGTGAATGACAGCCTCAGCTTTGTTCCTGTGTGATGTGTGAAGGGGAGGAGGGGGGGTGTCTCATTCCTCCAATCAGCTCTGCTCTCTAAGCTCTGCAGAGTATAGCTGCAGCGTCCCACTCCCTGCTTTCTGAAGCTCAGAGAAGCTGTATAAGTGCTGCACTTTGAATGTATGTAGAAAAGAGAAGACAAAGAGATACAGCTTATGTAGAAGGATTTCACCCGCCAGTCACTTCACTGGGTATATGTAAAGGTTTACAATCACTTGCTCTGCAGTGTGCTCTATTTGTCTGAGCTCACAGTCAGCTACTAACAATCACAAGCTGGTAGGATGGGCTCCCGATGACATCAATACTATGCAGTCAGTCCCACTGCCATATGATCATGGGCCTCTCCTACTGGCCCATTTAAACCGCTGTATAATAACTGCTTGAAACCTATCTAGTAACTACCTTAACCTCTTTGAGCCGAGCGCATGCAAATATGCAGCCTCTTGGCGACTGGACCTTGGCGCTTCCGACACAGTGACCGGCAGCTCACAGAAAGCTCCTGATTGCCATTTGCGATTGGGACTTTTCCGATCATCTGACCGCCATGACAGCCAATCATGGTCGTTAGGTGGCCATAAGCCTTGTCCCACTACCTGCCATAGTAAACCCCTTAAAATGCTGGTGGCAGCCATCATCAGGGGGTTAAAACAGCTGCCATTATTTCCAACAATATGGCAAATTAGAATGCTGCTGCTAATGTCTCAGAAAACACATCACGTCTTAGCCACTGGAACCTGCACTGTCCAATTTGTTTAAAATGCAAATTTATGTAGTGAGCCGTTAGCAATGACTCATTAATAAACACATAAACATAGAACATTGCTGAACTAATATTTTCCATGGTTTGGTTTTAATTTATAGAGCAATATATACAGATCTTCCTAAAAGCAGTTGCAAATATGGGGTCAGCCTAGGTCACAGAAGGAGCCCTGGCATACAAACCTCGATTGCATATTTAGGTATCAACTTCCAGTACTACTTTCCAAGCTTGCCCGTAGGCATCAGGCGGCTTGGAAAGCATGGAGCCACTCTCCGTGACAAACATGGTCAGCCATGCTTGAATGTCTTTTCTTGACAAAGCTCTACTTCCTTCTTAGTTCTGGAATGACACTTTCTACTTTCTACTGATCCTCCATCTCAATCTCCTACTGTACCATGCTGCTGGCTAGCCTGCATTTGCCTCTTGATGCTGGCTGATTACACTGAAGTTCTGAAGATGATGCCAAGTGCCACCTTTCTGAAATCTTTGTTATTAGACATTGTAGCAGAAGATTGTATTTGCAAATGCCATTCTTTAAAGGACAGCTCCAGACAAATTGCTAAAAAACAAGTTTTGACACGTCAGTAGGAGATGCTTAACTGATAAAATATTTGATAGTAATAGAGTAGAGTAATAGAATAGAATAGAGTAATGAACACATATTTGTGCCTCACATACAAAGATAATAACATACAGGCAATGTTACTAGTGGATGTATAGAACCAAGATTGTAAGATCCCAACAGAATACCTCCTTGCCTCATTCAAAAGAAAGAAATATAGAAAAGACTTAAAGGGTTAGTTTCATTCTCAATAAAATTGCCCAAGCATTTCAGCATCCCCTATACATTAAAAAACACAGTGGGTTTTGAAAAGAAAGCTTAATAGGAGGTAAGATCATACCTGTAGACCATGCGGGGCCTCTCTCAAGCCTGTCCAAAAAACTTCTAGGTGAACAATACCCTCCATTCTGCCTAGATGACAGGGGGCTTCAGACATTGGGTACGTGCCTCTAGCTTTGCAAGAACCAGCACTCTGGTTTGTTCAAAGCCGTGAGTGCAAAATGCATTCAGTGCATTCAGTGCATTGATTTTCCCTCTGTCGCACAATGTTAAGCTCAGCTGCTGCTGCTACAGCAGGAGAGAAATGCACTGGCCATGCACAGGTTTTGAATGAATCAGGGTACCTGCTCCTGTGAAGTTGGGTGGGCAAGCCCAACACCCCACTCATCCTGCTATCTAGGCAGATTGGGGGGTCACCTACCTTACTCTCTCAGTAAGCTTTTCTCCTAGATCAGGAATTTATAAACTTTCTTTTACAAAATATTTATTGAAATTTTTAGAAAAAAATGTACAGCTCAGGATTTCAATACAACCGGTAATACATAGAAAAAAGTAGTAAGAGAACAAAACAATACAATGCAATATGGACCAGCTTCAGATATACAGCTGTGCAAAGGAGTTTATGAACTTGCTGTGTCTGCATCTCATAGCTGATTAGGACCACCGAAACCCGTATGGAGACAAAAAGGAGAAAAAGCACAGGAAAGAGAAAGCAGAGACAAAAAGGGGGGGTAGGAAAGAGAGGAGGGGTCCCGTGAGAGACCACCACAATGCGAGTATCATTATTGACCTCAGGTTGAAAGGAAAAAGCGGTCCAGTTGCATATCAGCATTATGTGTGAACCAGGGGTGTTGTTAGGTCTGCAAAAGATCTGGGGCTAGAGTCCATAGCAGCGGTCACCAACTTTTTTGAATGCCCCCGGGGGGGCGGCAGTAAGCAATTATTCACGGGCAATCGGCTGGTGTTGGCGCTTCAATCATCATGGCACCATTGTTGATATGGTGTCAGGGTGATTGAAGTGCATTATTTCTATTGTTACATTCTAATACATAATGAAGTGATTCAACTCACTATACTGCAGAATCAGTGGGAGCCCTGGACGTGTCACTTGCCACATCTCCTGCCATCAGATGCAGCGTCACTTGCCACGTCTCCTGCCACCAGATGTGGATTGTCACTTGCCACTTTCACCTGGCAGCAGATGTGGGTTGTTACTTGCCACATCACCTGCCACTATTTGCAGATTGCCATTTGCCACATCACCTGCCACCATTTGCAGATTGCCATGTCTCCTGCCACCATTTGCAGATTGTCACATGCCACATCTCTTGCCACCATTTATAGATTGTCACTTGCCACATCTCCTCACACCATTTGCAGATTGCCACATCTCCTGCCACCATTTGCAGATTGTCATTTGCCACGTCACTGGCCACCAGATGTGGGTTGTCACTTGCTATGCCAGCCAGTGCCACCAAATGTGCATTGACGCTGCATTGGTGGCAGGTTGACAGCACTAGTCCATTTAGTGAGAGCAGGAGAGCGGTGATACGGGATGGGCAGTGAGAGATGATGTCATCTCGCTGCTCCCCGCCGCACCTCTGAGATTGAAGCAAGTAGGTTTGGCTGCAAAGTGGAGCTACACGATGACAGGAAGCACATGACCTCCACTCTACAGTGCTGTGAGGGCGGAAGAGCCCTGATGTGTGGCAGGCAGTGAGAGATGATGTAATCTCTCTGCTGCTCGCTGCACCTCGCTCCCAAATTGAAGAGGCCTGGCTGTAAAGAGCGCTGATGTAGCGCTGATGCAGCGATGTTATCTCTGCTCATCCGTCCGCTCGCTTCTTTCCTCCGCCTCTCTCATGCAGCCAGCCCGCCCACCGCAGCAGCCGCAACCCGCTGGTTAAGCAGGGACCCTGCGACAAGAGACTCGGGGCTATGGGCCCCAAATTCGGAGCTATAGCCCCAATAGCCACCCCCTAGCAACGCCCCTGGTGTGAACCATGGTTCCCACACCTTCAGGAATTTGAGAAAGCATATTGTTCAGGATGGAGGTGAGCTTCTCATGCACCATGGTTCCCATGAGTCAATGTTTGAGTTCAACAAGGTGGAGGGACTGTTGATGTCAGGCCTTAGCCAGTGTTTGGCGTGCCGCCAAGAAAGCAAAGCCCACCTATCTCCACTGGTGTTTGGAGAAATGTGCTATAGGTTTATGTAACAAAGCTTCCCACTGTTTATGTGTCATAGACACAGCTAGGACAGTACTAAACATGGTATACACTTGAAACCAGAAACTGATTGCTTCAAATTTCTAAACATAGGCCCAGTTTACTGTCCTTCAGACTTTAGGGGGGTTGGACTGTGACCAGCGAGAGTTGAAAATGCCCCTACATCAGTGGGCTAAACGAAAAAAAAACCCCATACAGGTCACCGTACTAACACATCTTAGCGCAACGATCTCCCCGTGAAGCTATCGTGTTCCGACAGTGGAATTGCTGCCTCCTTCGCCAGAACACACTGATCAGCACCCGCAGTCATTGGCTGTTAGCGCTGAACGGATGCTAATTTTCCAGCATGTTCATTCAACAGAAGCTGGCCATGAGACCACCTTCTGTTAGATGAGGAGCGGTATACATAGGCCGAAAGTCAGCTGGTTCCTGCTGAACCAAGCATTTTCGGTTGATTTTTGGCCTGTGTGTACCCAGCTTTAGGGGAAGGAGTGGTGCCCCATCTTTGGTGTCAGTGAGAGGAACAGTGTCCCATTGTTGGTGTCAGTGGAAGGAATAGTGCCCTATTGTTGGTGTTAGTAGAGGATTTATTGCCTCATTGTTGGTGACAGTGAGAGGAACAGTGTCCCATTGTTGGTGTCAGTGGACGGAATAGTGCCCTATTGTTGGTGTTAGTAGAGGATTTATTGCCTCATTGTTGGTGTCAGTGAGAGGAACAGTGTCCCATTGTTGGTGTCAGTGGAAGTAATAGTCCCCTATTGTTGGTGTTAGTAGAGGATTTATTGCCTCATTGTTGGTGTCAGTGGGAGGAATAGTTTCCCATTATTGGTGTCAGTGGAGGAATTATTGTCCAGTTGTTGGTCTCAGCTTGAGGAATAGCGCCTCTTATCAGTAGGAGGTATAGTGTACTCTAAGGTCAGATAAAGGCAAACAAAAGGCAGCATTAGTTTCAAGGCTGACATCTCTGTAACAATTAAATTAACAGTCTCTCCTAAGTAGAGATGCATTGACCCTGAAAACGAAAACCCACTACTATAGTACTTGTACATGTCTAAAGTGCAGTCTATGTTTCCCATGACAACTATTCATGTTCTTTTATACCTTTTTAAACCTGTGTTACAGAATGGCAGTTTGAATTTGGTTGCTATGGCAGCATTAACAATGGTTCTTTTAAAAACTTTGATAAACAACGTCTATAGAATATATACCAACTGTTCAGGCACCCCTGCCAGATTGCTGGGAAAACAATTAGTATAAGCCAGTATCAGTGCTTTATAAAATGCCTTGTTTGTGTCTTTAAACGCAGTCTGTCACCAAAAAAAAGAGCGCTGCAGCAGTTAGCTAATTAGTGGTTTATTCTGCCAAGTCTGACAATGTCAAGATTAATGCTACAATGGAATACCAAATTCATTTCAGGTTCATCCATTTCAAATAGTCATCTCCAGTCTCCAGACACAGAGTGGTGTTAAAAAGTCAAATCTGTACTTTATTTTACTGGAGACACAGCTTTAAAAGGACAAAGATGAAAAAGAAAAGTATTTTCTACATTTTTGTAGTTTGATGAGATTTTATTGAACAATGAATAGACCTTCTTTATTTTAAAGTGGGTGCGTACATTGCCCATTCCTACAATGTAATCGATTGGCTGTGAAGCGCTAACCCCAGAGGAGCTGCTGAATTATTTTTGTGATTTCTCTGCACACCTAATGATGACGCACTTCACTCACCCAGCACTTACCAACGCACCTTGAGGTATTTTATGGAATTTATTAGGCCAAGCATAGCCTAAAAGAAGAAAGAATTAGCGAGTGTTCTTACAAACAATCAATAAGACAAAAACGTTACTCTGAGAGATACGACTAAACACCTACAGTATTCCATAGCTCCCAACTGTCCCTGATTTGGTCTGATCTATATAGTTGTATATAAAATGCACTATTTATCTTTCAAAAAGTGTTTCCCAATGCTAACTTTCACCCAATTTCTAAATTGCTGCATCTGTAAATTTCAAAAGCCAATATAAAGGAATAATAGTGGTAAAAAAAAGCACTTAAAGTGGTGTTCCGGCCGAAATTATACTTTTTAAATAAAAATACCCCTATAATACACAAGCTTAATGTATTCTAGTAAAGTTAGTCTGTAAACTAAGGTCTGTTTTGTTAGTTTATAGCAGTAGTTTGTTATTTTATAAACTTACAGCAGGCCGTGGCCATCTTAAGTGTGGGCATCTGAAGCCAGACTGTATTTCTTCCTGCATCTCATCCTTGCAGATCTTGCACATGCTCAGTGCAGCACAAGCAGTGTAATAGATTTCAGGTCAGGTTTCCATAGCAACGGCAGTGTCAGAGGAAGTTGCCGCCCCTTCCCAGAAGGCATTGCAAACAGGAAATGATGCGATGGGCCTCGGCCAGGGAGGATGAAGTGAAAAATGAATACAGCAGATATACAGTAAGTGCTGAGAAAAATTTTTTTTAAATATCCAATTCGTTTACAGTGCACAGATTAGTGAGGGATGCTGAAGAGTTGTAAAAGTGGGTGGAACTCCACTTTAAGGGTTTAACTAATATTTTTTATGTATAAGGTTCAATATGACAACTACGTTCCCCCACTGTTTGCATAGTGTCGGATAATGCCTCCGATGATCTACGCATGCGCTCTGTTGAGGTCACGCCAGCTGATCAACATATCAGCTGGAGCGACGTTTGGTATTGCACACGCGCAGACCCGTCGGTGGCATTTTTTGACGGAGGGCATTTCTCGATAGAAGAGGAGGGCATTTCTCTGCTGAAGAGTTGTAAAAGTGGGTGGAACTCCACTTTAAGGGTTTAACTAATATTTTTTATGTATAAGGTTCAATATGACAACTACGTTCCCCCACTGTTTGCATAGTGTCGGATAATGCCTCCGATGATCTACGCATGCGCTCTGTTGAGGTCATTTCTCGATAGAAGAGGAGGGCATTTCTCTGCTGAAGAGTTGTAAAAGTGGGTGGAACTCCACTTTAAGGGTTTAACTAATATTTTTTATGTATAAGGTTCAATATGACAACTACGTTCCCCCGCTGTTTGCATAGTGTCGGATAATGCCTCCGATGGTCTGCGCATGCGCTCTGTTGAGGTCACGCCAGCTGATCAACATATCAGCTGGAGCGACGTTTGGTACTGCACACGCGCAGACCCGCCGGAGGCATTTTTTACCGGAGGGCATTTCTCGATAGAACACCGGCAATCCTCCAGATATTGGATATGGATACCGAGCCAGGCTAGACCAATGTAAGCTTGCAAAAAAGATAAGTTCTAGAGTTCCACTTAAAAGCTGAATTCCAGATAGATATAGACACAAAGTGATGCAGCTAGGAATTAATTATTAAAACAAAAAAAGAGACCCTGTTACTTGTATAAACTGATCCAGTCTGCAGCATTCTGTGAAAGAATTTGGATAATTACCTCCCTGGGGAATGGCATCACAGACCTTCGTTTTCTTCCACAGTTTAGAGGAGTTGGATTTCAACCGATTCCTGCTGAAACAGCTGAAATTTAAGCCGTGGGTGGCCCTAAAAACACTAGCTGGCTTAACAAAGTTAATTTAATTAAAACAAAAATACTAAGTTGGGTGGATTATTATCAGTTGAACAGTGACTACATCCTATTGGAGGTATTCACTGTTCGTCAGAGATATTGTATTGAATGCCACAGCTGCCATAAATACAATAGCTGGCGGTGGAGGTTCCTTCATCTACTGTATGCTGTTTAATGTGGATGTAGGAATTGATTTGCTCCATTTCTGCCAGAGAACCATGTATGAGTAACTTTATACTCATTATTTGACACACCCACATACGTTGGATAGGAGTACCACCAATAAATGGGGAAGATAGGACTCACCACCTGCCAGAAAGGTAGGAATCTGGATTCGTTCCTAAGATGCTGCAGGTAGGATTTTTTATACAAACAATGGGGTCACTTAAATTTAATTTTAATTGCAACCATTGTATTGTAAATACCTAAATTTGAACTGTTTCTACCATCCCCTGCACAGTACAGCAGCACTCACACTTGGAGAGGGAGGTACAGTATGGGAAGCCAATCAAGTGTGCGGCATGTACCTATTTTGACAAGGAACATGTTGATAGTGGAAGTGAGCAAAGGGATGACCTTATCCGTCTGTTGCTGCCCAGTCAGAAGGGGGTGCATAGAGGACACCATTGTAAATGTAAATGGTGTCATGAACCTTACTGTGTGGTTACGGGGCTGTTATGTTAATCCCAGGACTAGATTGACAAGGAAAGAAAAAAAAACAGTATTCTGCATTATTTGACATTTTATTTTATTTTTTTTTTCAATTGTCAGAGTACTATTAACCTCAAAAAAAACAAAAAAACAAAAACTGTGGCTCAAATTGCCATATGAAAGTGCAGTTCTCCGATCAACCATATTTCACTTCCCATCAGTTTGGAGTAGTTGAGACAATAAAATGAGATTGCTGATTGGCTGCTGTAAGGCACTGGTTTCTGCATATTGTCCTTTTGTCTTAATACATTACACCACATGGTGCCAGCAGTATTAATGTACAAATTGTCGGTAACTGCATCTTGCACTGTCTTTACGGATTATGCCAGTCTTTTAGGTTAGTACTGACAGAAGAGGCAGCTGTATGAAACATTCAGAAACTAATTTGCAAAGTACAGTCACATTTGTCTGTCCTGCTGGAATGCGCAAATGTAGGTTACTTGCTATAACAGAAGATGCATGGGGAGACATGGTCATGGCAAATTTAGTCTCAGCATTACTGAAGTATCCAGAGGGCTGAATGTAATAATGTACAGTGGGGGGTACATCTTCACATATATAATCTACTATACATTCATTCCAGATAAGGCGGCTAGTATTTATGTTAGATATGGCTTACTAGCGTTGCTAGAGTCTTGAGAACCTCCAGGAGACAAAAAGCCTGGACTGACTACCTGCTGCTTTGTAGATTCTGAAAATATATATATATTTTTAAATGATATTCTTATAGAAATCCAGTCACAGTTAAACTTATTCAAGAATCTGAATATCCGGTTTTAAAGATGAATTCCAGGTATGAATATTTTATACATACTGTAGGTACAGCTTGGAGTAATGTAACTATGTACAGTATATACCAAAGCTGGCCGATACCAATGGAAGCTGGAAATTACTGAAGTAGACACTGATACGCCATTGATCTCCACTTGCCTCTGGGCTCCGTGTAGAGTGGCTGGCCTGCTGCACTCTGAACACACCTGGTTGTCCGCTTGGCATGGGTGCCATTTGGAGAATGCTTTTCAGTTTCTTATGCCCTGTACACACGGGCGGACTTTTAGGCAACAAAGGTCCGACAGTCTTTGCGACGGACTTTCGACGGACTTCCGACGGACTTTCGAACGAACGGACTTGCCTACACATGATCAAACCAAAGTCCGACGGATTCGTAGATGATGACGTACGACCGGACTAAAATAAGGAAGTTGATAGCCAGTAGCCAATAGCTGCCCTAGCGTCAGTTT
The DNA here is from genome assembly GCA_037952925.1 of Lithobates clamitans. Taxonomy (NCBI): domain Eukaryota; kingdom Metazoa; phylum Chordata; class Amphibia; order Anura; family Ranidae; genus Lithobates; species Lithobates clamitans. The sequence continues at coordinate 5,926,357 of JBBGZY010000741.1, read as the reverse complement.
TTGTCCATCGGACTACCATACAGACAAGCAGATTTTTCGACCGGACTCGAGTCCTTCAGACAAATTTCAAACATGTTCCAAATCTAAAGTCCGTCAGATTTTCCACCAAAAAAAGTCCATTGCAGATCCGATGGAGCCCACACACGGTCGGATTGTCCGCCGGATTCGGTCCGTCGGACCAGCCCGGTCGAAAAGTCCACTCGTGTGTATGCGGCATAAATGAATGTAAAGTGTTCTTTGATTGGACGAGGTGGAGAGTCAAGGAGGCGATGTTACCAGAAGTAAAAGGAGATCACTGGAGTAGTGGTGTCTAGTTCTATGGTTTCCAGCTTTCAGGGGCAGTAACCAGGTACGGTATATACATAATTACATTGGGCAAAGCTGGATCAATATAAATATGTATAAAATATCCATACCTGGAATTCGACTTTAATGTATGTAAAGGTTACTACTAAAATCTGATATAAGCTTTAATGGTAAGTTTCAATACTTTTAAATCTTTACCTTATTTATGTATTGCATGTTTTTATATAGAGCCAAAAATTCCCACAGCTTCACATATATCTTGTACAATTACATCAGTCCCTGCCCTTGAGGATATTACAATCTAAGGTCCTTTACATAACATTCATACACATACTAGGGCCAATTTAGACAGGAGTCAATTAACCTACCAGCATGTCTTTTGAAGTTTGTGAGGAAACCCACATAGGCACAAGGGGAACATGCAAACTCCATGCAGGTAGTGCTGTGGTTGGGATTTGAATCAATAACCCTAGTGTTGCTAGATGAAGTGCTAACCACTAAGCCCCTGTGTTCCTTTTTATTAATGCCCGATGATCCTGCTATTAAAATTCTTGTTCAACCACTTCCATTTACTTTGAAAGTGGTTGTAAAGACAGAAGGTTTTTATCTTAATGCATTTTATGCATTAGGATAAAAAGCCTTCTGTGTGCAACAGCCCCCCTAACACTTACCTGAACCCAGCTTGATCCAGCGATGTTGCAGGAGTGTCTTGGCTGCCCAGGACTCTCCCTCCCCATTGGCTGAGTTGGCAACGCAGCACCATTCGCTGCCATTGCTGTCAATCAAAGTCTCTGTGACTCTGTGTCTGAATGGACACACAGAGCAGCGGCTCGGCTCGGGTGCCCCCATAGCAAGCTACTTGCTGTGGGGACACTCGGCAGGGGAAAGGGGCCAGAAGCAACGGCGAGAACCCTGAGAAGAGGAGGCTCTGGGCTGCTTTGTGCAAAACAGAGCAGGTGAGCATAGCATGTTTGTTATTTTTAAAGAAAAAAAAAAACAGACTTTAGCATCACTTTATTTTTATTTCATGGTTTACCCAATGGTTTACCTATGAAATGTTAAAAGAGAAGTATGGGAATGGGATTTTTTGCAGAATCATACCCACCTAGGTGGATGCAGCATCAGTCCGCCGCCAGCTCTAACACTGAGAACAGAGCAATCAAGCATCGCCGATCGCCCAGTTCTCAAAGCTCTCTGAGCAGAGAGCTGGTTACTATCAGTCAGCCGCTCTGCTCTGCACCCCCCCCCCAGGCTAACTGTATTGCTGTCTGTGGGGGGGGGGGCAGGAGCTGCAGGCTGGTGGCTTGCTGAGTGGCTGAGCCAGGTGCCGGTCCATGTGGGTGGATTCCGACTATATGGTCAGGATCTTTCCAGAGCCTGGACGGGCTCTGTGACTTCAGCCGACAGTGGATTTCAGCCCGCTGTCAGCTGAAAACAGGTCACAGGAGTGTAAAACGAACACCACTTCTGTGATCCACAGGAGAACTACAGCCAAACGAGCTGTACTTCTCCTTTAATAATGACTTTGTTATTTATACTTACTTTGGGTTTGGTTTAGTAAAACATTACACATGTTCTCTTGGCAAGAGAAATTTCACTTAGCTTTGTGAGTGTGCAGAAAGTTCATTTCGCAAAGGATGCTCAATTACATGCAAGGACATTTTTAAAAATCAGGATTTTTGCTTTGCACATGATTGGATAATTAAATTAAGCATAATTACTCTTCACAATTTCACAATTAGAAAATTATTTTGCAAAGTGAAAAATACATAAAGACTGAAAACTGCTGCTGTGAGCGCTGCCTAATCTTACATGCTTAACCAGCCTTTGTCAATCTCTTTACCCTAGAGAAACCCTTAAAAAAATTTTCAGGTCTTGAAGAAATTCCTGGTAAAATCAAGTTTTTGGGGGTCAGTGGTTAAAATATTCCCTACACTGGTGGCTAGTGGGAAGAATGCCCCCCTTACAGTGGTGTTCAGAATGCAACCCTTATGCCCTGTACACACGAGCGGAAATTCCGCCAGCAAAAGGCCGATGAGAGCTTTTGGTCGGAAATTGCGACCGTGTGTATGCTCCATTGGACTTTTGCTGGCAGAATTCTAGGCAGGAAAACATTGGGAGCAGGTTCTCTATTTTTCGGTCGGAAAAAGTTCCTATCTGAAAATGCGTTCGTCTGTATGCAATTCAGACGCGCAAAAAATCACGCATGCTCGGAAACAATTCGAACCATGCTCGGTAGCGTTGAACTTCATTTTCTCAGCTCGTTGTAGTGTTGTACGCTACAGCGTCCTTGACGGTCGAAAGTTCAGAGAACTTATATGTGACCGTGTGTATGCAAGCCAAGCTTGAGCGGAATTCCATCGGAAAAAACATCCAAGATTTTTCAGACGGAATTTCTCTGTGTGTATGCGGCATTACAGACAGCTAAAATGAAAATTGCTGTCATGCATTGGCATAGCTCCCAACTGTTCCTGATTTCGAGGGACTGTCCCTGATTTGGAGCAATGTCCCTCTGTCCCTCGCCCCCACTCATTTGTCCCTTATTTTGGTCTGATCTATATAGTTGTATTTAAAATGCACTTTTAATCTTTCAAAAAGTGTTTCCCGGGGCTAAACCTTTCATCCAAATTCTAAATTGCTGCATTTGTAAATTTTAAAAGCCAATATAAAGGAATAGTAGCAGTAAAAAAAAAAAAGCTCTTGTGGATTTAATCAACCTTTTGTTTTGGTTAATTCTCCTTAAAGCGGGTGTGACAGGGGGCGTGTCCGATGCCTACATACATTTGCTAGTAGGTGTCCCTCATTCCTATCTCAAAATGTTGGGAGGTATGCATCTGGCTCTGCCAAGTGGCATTGACCCTGGATCTATAAAGGCACCATCAAATGAGGGGCCAGCCAGCCACAGCTCAAATAAATGTCTAGAAGCCTCTGGAGGAAACCTAGTTGAGAATGACTGTGCTAGACCATTCAGAGTACATGGTTACTGTATGGCCGTAGTAAAATTATGGATCATCAATATTGAATCTCGCTGGCAGCAGCTGCAAGTAAGGTCCCATGGCTGTGTTCAAGAGCTCTTAAAGTGCATAACAGGGTTAAATAATAACACCAATTTTTGTTAATTGAATGAAGAATGGTCCACCAAACAGATTGCAGAAACAGGGTTTATTGAAGATGAAAGGCACAGCTAGTGTCAGCTAGTACCTTGAAACATTTTGCAATTGAGTGCTTAACCGCTTGCCGACCAGCCGCCACAGTTGTACTGCGGCAACATGGCACGGTTGCGCGAATCGCCGTCATGTTACGCCAGTAACATATTCGGCCACTAGGGGGCGCGTGCGTGCCGCCGGAGGCGCACACGCCCCCTGCTCGCCCACGGAGCCAATGCGAGTGCTCAGTGGTCACGATCACCGCCGGCTCCCACGATCACTCGGGGCACACCGAGAACCGGGATCTGTGTGTGTAAACACACAGTTTCCGGTTCTCTGAGGGGAGAACAGACAGATCGTCTGTTCATACAGAGTATGAACAGCGATCTGTCATCACCCCTACACAGTCCCCTCCCCCCTTCAGTTAGAACACACAATAGGGAACACATTAACCCCTTGATCGCCCCCTAGTGGTTAACCTCTTAACTGCCAGTGACATTTTTACAGTAATCGATGCATTTTTATTGCACTGATCGCTGTAAAAATGCCAATGGTCCCAAAAATGTGTCAAAATTGTCTGACGTGTCCGCCATAGTTTTGCAGTCCCAATAAAAATCGCAGATCACTGCCATTACTAGTAAAAAAAATAAATTAATAATAAAAAATGCCATAAAACTATCCCCTATTTTGTAGATGCTATAACTTTTGCGCAAACCAATCAATATACGCTTATTGCGATTTTTTTACCAAAAATATGTAGCAGAATAGATATCGGCCTGAACTGAAGAAAAAATTTTTTTTTTATATATTTTTGATGGATATTTATTATAGCAAAAAGTAAAAAAAATGTGGGGTTTTTTTTTTTCAAAATTGTCTCGCTTTTTTGTCTATAGCGCAAAAAATAAAAACCGCAGAGGTGATCAAATACCACCAAATGAAAACTCTATTTGTGGGAAAAAAAGGACGTCAATTTTTTTTGAGTGCAATGTCAGTTAAAGAATCGCAAAAAGTGCTCTGGTCAGGAAGAGGGTGAAATCTTCCGGTGCTGAAGCGATTAATCATAAGCCTTATGATTAAATATAAGGCTTACTAAGCACTCTTGAGTGTAAAACATCTCAAGGCGCTGGCACTTGTTGTACCTATATCTTCAACCCTTCCGTTGTGGCATGCAGTTTTATAGACCTTCCTGTATTCAGTTCACAAGCTTGCAGCCAGACATGGCTGGATTCTGAGCTGGAGCAGCAAGTGGATTGAGGCCGGCTATCCCTGGCGGCAGCAGTAAGTTATTCATTCTCAACAGTACTGCTTTTGTTCTCATTTCTCTTAACTAGAGGCCTCTGTTGTTTGACCTTGTTGTGCACTCTCAGGAGTTGGGAGACAACGTGTGCAATCAGGCTACTGACAAGACAACAACTAAGGTTACCTTTTACCATGCATGCTGAAGTGCTAACTTAGGACAAAGTAAAACTTGCATAATAATTCCAGTCATGTCTCATTCTACGTAAACTGGATATCGTTTGTAGACATGTGCAATTATTTTTGTTTCAAATTAGTTTTTTAACTAATATGTTACCGACGTAACATGACGGCGATTCGCGCAACCGAGCCATGTTGCCGCAGTACAACTGTGGCGGCTGGTCGGCAAGCGGTTAAGCACTCAATTGCTAAATGTTTCAAGGTACTAGCTGACACTAGCTGTGCCTTTCATCTTCAACAAACCCTGTTTCTGCAATCTGTTTGGTGGACTATTAACTAATTTAGAAACATTTTTTAATTCGGAAATATCCAAATTAACGAAAACCCGTTTAACAAATTTTTTCGAATATTCGTAAATTTGAATATTCAAAAATTTGTAAATTCGTACATTCATACATTTGCACATTTGCACATTTGTAAATTCATACTTTCGGAAATTCGTACATTCGTACATTTGCACATTCGTAAATTCATACATTCGTAAATTCTTAAATTCGTACATTTGTAAATTTGTACATTCATAAATTCGTAAATTTGTAAATTCGTAAATTCAAAAATTCAGTAATCTGAAATAATAATTAATTAATAATAACTTAACTATTATTAAACATTAAATTATAGGTATTGGAATTTCAAATTTGGCTGTTGAACGTAACGAATAAAAATTTATCCGAAGTTACTAATTATCTGAAATAATTAATGCCGTATCTAATCGAATGGAACATAATGAATTTATAATAATAAATAATAATAATAATATGAATAATAATAATAATAATAATAAATAGTTTTTATTATTATTATTTATTATTAATTTATTCCATTCCATTTGTTTAGATGCGACATTCGTTATTTCGGATAGTTCGTAACTTTGGATAAATTTGTATTTGTTACATTCACTAACAGCCAAATTTGAAAGGAAATTCCAATACCTATAATTTAATAGTTAGTTATTTCAGATCTTCTAATTTTCGGGTTTTTGGATTTTTGAATTTAGAATTTCCAAATTTCCGCATTTTCGAATGTATGAATGTACGAATTAAAAAAATTTCTAATTTACGAATGTTCGAATTTACGAATGTACGAGTTTATGAATTGTGATCATAACGAAAGAACCCAAAAAATGAAAGAAAAAAAAAAAAAAACGAATGAAACGAAAACAAAAACGAACAAATTTTTTGGCAGTGCACATGTCTAATCATTTGTTAAAGGAAGACCATTCACACAAGACCAACGTACAAAAGAGAAGTTTGGGATTTTTTTTAAGAATCATACTTACCTAGGTGGTTACAGCATCGGTCCAATGCTACATCTGTCCCCCACCGACTCTAAGACTGAGAACCGAGCGATCAAACACCACTGATCACTCAGTTTCATGAGCAGGGAGTTGGTGACTGTTAGTCACCAGCTCTCTACTCTCCCCCCCCACCATTCTCACTGGAGCACCGAGCTGTGGCGGGGACTGGAGGGCTGGCACAGGCTCTCAGAGGCTGAGCCAGGTGCCAGTCCAGGGTTCTGAGTGGATTATGGTCGCAATCTTTCCCCAGCCTGGGTCGGCTCTGCGTGACGTCAGCTAAAAACGGAGTGCAGAAGGAATTGCACTTCTGTGATCCAAAGGAGAAGTACAGCCAAACAAGCTTTGGCTGTACTTCTCCTTTAGGGTTTTAGTAACTTGCTCTCTTTGTATAGAAGTCTTTTCTGTCCTGGTCATTAAAGTGGAGCTAGCACAACCTAGCAAGGACCCAAGTTGACAAGATTTGCTTTAGCCACTTAAAGCGAAAGTAAACCCATCCATAAAACAGCTACCTTTCCGGAACGTGCCAGGAAATGTAACACTCCCATTGGTTGGGCTTTCAATCAAACTGTCAAACCATCCAACGGCTGGTGTCATAACTGATCACATGTGCAGCATCATGGCAGTTCTAGACTAAACAGAGGCGAAGATGGCGGCTTCCTTGGGTGAAAACGATAGGAGTGTTTACTTCCACTTTAAGAACCGGGCCTATTTATTAGACTTTGTGTTTACAAGTTAAAATCAGTTTTTTTTTGCTAGAAAATTACTTAGAACCCCCAAACATTATATATTTTTGTTTCAGACACCCTAGAGAATAAAATGGCGATTGTTGCAATACTTTATGTCACGCTGTATTTGCGCAGCAGTCTTACAAGCGCACTTTTTTTGGAAAACATACACTTTTTTGATTTAAAAAATAAGACAAGTAATTGCAAGCAATTGTGAAAGATAATGCTATGCCGAGTAAATTGATACCCAACATGTCATGCTTCAAAATTGCGTGGAATGGCGACAAACTTTTACCCTTAAAAATCTCCATAGGCGACGTTTAAAAATTTGTACAGGATACCAGTTTTGAGTTACAGAGGAGGTCTAGGGCTAGAATTATCGATCTAACAATCGCGGCGATAAATCACATGTGTGGTTTCATATGCAGGCGCTACTCACGTATGTGTTCGCTTTTGCACGCGAGCTCGTTGTGATGGGGAGTTTTAAAAAAAATGTTCTTTCTTATTTATTTAACGTTTTATTTTTTATTTTGACACTGTCCTTTAAAAAAAAATGGGTCACTTTTATTCCTATTATAAGGAATGTAAACATCCCTTGTAATAGAAAAAAACATGACAGGACCTCTTAAATATGAAACTTCTGTTCAGAAAAAGTGATAAGATAGGCCGCTTACCGGATAAGATGGATCTCAGATTATAGAGATCAAACTCGCTCAGCCAGGGATCATTCAGCTTGTGAATACTCCTCCAGGGACTCCTCCAATGCAGGTATCCTATATTCATATGATATTCCTCACAAATGTGATGGCAACTCTTTCTTAATAATCTCCAGCATTGGGATGTATCACAAGATAAAAAGAAGAAGAGGCTTCATGATACTCATGGTATTCTCATTTTAAAAAATGTATTAAAAGCTTCACAGGCACTGACATCCAAAGACAATGAAACAATATTTTTCAAACAGCCGCGGCTCAAGCCAGCCAGCTAGTGGGTTGTGACGTCCAGAACTGGTGCTCCACCTGATGCGTTTCCCGTACAAGGTATCGACTGGGAACGGAGGCCTTGTATGGGGAAACGAGTCGGCAGCTGTCGATACTCCAGTAAGCGGCAGAGACCACCGGAGTAAGGCTGGAGGGGGGCCCTCTCCCACCCCCGATAAAAGTGATCCCGTGGCGAATCCACCGCAAAGACCACTTTTATCTGAAAGAGGACTGCCCGCTGAAGAAAAGGATACTGGTGCTATGACAGCTACCTGCTGCCATAACTACCATACTCCTCTTCAAAGTGCTCACGTATAATGACGGCGGGCGGTCCATAAGTGGTTAACTCCAGTCCTCAAGGCGCTCCAACAGGTCATGTTTTCAGGCTTTACATTATTTTGCACAGGTGATTTGATCAGTTTCACTGCCTTAGTAATTACTACGGCTGTTTTATCTGAGGAAAATCCTGAAAACATGACTTGGTGCGCCTTTAGGAAGGAGTTAAGAAACACTGTTCTATTGTGGCAGTATGCTGTACATAATCATTGGATGATCATTCCCTAATTTCTAAAAGGATCTTAGATAAGTGTCCCTCAATGAATAAATATTGGGAGATAAAATAACACACTCTAATCATTTGAAGTATTTCTCCTAACTAAATCTTCTTATCTAGTAATTCTTGTAACTTTTAACGGCTTGCTGCTTTACTTGTGTAGTGAGTTCTTTCTTTCTTGATTTAGATACCCTTTCTTATTTTCTTCAATGCTTTATATTTTCTAATCTCCTCTAAGATTCTTCAAATCTTTATCACATCTGTTCCCTCCAGCTATTTCTCACCTATTCTAGACTTTTTGTCAAAAATGTATGTAGAATACAAGGATGGGCAATAAAGTTTTATTATAAGTCATAGGCATTTTAGGAGTTATAAAAAATTGCATAGGTTTATGCATGATGTTGGAAGACATATTGAAGCTTAGAGTAAGACTGAACAGACAATAAATTTCATCAAAAAGACGAATGACTGAAGTTTAGTAACATTATGGCAAGTTCTTGATGTAAAACGAGCATTATTTCAATGTAGGTTCGTGAACTCTGGGGGTTTTAAAAATTAAAGTGAAAAAAACAATTGTGTATAATTCAACAGTAATCAGAAAACAGCTTACAGTTTCCTACATTAGTAATGAAAACTCATCAACTTATGTCCAGTTATTCATTCAATAAAAATATTTGTTTTGTAATAATTACAAAGTACCTAAAATCATCCTTGAATTTAGGGTACTTTCACACTGGGGCGAGGATCCGTTAGTGCTAAAGCGCTGCTAGTTTTAGCGGTGCTTACCATCATTTTAGTGGTGCTTTTCTGCCGTTAGTGGGGAGCTTTTAACCCCAACTAATGGCCGAAGAAAGGGTTAAAAGCGCCCATGTTTAGGCGCTGCCGAAACCATTTCATTGCCAGGGCATTTTGGGAGCAGTGTATACACCGCTCCCAAACCACCCCAAAGATACTGCTTGCAGGACTTTTTTTCCCGTCCCGCAAGCGCAACGCCCAATGTGAAAGCACTCAGGTTTTCACACTGGGGAGGCATGAGAGAGCTTTTCAGGCACTTTACAGGCACTATTTTTAGCGCTAAAATGCCTGAAAAGCTCCTCGGTGTGAAAGGTGCCTTAATGTCCCATGTCTTCATATCAACGTCCCGAAAATTATTATTATTATTATACGAGATTTATATAGCGCCAACAGTTTACGCAGCTCTTTACAATGTATAAGGGGACAACACAATTACAGTACAGTTCAATACAAAAGGTACAGGAGGGCCCTGCTCGTAGAGCTTACATTCTAAAGGGAGGGGGTGGTGGTACAAAAGGTAATAGCTGCAAAGAATGATTTGATGGGGGTGGCTCAGGGACAGTTATGTGGGTGTGGGATAGGCTTCCCTGAATAAATGAGTTTTCAGGGATCTCCTAAAGGTGGACAGGGTAGGGGCTGATCGGACATACTGGGGCAGGGAATTCCAGAGGATGGGAGAGGCTCTGGAGAAGTCCTGAAGGCGAGCATGGGAGGAGGTAACAAGGGAGCTAGAGAGCAGGAGGTCCTGGGAGGAGCGGAGGGGGCGATTTGGGAGTTATCTGCAGATGAGGTTGGTGATGTAGATGGGGGCGATGTTGTGAATGGCCTTGTATGTTATGGTTAGCATTTTGAATTTTACATGGTGGGGTAGGGGAAGCCAGTGAAGGGATTGGCAGAGAGGAGCAGCAGTCACGGATCAATTAGTGAGGTGTATTAGTCTAGCAGCAGCATTCATGGATGAGAGGGTTTTGATGAGAGTGTTGTAATAGGTTTGTTTAGCAGTGTGGAGGCAGGAGTTGTATTTGAGAAGGACAGATTTCTAGAGGATAAAATCTTGCAGGGATTTAGATTTACGCCATGCTCGCTCAAGAGTACGGCTGTGTCTCTTGAGACTTCTGGTGTCGTCTGTTTGCCAGGGTTGTGGCAGATGGGGCCTGGTTCTGCATGTAGAAAGAGGAGTAAGTAAGTCTAGGGAGGATGACAACGTGGTGTTGTAGATGGAAGTGGTTAGGTCTGGGCAAGACAGGGGTGCGATTTTGTCATAAAGGCCATCAGTAGCAGAGTGAAGAAGGGAAGGTTTGAGGTTACGAAGGTTCCTGCGGGTAGTGGTTTGTGGGTTGGCAGCATGGGATATAGGAGACAAGGAGAGTGTGAAATGGATAAGGTTGTGATCAGAGAGAGGAAAGGGTGCGTTGGAGAGATTGCAGGGAGTGCAGCAATGGGAGAATACAAAGTCGAGAGTGTTGCCGTTGGAGTGAGTGGTGGTTTGTGTCCATTGTGTTAGGTTGAAAGAGGAGGTTAGGTTGAGTAGTTTAGAAGTGGTAGCATTATTAACATTGATTGGAATGTTAAAGTCACCTAGGATGATGGCAGGCACTTCGGATGAGAGAAAATAGGGTAGCCATGCAGAGAAGTCATCCAGAAAGCGTGACACTGGTCCAGGAGGCCGATAAATGACTGCGACCCTCAGACAAGCTGGAGAGAAAAGATGAATGCAGTGCATTTCGAAAGAGCAGGTGGAAAGAGAGGGAGGTGTGGGCAGTACCTGGAAGGTGCATTGTGGGGAGAGGAGAAGTCCGACACCACCTCCTTTTTGTCCACTGGGTCTGGTGGAGTGAGTCCAGAGAAGGCCACTGTGGGACAGTGCAGCTGGAGAGGTAGTATCGAATTCCTGGAGCCAGGTTTCAGTTATAGCAAATAGATCAAGGGATTTGGAGAGGAAAAGGTCATTGACAGAAACTAGTTTGTTGAAGACTGAGCGGGCATTCCAGAAGGCACATGAAAGAGGGAGGCTGACCTGTGAAATCAGGGGAATTGGGATGAGAAGGTTGAAGTTACGACTACTGTTGGAGGAGGTAGATGGTCGATCTTGGCGTTGGGAATTGGGTGTGGGGGGGCCGGGGTTTGGTGCGATGTCCCCAGACATTAGGAGTAGTAGGGGGGTGAGGGTGGTAAGGCGGGAGAGGGATTTATAGGAGGGCAGATGCTGTGGTGGAATGGACATGGTGATACTATGTGGGCTTAGAATGAGCAGGAGGTGGTAAGTGGAGTAATATTGAGTGGGCAGAAGAGAGGGAGATATGTAAAGGTTGAGGGCTGGAGAGGGGGGGTAAAGACATTAGAGTTTGAGGAGAGAGGACGTTATAACAAAGATTAGTGTGAGCATTTTAGAGGGTGGGGACAGGCTAAGGAAGGCTGAGGAAAGTTAGAGAATGAAGTGGAACTTCCTGCAAAATAGCTGTGGAACAATAATGTCTGTACTTACTTTTTTGTAGCAGTGCCTTAGTCAAAGTGCCCGTGTCCAAGTGCCAAACACTTGTTGCTGGCGTGACACTTTGTGCAAGGGGTGACCAGCCTAAACCCTCGCCAGCCGTCCCAAGAAATGAACTAAATTTATAGTGAGAAGGTGTGGGGGGATTCAAAATTATTCAATTAGAAGCTGATAAAACCAAGCTTGTGTGGGGTGGGGTTTTACAACTGGCCTGGACAGATTGCAGTGCAAGAGGGGGCAACAGAATAAGGTTAAATGTTTGATCTAGAGCATTAGTGACCATACTGTGAGCTAATAAATGTTGTCTTACACAGTGCTGTCAGTCGAACATGGCATCCCAGGAGGAAAAAGTACATGAAGTATCTCTGTAATGTGGTGATGCTCATTTACAGTCCAGTGAGCAGGTTGGGAGGAAGAGGAGATGGCACAGGAAGCTGAACAATTGCAGGATTAGATTAGTGGTGTCCATCATGGCAATGGTTGAACAGAGCTCCAAATATGGCAGGATAACGGTTCACATGTATGTATATAAACATATACATACATGTGTTACGTGTAGTTAGTTACTTATACAGACATAGTTATCCTTACTCTAAAAAACTAGAGGAGCTTTCTTAATAAATATTCCCGAGAGCCGAAGCTTCATGCCAGGAAGGTTTCCAATGATGACCCAGTTGAAAAGGAGCAACTTGGTTTCTCCAAACTAGGGCTTGGGCATGGCTATACCAACCATATGCTTTAAAAAAAAGAATAATATTTGTAAAGCCTAATGGGAGGCAAAAGACATTTAAGAACTTTGGTTTCTTGGAGTAAGTTTGTTGTTTTGGCCTGAGTTTCAATAAATAAAACTGTGCAAAAAGGAACACATTTGGGTCATCCTAAGCTGCCATTTAGAATTTCCATGTCATCAGTCTTTATACTTAACATAAATGAAGATGTAAACACACTTTCAGCCATGGTCATCATGCCACCACAAATGTGTTTGTCTAAAGAGGCTGTTAAAGTGTAACTCCACTTTTGTTGAGAAAAAAACATTCCCCTCTGGGTGATCTATGTGCATTGCAAGGATTATAACAAACTGTATTGCAGATTCCTACCTTTCGTTATTCTGAAGAAATCCCTTTGTGTTTGCCTGTGCCTCTATTCTGAGTGGGTCTAATGGGAGTGGTTTCATAACTAACTGTCCGGCGTGCAGTTGCAGGGCTCTAATGAGGAAATTTGCTGGGCCTGCATACCTTTAGACGTGTTCTTATTGAAAGTATCTCTCACAAAAAATGAAATGCCTGAAATCTAACTTGTATCTTAGGCAGACTTCTGGGAAAATTGGTGAGCCAATCACACAAGCAGGAAGTGATGTTTCTGGGGAGTGGTCAGTACACACTCTGTGTACAGAACAACTCCAGGTAGCCATATTGCAATACATTCTCAGAAAATTACAGTAGCTGCAGATTAAAAAGGAAAGGTAGCTTTTAATAACATTCAATTACAATATGCTTAGTGTCGCAATTATATGCACTATATTATTTTTTTCTTTATTTGCTATTTTTTTCCCCATGAAAGTGGAGTTACCCTTTAAATTTCAAAAGTTCTAAGATCTGCCTTCGTTTGGATACAAAAATATTCCAATACATTTCTTTCTTTGCCATCTTCTTCTGCACATTACCAGGCTGTCTCTTGTTTTCTGGCGCATTCTATTACAGCATTTCTTAAGATCAACATTTCAAATCACACTCTCTTTTTAAATCTTCTGTTCTGTGAGGAGGAAGCAAACCTCAGCTCAGCACTGGTATTTTATTTGCCTCTTTGTCCACATGTATATAACAATTATGCTATATTTCACTGCTTTGCTTGTTCAGTTTTAAAATACATGTCACAGCTCTGTTTTCCTACTTTATCAAAGCAGTCAAAGGTATGATGAAAATGTAGGATTTCACTTAATTTTGCTAATTTTAATTCACTTTCAGTCTGGCTTTCTAGTTTTGCTCAATGAGCAGTGAAAACGACTAAACAGTAACCGTAAAATGAAGCACAGACTGAAAAAATGTGCAACCATTAACAAAAAAAATTATTGCAAAACCGCAAAAGCTAAAGAGTACCTGGTATTTTGTAGTGTACTTTTGGACTAAAAAATGTTCTGTAAATGCCGTATGTAAAATTCTATGCTATATAAATGAGACAAATTTCAAAATAATACTGTGCTTGTGAAAAAAAATTGAATATGCATACCAAAAAATAAATGAAACAAAAATGCAGCACCACCTATGTGAGATATTTTCACATTAATTGAACAATAACAATAAATGTGTTGTGCTAATAACATAAGAAAAGAAATAAATAATGTTGAATATAAGAAGTCCAAAGTTATCAGTCTTTCAGATGGACTAAATAGTCAGGTGTCTGACTCCATAACGATGATGTAAAAAAATATCCAAATTCCTCCACCGAGTGAAAATATCGCCACCACAGAACAGTATGGACTCTTACCAAAGAGCCTGGACCCTTTATTACAGAGGGTCAAACAGGCTTTATGTAGTAATCCCCAGCATAAGTCACCGACATGGGATGGAAGAGGGAACTATCTTAGGAGCGATACTGGAGTGTTCAAAGGACTCCTCTCTCACAGCATCCAAACGAGCAGATCCCAAAAAAGAAAACCACTAAATAGTGTAAAACCTTTTACGGATTGGATTTATTAAAAGTAATGCACTTACAGTACACATATCCAAGTAAAAAACATAACTGAATAGTAAGAAGGGCGGCCACCACAGACATCCAGGTACACACAGGAAACAGCGATAGCAGGAACATGTAGCTCAGCCCAACTGGTTTCGTCATCAAAAGGACTTCTTCCGGGGCAATGCGGTCAGGCTGAGCTACATGTTCCGGCTATCGCTTTTTGCTGTGTGTACCTGGCTGCCCTTCCTACTATTCAATGCTGTTTTTTACTTGCATATATGTAAGTGCATTACTTTTAATAAATCCAATCCATAAAAGGTTTTACACTATTTAGCATTTTATCTTATTTGGGATCTGCTCGTTTGGATGCTGACTGCTGAGAGAGGAGTCCTTTGAACACTCAGGTATTGCTCCTAAGATGGTTCCCTCTTCCATCCCATGTCAGAGAATGCATTAGGGTAAAACAACTTTAGCCTTTACAAGCACTTTAAAAGAGAAGTATGGGATTTCTGAGAAAAAAAATTATCGATCCAATGCTGCATCTGTTCCCAGCTGGCTCCAGATCGATAACTGAGTGATCAAACACTGCTGATTGCTCAGCTCTCAGTGTTTAGGCTGCAGAGAGCTGGTGACTGTCGGTCACCGGCTCTATGCTCTGCCTCTCCAGCACTCACTGCGGAGCGACTGGCTTAGGCTGTCACTGAGGGACTGAGCCAGTTGCTGGTCCAGGCATCTGGGTGGATCCCATCTGTAAAGTTGGAATCTTTCCCTAGCCTGGGCAGGGTCTGTGATGTCAGCTGATAGCGGGCTTTAGTAGGAATTGCACTACTGTGATCCATAGGGGAAGTACAGACAAAAAAACTTTGGCTTTACTTCTCCTTTAAGTGTCACCTTGGTGACCTCAAACTTGCTATAATGCCCCCTGTCCCTCAATATCAATTTATCAGTGTGAATGGTGGCCCACTACGTGGGGAGAAGCAGGACAAAGCCAATTATTATCGTAGCTGAGTCTGAATGATAATAATGGAGTGCTCTGCATTCTGAAGGTCCCAGAGAGTCTCTTCAGGAAAGCAGGGGGGTGACTTACAGACACCTAGAGATGTCTGCTATGGAATGCAAATACCACTTAATGTTTTAACTTTCATTTATATACTTTAATCACTTCACTATCAGTGTAGATTTATGAATGGCAAGTGACGGACTGGTATTTCTCCTGTGCTGTTTATAAACAGCTTTGGAGAAGGCACTGCTCCCATAAATGACTGTGAAGCAAGCTGATATTGGACAGCTCGATTCACAGACACAGTGTACTAAGCCATTCCGAGTGGCTCTGTACCATGTGATTACTGTGATAATCAACCCATGCAATCAGAAATGTAAACACAGTTCTGTTTACATTGTTAATTCCCCCCCTCCCTTACAATGGCGGAAAGAAAATAGGCAAAAGTAGTAATAGGCAATGAATGAAAAAGTGTGAAATAGGTTAGGAGCAGCATATTACTTAATGATGAGGAATTTTGACTGACTGTGGAATTCTTTTTTTCTTCCTTTACTCTTTCACCTCCTCCTCTCCTGTGCATCTGATTTCCAACCTGGCTATCTTATCACTGTATACAACTACTATATCATAATAGTGCACCATTACCATTATCTCAATGTTTTAACCACTTTATTATAAGCACGTTTCTTCATTTTCATAAACTGGGGCACAAAATAAGATCACCTTGGAGTGTCTACATTCTAAAAAAGGGTTTTTGAATGTTTTTGTACTGCTCAGACATTTTTATTTGCTATGTTACAAAACAGTAATTGAAAAAACTGTTTTTTAAATAACACCAAAATAAATATTACATAGAGAAAAAAAAAACGCACTACAAAAATATGTCCTTGAATCCAACAATAAAAAAGCAGCAGCATGCAGTGCGACAACACAAAAGTCCAATATAATAAAACGAACGCTGCACTATAAAAAGAAGTGTCCAAAAGGCTTTATCTATGAGCATCCAACAGAAGCATTTAGGATCTTGCAAACACCATGATGTCCACACATAGAAAAGATGAAGTGCCCGACCACCGTAGCTGTAGATTGAGCTTACCAAACAGCAAGCAATAAAAGCAGATGGCTTGCAACCTAGCCGGGGCCTTTTAGATGGTGATTGTATAGTTGATAATCCCGCTCACTCCAGGCTCAGATCTCCGTTCCCTCAGTCATAAGACATCTGTTGGAGATGGTCCACTTCAGTGCCTAATATCCAACATTGATCAGACTTGCCCAAATGGGCCGGATCTCCCCGGATCACAGCGCTTCCCCGGACTGTGCGCCCTGCTCCACCCAATACTGATTCCCGCTCAGCTCAGATAACAGTCTTTCCATCTAAGTGTACCCGTAATCCGTACCCGTTCTGTCCCGATTCTCTCTCAAGAGAGAATCACAGTCCGGGGAAGCGATGTGATCCGGGAAGATCCGGCCCGTTTGGGCAAGTCTGATCAATGTTGGATCCATCTCCAAGTGGACCATCTCCAACAGATGTCTTATGACTGAGGGAACGGAGATCTGAGCCTGGAGTGAACGGGATTATAAACTATACAATCACCATCTAAAAGGCCCCGGCTGGGTTGCAAGCCATCTGCTTTTATTGCTTGCTGTTTGGTAAGCTCAATCTACAGCTACGGCACTTCATCTTTTCTATGTGTGCACATCATGGTGTTTGCAAGATCCTAAATGCTTCTGTTGGATGCTCATAGATAAAGCCTTTTGGACACTTCTTTTTTAGCGCAGCGTTCGTTTTATTATACCATAATAAATATGTATCTGCCTCACAAAATGATATAAAATTAATTTGTGTACAGAGATACAAAAGTAAAGTAAGCCTTGCTTCACACTGATGAGTTTTTGCTGCGATTTTACCATGCTAAAAAGCGCAAAAAAAATTTTTACTTTACATCCTATGGGATTAGTGCATTTTTGTGCAGTTTTTTTCAAAAGGTGGTGTGAAAGCATCCTACTTGTCAGTCAGACTATCACAGTAGTGAAAACTGAAAAATAGCCTGGTAATGAAGGCGTAGTAACGGCTGGTACTCAAATGGCATGATTAAAAAAGGGATAACATGGTTCTAAAGGCAGAAGGTTTTTGCATAGAATGCTGTAAGATAAAAACCTTCAGTGTGCAGCAGCCCCCCTAATACCTACCGGAGCCCCATCTTGATCCAGCGATGTTGCGTGGGAGCCTCAGGACTCTCCTTCCTGATTGGCTGAGACACAGCAGCGGGTGCCATTGGCTCCTGCTGCTGTCAATCAAAGTCAGTGAGGCAATGAGGAGAGAGAGGGGGGGGCCAAGCCGCAGCTCTGTTTCTAAATGGACACACTGAGCAGCAGCTCGGCTCAGGTGCCCCCAATAGCAAGCTGCTTGCTGTGTGGGCACTCGGCAGAAGGGAGGGGTCAGAAGCGCCGGTGAGGGACCTGAGAAGAGGAGAATCTGGGCTGCTCTGTGCAAAACCACTACACAGAGCAGGTAAGTATATGTTTGTTATTTTTAAACAAAAAAAATATTCTAATATCACTAAATCATCAGCAAAATACATTACCAGACCCACAGATAATTTAACAACAGTTCTACCATATTTGAGGGAAACAAAAATCACACAAGCAGTGTACAAATCCACACTTTTTATTAACATAAAAGTTAAAAGAAATTAAAGTAAAATTATGTGTTTAATAGTAAAATGTCTACCTAATAAAGTAAATCTATCTGTGTCCACTCTGGCAGGTAAATATATCACTTATTAAACATCTGCAGTTCTAGTGCTGTTCCAAAGTCCAGAAAGTAATCCTAAGGCTCCCTTGCCACTTGCCAATCTACACTAGAAGACCTGCCTGCAGGAGATAACCACATCCACAGATGTCCCGTAGTTACTTTAGGTCAGCAGCAGTCATAATCATTCAAGGGCACTGTGTGAAACCAGCATTTACCGCTATTAAACAGGCAGCATGCACCTTGAAAATGGGCTGAGCAGTCCTTTGGCTAAAACTGTTAGCCACAAAACAACACAAAGCTGTATATTGTGACGTTTTAGTTTGCAGTAAAATGGTCTGTGTTCTCTTGCATTTGAAGCATTTGGCCTTTGGTTGACTCACCGTAAATCTATTTTCTATCAATTATCGTACTGCTTCGAATTAAGATGGTTGGCCTTGGTTTTAAACAACATTTTTCAGTTTAAATATGCTTTTAGCCTTCATATGTGCTTGACTAGCTGTAAGGTTAAACAGAGAGCATATTGGTTTTGTACATGTTTTACTTGTTTGCCTAGTATGGCCAGAAGTGGAAAAAATTCAAATTTTCAGGTAGGTAAATATAATAAATATAAAACATTGCATACTTACAGATGGTATTATTCTTTTTAAGATCAGGTTGTGCTTTAGGTCATTTTTCCACCATCTCTAGATGATTTAGCCATTCTGTTGTAAAAAGTCTGTTGTTAACAGACCTCAATAGCTCACAGTGAAATTTACACACACAAGTGAACCAGCATTAGGAATAACTCTCTAATGATTGAATGACTCCCTCCAAGATTTTAATCACCCAAAGTTAGCCTCTAGATAGACAGCTACTCCTTTGATGTTTAGGTTGTTTTTCCACCATCTCTAGATGATTTAGCCATTCTGTTGCAAAAAGCCTGTTATTAACAGACCTCGATAGCTCAAAGTGAAATTTACACACACACGTGAACCAGCATTAGGAATGACTCTCTGATCATTGAACAACTCTCTCCAAGGTTTTAATCAACCAAAGTTAGCCTCTAGACAGACTGCTACTCATTTGATGTCTCTTTAATTAAATCTTAGAGGTCACCGTCATCCAAAATTCAGCAGAGAGCTGAATTTACACTCCACAGAGCTCGGAGAGAGGGGACAGCCCCACCCCCTTCACACAGCACACAGGGACAGAACTGAGACTGTCAGTCACAGGCTGTGTGCCGGAGATCCCTCCTCTGCCACCTTTTTTCTCCTGGTGTCAGGAGAACTCATCAGAAGTAATTCATGCTTATAGCAAAGGAAAGAAGCAGCAGACAAAAATGACACATAGGGGTTGATTTACTGAAGGCAAATAGACTGTTCACTTTGCAAAGTGCAGTTGCTCCAGAGCTTAGTAAATGAGCAGAAGCTCTGCTGACTTCCATCATCATGTGCAAGCAAGAATGCTGTTTTTTTTTTTTTTTTCCTTGCGCATGATTGGGTACTCTTTGCAAAGTGAAGTTTTACCTCAATTACTAAACTGTACTTTGCAAAGTGCACAGTCTGTTTGCCTTTAGTGAATCAACCCCTTAGTACTCTTATTTGAGACAAGTACACACTATAGGGGATGTGCTTTGTTCAGATTACAACCACTTTAAAGAAAGGGTCAAGATAATATTGTGTACAACTTGCTTATCGATAAGCTGTGAGTCCATTTTCTTGGGGGGGGGGGGGTTTGCTGTCTGGTACCTACAGTGCAAGTAAGTTCAGATATATTCTTTACATACATTAAATGTATTTTTTGCAGCAATTTGTTTTTATTTTATAATTGTAAGTTGTTTTGTGTGGTATGGTTACTAAAAATATTTTTCTATATAGGAAGATTTGGCTGCTGAATGACCAGGCCATTTTTTTGCGATTCGGCACTGCGTGGCTTTAACTGACAAGTGCGCAGTCGTGCGGCGTTGCACCCAAACAAGATTAATGTCCTTTTTCCCCACAAATAGAGCTTTCTTTTGGTGGTATTTGACCATTTCTGCGGTTTTTATTTTTTGCGCTATAAACAAAAAAAGAGCAACAATTTTGAAAAAAACACAAAATTTTGTACTTTTTGCTATAATAAATATCCCCATTTTTAAAAAAAAAAAAAAAAAAAAGCTAATTTTTTCTCAGTTTAGGCCGATATCTATTCTTCTACATATTTTTTGTAATTTTTTGTAATAAAAATCGCAATAAGCGTACATTGATTGGTTTGCGCAAAAGTTATAGCGTCTATAAAATAGGGAATAGATTTATAGCATTTTTATTATTATTATTTTTTTTACTAGTAATGGCGGCGATCTGAGATTTTTATCGGGATTGCGACATTATGGAGGACACATTGTACACTTTTGATACATTTTTGGGACCATTCACATTTATACAGTAATTAGTGCTATAAAAATGCACTGATTAAAAAAAATGAAAGATGTCACTGGCAGGAAAGGGGGTTAACACTAGGGGGCAATCAAGGGGTTAACTGTCTTCCTGTCTGAAGGGGGATGGGACTGTCTAGGGGAGATGACAGATCACTGTTCATACTTTGTATGAACACATGATCAGTCTCTTCTCCCCTCAGAAAACCAGGATCTGTGTGTTTACACACATAGATCCCAGTTCTTGGGGTGTCACGAGCGATTGCGGGATTCCGGTGGTCATCGCGGTGAGGGTGGGGGGTGAGTAGCGGGTACGCGCCCCTAGTGGCCACAGGGCGACATAACGTCGTTTCGGCCAGCCGTTCCATTCTGCTGCAGTAAAACTGCAAAGTCCATCTTTCCAAACATTAAATATTCCATATACTTTGTGGGAGGTGGCACAATTTTAGTATTTTAGGTGCCTTATTGCCACCTACAGTCACCAACAAACCAAACTTTCGTGATTCTAAAGAAACTTAAAAAATTATTTGTAACAGACATTTTGAATCTCATCGTCTGATGGTTGCCTTGCATTGTTGTACCCCACTGTGTTTTGCTCTATGATGAAAAAAAAAAAAAAAAAGCAAGCCTTGATAAGGTTTAACCAGAGCATTTTTGAAGAAATAGACAGTATGATAGCTCATACATATGGAGAATGAACAGCAGAAGTTTTGTGGTGGGTGTTTTGTAAGAGGGAGGAAGAAGTATGGTTAAGGGAGTTTTGGAACAGGAGTATAAATGACAGACGTTTGTAGGAGGGTTATCCTAATTGGGCACCATTTATAATTATACCCATTATAGCAGCATTATGTGAGCTGCAGTTATCTACTTGTCATGGGCAGTCAGGTACTGACTAGAGAATCTGTGAGAAGGAGAAATGTCAGTTAATTACTACAGATAAAGTAAGTCATTTTAAATCACAAGTAGTTTTCAGAACTGATGCTTGGAGTAGTGACAAGACGTACAGTATCTGCTATATCTTACTCTAGGCTTAGCAGCAATGATTGCTCAGTTTTCCCCTTAGTTTATATTGGCAAAAGAGTTAAATGGGCTAAATATGGAAGGGCATGTCACTCCAGTGATGGAGAGTGCAGAAATTCCCTTTGGTACAGGGGATAGGAGCCCTGGGGAATGCATTGGTGCAGGGAAAAAATTAAGTGAGAGCAGGGGGAGAGGATGGGAACCAGGTGCAGTGGTCAGAATGGGGTTGATATGCAGTGGTGCTGAGGGGTGAAGAGGATGGATGGTGATGAGAGCACTGGGGAAGAGTTGGCGGGAGGGCACTGTGGTGGGAAGGTGGTGCACCAACGATAGTAACTGGGGGGAGTAGGAGCAGTGGTAAGGAACTCTCAGCTGTAACTTCAGATGCAGTTCTCCCGGCTAGCAGCAGAGATTGTGTAGGAGGGTTTGTAGTTGGAGCTGCCAGGTCGAAGAATACGGTATTTGTATAACCCGTAGTAAAGGCAAATTAGAAGGCCCATTGCAGCACAAACATAAAAACACAATACTAAAAATGTAGGGAACATGTATCATAAAGGTAAAAGCTCTGTACCTACACCCCTCAATGAAAGCAAAAAAACAAATGTAATGAGCCCCTTGCTCGCTCAGTTCCACTCTCCCGACACTCCTCTGCAGCTATTGAATCAGATTGCAACGTCTGATGGTTCGGTCATCCAATGGTCCGGGACTAGAACTACAGCTCTGTGCCGTTCTAGTCCTGTTGTGATAGCTCAGAACAAACATCACGCAGGCTGTATGTAAGTTCAAACAGGAATCTATCCTTTATTGCAAAATACAGGCTTTTATACACTAAAAGTGGAGGTGCAGACCTTCTGCTCATATTACTCTAACAATACAGCTGTAACCTAATTAACCTAATTAACATGAGCTAATTAACTAATCCCTTTAGACAGCCTAGATGACTCAGACATGACCGTTAGGCCAGACTGGCCGTCTTGTAGTTCAGAAAATCCAATCAACATTATCACAATCAACATAGACTCTTCTTCACACAATAGCAGAGTTAATTAACACAAATAACAATGGGTATCTAATGACTCTTAGATCCCATAGTAGACTTATTTACAATACACATTTTAGCAGACAATAGACAGACAGGTGTTGGAATTTACATCAGCATCTCTTAACAGT
The DNA here is from genome assembly GCA_037952925.1 of Lithobates clamitans. Classification (NCBI taxonomy): domain Eukaryota; kingdom Metazoa; phylum Chordata; class Amphibia; order Anura; family Ranidae; genus Lithobates; species Lithobates clamitans. Next base: position 5,903,575 of record JBBGZY010000741.1, on the reverse strand, counting down.
ATCTGTCCCAGCATTATGAATCAGCCACTATTCCAATATGGCAAATCCAGGGTCCCCAGGCATACAGCTCACAAAGAGCACCGTTCCCCCAAATGCAAGGGCCCCCGATCGATCGGCAATAGGCTTGCATACAGTCCCCTCCAAAAGTCTCTTTCCCGGCTAGGTCTGTCACAACAAAGAATCTAGAAAATGGGACTTTAGTAATACTCTATATCAGGGATCTCCAAACTGCGGCCCAAGGGCCAGATGTGGCCCTTTGCTAGCCTTCATATAGTCCTTGGGGCACTATTGCTCTCAATGATATGAGGCACTATTTCTTCCAATGACACCAACAATGGGGCACTATTTCTTCCACTAATACCAATGATGGAGCCTTATCCCTCTTCCTACTGACCACCAACACTGAGGCCGTGTTTATTCTCACTGATGCCTGGCCTCAGGGCATTTTCTACCCCCACTGGTCAGAATATGGCCCCCCTGAAGTCTGAAGGACAGTAAACTGGCCCTTTGCTTGAAAAGTTTGGAGACCCCTGCTCTATATGGACATTGTATATATCTGTAGTCCTACAGGTATGCATAATCATTATGTAAAAATTATTTTATTTTAATTGCTTAAATATCATTTTACAAAACCTTTAAAATATTTTTTTAAAAGTAAGTGACATCAGCTCATATGTTATGTACATGCAACACACAAGGTTTTACACAGCATATGAAGTCAACAACTTTTAAAGGTATTTACATGAAAAAAGTTATCATTTTTACACAGCTATGCATGCCTTTGTGCAGGGTTACAGATATGAGGGTACTTCAAAATGTTTCCACACTTTTTTTAAACTCTTTTAATATTTGAAGAGCCCTCATATATACACTGACCATATAAAGTACCTCTAAAGTCCCATTTTTTCGATTCTCTGATCTGTTGCTTGTAAAACAAACTGATGCAGGGGCCACTCTGGATCAGCTTCCCGTTGTGAATGGTTGTTGTGAATGATTTTGGTCTACAATTAAATGAAGACACTACAGCACATGTGTAATAGCGTAATTACCTTCTTTCCATTCTTGTGCATGTGCCAGATATTGGCTCTGTTTTGGGTTATCCCATAGACTGTGCACTACCCCCAGAATGGACCTGGCTTTTAGTGATGGTGTTGATCTTTAATTTTCAGATACCGCCAATCAGCTCCCAACACAGGAAATCTGTCACTAATAACTAATTTATGGCTTTTAAATGTCACATGATCTACTGAAGATAGCTGAAAATACAGAGATGAGATGAGAGACTTCCTGTGCTAGTAGAGTCACTAAAACTATGCAAATCTCAACTTTTCGGAAAGTTGGCTTTGAAGCACACCCACACTACTCTTCTTACTGATGAAGATACCGCCCATGGTGGTGTGTTAAAAAAGTCCTGCATGGTACAGCTTTGGTACCTTGGTATGCAGTTTGCCTTGTAAGCCTATGAGCTCCTTCAAGAACCCAATTCCACGTACCTGAAAATGGTAAATGCATCTTAAAGTGGACCTGAACTAAAAAGTGAAGATTTGCTGTGTTATAGGGAACATTTAAAATTGTCAAATGTGCCTAAAAAGCAGCACTCTGAAAATGTACCTTTTTTCTTGAATTCTGCTTGAAAAATATCAGACATATGAGGGTGTCTAGGCACTATGCCTACAATCTTATAGCTGAGCTGCCTATGACTGCTATTGCTGGAAAACCAAAATTGCTCTTTATAGGACCTTGAAGGCAACTTCTAACCACAAAATAAGATTAAAATAAAAACATACATCACATATTACATATAAAATATAAGTATAAAATACTGTACAAAATCAGGTTACAACATCAAGAAGTGTGACCCAAATGGTATTTCCCTCAGCTGATGATATAGCTTGCAGTTATTGGATTACTGGTTAGCCCAGTACACTTAGGGACTCCAACACATTTCAAAATATTTATAATAATTATCTTCTTCAGTGATAAGATACCACTATAATTTGTCGCAGCAGTCCTATATGGAAAAAGGAAAGTCTGGGTCCATGTAAGTAGGCTCCCAAGTCATTGGGACCCCCATAAGTGCATGCAGAAACCTCACTCAATATATTGCAGGATAATAGCATGAAATACTATAATCATAGCATGGTTCCATCTGTGTTGAACATCCATCCACCAGTATGTCAGATAGATTTGTGGGGTATACCATTTTGATTACACTTCTTGATGTTGTAACCCAATTTTGTACAATATTTTATACTATGTAATATGTAATGTAATATATGTGGTTCAAATCGAGAAAAAATTGTTATTATTGTAATCTTATTTTTTTGGTTAGAAGTTGCCTTCAAAGTCCTATAAAGAGCAATTGTGGTTTTCCAGATATAATTAATATACAACCACACCCAGAGTCACACACAGTAATTGTAATGACTGCTATTCCTTGGAGATCTGGGTGAAATTGGGTGATGTCACTACTGTGCTGCTTACTGTTTTTCTCAATAGAGGCTTTGACATAAGGACAGAAAGCCCTGTTTATGCCAAGATGTCTACCCCACACAAGTCCTTTGTGGTGACTAGTCCTTTGCCTTCTTCCTGCCTTTTTGAGCTTAGCTTCCAGAGTTTAGTTCCTCTTTAACACATGCATTTTAGTGAGGCTCAAAGGTACTAGTCAAATCCCAGTGGCATAGTGCCCCCTCTTGAGTTTAGAAATTACTTTGGCACCATTCAGATTTACTTTACATGTGTGTCAACAGGTAAATACTTCCATAAAGGCCTCTTGAAAGTTTGTGATAGTGTCTTCAAAATATGTTGCATACGTAACCACCACATTTTTTATCAGTTCTGCAGCTAATTTAACATAAAAGGCAAGTACATCTAAGGAACGGTCAGGGAAATACTTTCAATTTGTCTATCATTATGTAGAGCTACATTTGCAGATGAAGTCTAAGACAAAACTATACCTACTCTGCTTGAAGGTATCCCTGGGCTACAAAATTTAATTAATTCCCCGCTCTCCCTTGACAGTCTCACATAAGTAGACTAAAAATGGTGAATATATTGATGATGGATGACAGAATATGAAGACTATTATTCAAGGAAATATGCAGGCTATATGCAGGATAAATATTTTCTGGACAAGCAAACATGACATGACAGAAGATTGACAAAGAGTAGTTGTACCTGTAAGACTAAGAGAGGCAGTAGTAATGTAGAGGACCCAACTAAGGTCAAAGGATCAAGTGAAGGAGAAGGAAATGTGTCAAGAAAAAGTGACATACAGTATGGATCGGAAGACAGGGAACGAGGGAGGAAGCAGTAGAATAAATTGAGAGCGGAACTTGCCACCAGGAAGATTATAAGATGAAGGCAAATGTAGCCACACTTTATTCATTTATGCATGTCCTTTTAGAACACTGTAAGCAGAGAATGTCATGGTTTAATTCATGGCTGCCTCACATTTATACTATATATAAATATACATGCAGTTGGTTCAGGCTCCTATAGTCAAGGGTCATTGTGCTTGCTTAAGTAAAAGAAAGAGGAAAAGCAATTGAAGAACCGAAGTTGGGAAATGATTCAGAGCTAAACTGATGGAAACCTTAATTTGGGACATTGTAATCTAATTTTGTAATCAAATTCTGTAAATTGATTGGACTTTACTGTCCTGGGCTAATCAGCAGCATCTTTTATTAAAGGGAATTAAGGGTTTGCAGAGATGTGTGTATATGAAGCAGTGAACCATGTAACAACGGTCTAAATTCCTACAAATAGCAAAAAACAGTGGCTTGCATGAACCTTTTACAACTTAGAAAGCTGTCTGTCTGGCAGGTAAAAGCCAATCAAATTCTTCAATTAGTTTTTCAATTTGTCATTGAAAGTCGCTTAGAGAGTAGCATATCCATGGAAATTAGTCAGAATTAATGTTTCTATAGAGGTCTATGGCTAAAACAGTTTAATGTTAACCCTGTGGTTTTGGGTTGGGAATCTATGGCTGATCTTATATTTTGGTATAATGTGTTACCTACCAAATGGTAATGCTGCTGATTAATGCATAGGATCAGCATGGAACATGCATTTGTTTTCTGTTGACTATTTAAACTTGTAAGCTTTGAAGAACCCATGTTATTACAGTTGTTAAAAAGCAAGGTCAATTTGACTGTGTTTACTATAGGTAAGTGTTCTTATGCCCTGTACACACGGTCGGATTTTCCGATGGAAAATGTGTGATAGGACCTTGTTGTCGGAAATTCCGACCGTGTGTGGGCTCCATCACACATTTTCCATCGAATTTTCTGACACACAAAGTTTGAGAGCAGGCTATAAAATTTTCCGACAACAAAATCCGTTGTCGGAATTTCCGATCGTGTGTACACAAATTCGACGCACAAAGTGCCACGCATGCTCAGAATAAATAAAGAGATGAAAGCTATTGGCTACTGCCCCGTTTATAGTCCCAAAATATGTGTTTTACGTCACCCCGTTCAGAATGATCGAATTTTCTTACAGCTTTGTGTGACCGTGAATATGCAAGACAAGTTTGAGCCAACATCCGTCGGAAAAAATCCTAGGATTTTGTTGTCGGAATGTCCAATCAATATCCGACCGTGTGTATGGGGCATTAGACCAGGCAGTTCTTATATGAGACCTATTAGGTCTTAAAAAAATGTTTGTTCTCTCTGGAGTAAAAAACACTCATATAGAGCATTTTTTGTACAAAGTTTAGACGAGTTTAGGAGACTTTTCATTTTTTTCTGCCTCCAAGCTCTAATCAGAAACACAAACCATAAGGGTTTTTTTTCTGCCTCTAAACGTTAAACTCAAAATATGCCTCTTAACGTCCTAATGTGCATGGACACATAGGATAACATTGAGCTGCTTCTACAGACAGAAAACAAAACTCCTGTAGAAGCAATGATTTTTAAGCCAGTGTGCATGGAGCCTTAGTGTGATATTTTGTAATAATTAATTTGGAATTCTTTCTTGGGGTTGGCTGCCTTGAGGCCATATTTCCAATAATTTTCCTTCTTAATCTGCCACCTGAAGCAGCACTAAAAACCTTCCTGCCACAAAATGTTTGTGCAAAGAGGTGTCCCTCAGCTGAGGTTTGGTCACCTGTAAGTCCTGACACTCTGGACACTAGGAAACAATGGATAATTAGTTTTTTGAGCAATGTCTCAACTGTTAAATACCAACTGTTACTTGGAATCTGAATATTTGAAACGGATTGGTAGTTTATAATAGAAGTGGTTAAGGAAACAAGTGAGGACATCACCTCTGACAAAGGACCTTCACCTATCCTGATGGTGCTTAGTAAGTTGCTTTTTGTGTGAAGATATTTGAATATAAAAAAATCTGTGCATAATCATTCTTGACTATTGGTTACCATGATTTCCATATTTTTTATGCCCTTCTAGCTCTTTCATAGAGTAAAGACATTCAATATTTATGAGAATCTGGCTTAGATTCCAGCATCTCATGAATATAAGTTAAGCCTCATGAATATTAGCTATAAAACGTATGAATACCACTAATTTCCACAGAATTCTGCATTCTAATGAATATTAGTTTTGGCTTTCGGTTGGCTTCGGTTTTTATAGAGTCCTAGTGGAGTTGGTCTATCTGAGTAGAGAACTAGATAACATAGATGTTACCTATAGCAGCCAAATAATTTTTTGTTGTTAGAGCCCAACTCTAAGCAGGGAGAAAATATATTCTCGCGGTGTACACCCCCCTCCCCAACGTCAAGGATTTAATTCTTATTACGTTAAGGGGAGATGGAAAGGCTGCATTACTTACCTTACCTCCCACTACAGCACTCTCCTCTTCTCTCTTTGGCACTTTTGGTGGTCCCTTGGTATGATCACATATAATCCAGGGCTAGTAATCCTGTATAGTACATGGAGGAGTGTAACTGTGGCAGGAACACAACAGAAAGGAAGCTATGGGGATTTGTTTGCACTTTAGGAGAGACCCTGCTGGAGTAATAAATAAATTAAATATTACAAGTTATTCCTCTACCCTTGCACAAAAACAAGCATTTAGCCCTTGCGTGTGTATGTGTGTGTCCATGTGTGTGTGTGTCCGTGTGTGTGTGTGTCCGTGTGTGTGTGTGTGTCCGTGTGTGTGGGTGGGGCTCCACTGCAAGGGTAGTTTTTTTCTTCTTTCTGGAGTTGGCTATAAACCTGTGCCTGAGAAAAAAAATGTGAGGGTCAACTGTAACTGGTTGATTTTTTGCGGTGGGCAACATTTGCTAGTTTAAAGCTGAACTCCAGACATATATATGAGACACTAAATAATGTAATGCTTTATTCTTTAATACATCCTTACTTTTAGTTTTTTTATTGCAAGCAGTACAAGTTACTGAGTTTGATTGTAATTAGCCTCTTGCATTGCCAGTGCAGCAGGACTTAGGCCCGGGGGATAGAGGAGCAAGCATGAGAGGACAATTATCTGTGCTGCAGTGCAAAATTCATGCTGATAGGAGGATAGAGCAAAATGACAGAGAAATGGGCTCATCGGTGTGCTGCTTCTTATTTCACTGTCTAGACCCGTGCCAGCAGCTGGTGTTTTTTTTCTGGGGGGGCAAATAACCCCCCTCCCTGAGTGGCTGGCGGCACCTGCCCCCTGCTGTTTGCCAGTTGGCCCGGCACTTAACACATCTAGGTGGGTAGCGTGTGGTGGGCAGCGGCTCCGTGTCTTCTCCTCCATCAACGGCTTCCAGCGTGCGGCCCCTCCCCTCTTCCTAGGCATCCAATAGGATTGCCTGTCCCTTCAGCCAATTGGGTGACAGGTCTCAAAACCCGCTTCCTGATTTGCCAGGAGGAGGATCAGTGTTACAATAGCGAATATTCATTCGCTGTTGTAACCCACCTGGGTGGGCTCCGTTCACATTCTCTGCGCCCCGAGCCCACCCTATTTTGAAGCCTATTAGAGCCTCTCGCTCTAATCAGGTGCTTCAAAAGAAAACCCCTGCCATTGTAATTTATGCATTTTGCGTCCTGCAAGGGGCCGGACACATGGATAGGGGGCGGTGCCCATGTGCCCTTAATGGACAGGCCACCCCTGGTCTAGACACAGGCTGAGGTAGAAAGAAGACCTGTAAGTACGGCTGAACCGTAACAGAGAAATATCAGGCCTTCTTTCTTTTCAGACTGGGCTGTGCTGCCTAACAAAGCTGTATAAATCTTAAAACTGGATGGGTATAAATACAAATCCTTTGGCAGCTAAAACAGTTTCCTTGTACAACATATTTATCTAATTTCTGTATATAGCTACACTCATCCGCCACTTTATTAGGTAAACCTGTTCAATTGCTTGGTAACACAAATTGCTAATCAGCCAATCATATGGTAGCAACTCAATGCATTTAAGCATCTAGACGTGGCAAAGGGGACATGCTGAAGTTCATTACAATGGGAAAGAAAGGGGATTTAAGTGACTTTGAACATGGCATGGTTGTTGGTGCCAGATGGCCTGGTCAAAAACTGCTGATCTACTGGGATTTTCACACACGTCCATCTACAGACAATGGTCCAAAAAAGAGAAAATATCCAGTGAGCGGCAGTTTTGTGGAGGAAAATGCCTTACTGATGTCAGAGGAGAATGGGCAGACTGGTTCGAGATGATAGAAAGGCAACAGTAACTCAAATACCACTCGTTACAAACAAGGTATGCAGAATACCATCTTTGAATGCACAACACATCGACCCTTGAAGAAGAAGGGCTACAGCAGCAGAAGACCACACCGGATGCTACTCCTGTCAGCTAAGAGCAGGAAACTGAGGCTTCAATTCGCACGGGTTCACCAAAATTGGACAATAGAATATTGGAAAAATGTTGTCTGGTCTGATGAGTCTCGATTTCAGCTGTAACATTCAGATGGTAGGGTCAGAATTTGGTGTAAACAACATGAAAGTATGGATCCATCCTGCCTTGTATCAATGGTTCAGGCTGGTGGTGGTGGTGTAATGGTGTAGAGGATATTTTCTTGGCAAACTTTGAGCCCCTTAGTACCAATTGAGCATCGTTTAAATGCCACGGCCTACCTGAGTATTGTTGCTGAACATGTCCATCCCTTTATGACTACAGTGTCCCCATCTTCTGATGGCTCCTTCCAGCAGGATAATGCACCATGTCACAAAGCTCCAATCATCTCACCACTGGTTTCTTGAACATGACAATGAGGTCACTGTACTCCAATGGCCTCCACAGTCACCAGATCTCAATCCAATAGAGCACCTTTGGGATGTGGCGGAACAGGATGTTCACATCATGGATGTGCAGCCGACAAATCTGCAGCAACTGCGTGATGCTATCATGTCACTATAATCTCTGAGGAACATTTCCAACACTTTGTTGAATCTATGCCACAAAGAATGAAGGGAGTTCTGAAGGCAAAAGCAGGTCCAACCCGGTACTAGCAAGGTGTACCTGATAAAATGGCCAGTGAGTGTATTTGCCAGGAAGACCACTTTAGTAGAACTATACCCTCCTATCCTTTACGGACCTGAAAGCTGCCATCTTAGCCTCTGTTTTAACTGCAGTTATCATAGTGTGGTACATGTGATGAGTTGTGATTGCTTTTTCATGGCTTCTTTGATGGCTTGACAGTTTAGTTGAGAGTACAAGCACCAGTGACAGTTATATTTCAAGGCAAGCCTTGAATGTAATGATTTTGGGTAACAGTTAAGCCAGTGGGATTAGTTCTATTTAAGCCCCGGTTCACACAGGGGCAGCACGACTTGCAGGTCGCCTCACCGAGGCGACCTGCACACGACTTCCACGGCGACTTGCAAAACAACTTCTGTATAGAAGTCTATGCAAGTCGCCTCAAGTTGCCCCCAAAGTAGTACAGAAACCTTTTTCTAAGTCGGAGCGACTTGCGTCGCTCCTATTAGAACGGTTCCATTGAACAGAACGGGAGGTGACTTGTCAGGCGGCTAGGTCCCCTGACAAGTCGCCCCTGTGTGAACCGGCACTTAAGGGATTGATTAGCAAAGTACAAATAAGTGTAATTGGAGCGAATGTCAAACTGTTGCCTGATCATGGCCCATGTCTATTGTTTGCAGAAATAGATTTTTTAAGGTAACTGGTGCAATGGGCAGCGCATCCAGTTATATAATGTATCCTCAATATATCCTTTACATACCTATTGACTTAATTTTTTTAGGATTCAAATAGCTGAGTACATATTATGATTTGCTGCTCACAATCCTGCCAGGCAGCTTTCCTTTCAAGCTTGCCACTGTCATTTGCATTTAGCTGACACAAACAAAAATGGCACAATAGTAAATGTATAAGTCTTCTGTATCTGTCAGTGAAAAAGATAAATCCTAAGTTGATGGTGGAAAAATTGCAGTATGCCTCCCAATGCCCACCCAAGAGTGATATTTACGTCCATCCTCACAATATGTATCCGCATTTTGCATTCAGCTGACTAGTTACACTCTTGTCACCTAAGAAACAGATCTGCCCGGTGTAGAGAAAAAACCCTATTATTTATCTTATTACTATTCTTGTTCCATTTCTACATATATCAGTTAGAGATCGCATCTGTGGTAATTGATTTGACTGAAAACAAAACAAATTTATTTTTGATTAACCTTAGGCACTTTGTAAATTGTGTCCTTTCAGATCGGCGAGGCAACACTTCAGATATAACTGTTTCTATTTTGCTGAAGACGCAGCATCTTCTATCCAGAAATGCATGCCTTTTGAAAAGAGATACTTATAAATAAGAGCGTTTCACAATGAGGAAAAAGTCACTAGACCTCATTTTCAAATCTGTAGAGGAAGAAAAAAGGAGGTGTTGCCTAATTCAGGACACTTTTAGGCTTACCCGGTAAAATGCAGGGCAATGTATTTAGAGTCTAGTACAGCCTTTCTAAACCTGTTTTTTTTTTTTTTCTTTACAAAACAAAGGTGCTTTATTGTTGTCATGTAGGTGAATTAAACAGCATATCCATTGGTACATTACATAGCATTGCATGAAGAAGTATTTGTGCACATACAAGTCAAGAAACCGTGTACAGCGAAACATGCAGCAAAAGTTCACAGTCATAACAACAGAATTACATTGTAGTTACAATCTAAACAGTTGTCTAGCAGCATATAGTAATTAGTATCTATGCTAGGATGTGTGGTCCTTCCTAGTGTACTAGTCAGAAGTCCAGGGGGCCCAAACTTTTTCATACTTCCATTGACAACCCCTGTTTATATATGTAATCCTATACATAGGTAGGGCAGCTCCAATCTGTGCCTTCCAGGAAGAGAGAGAGGGGGGGGTTGGCATAATCCATATGAGGAGTATTTCTTTTTTAGCCTAAAAGAGAAGGTATAAAATCAGTAATTTGGAGTGATGAGAGCGTTGCTTGTCATCATGAACCCCCAATAAGGCCAACTCAGGTAGCACTGGAAGGGACAGTTGCAGTCTAGAGTTTATTTCCCCAAATGCCTTCGTCCAGTAAGCCGAGATGATAGGACAGTCCCAGAGCATATGAAAAAATGTGTGGTTTACATCTAGGACACTCAGGGTCCCTATCCGGAAATATTCTGTGAAGTCTTAGGGGTATATAGTATATTCTGTGCAAGAATTTTACCTGTATGAGTTTGTCTTTAGAGGAGATACTGTAACTAATTTGGGGCCATATTCCAAACAATCCTCCCATCCTTCCCCATCCAGGGAGGGTATGTCACTGTGCCATGTTTCCCAAAGTTTCTCTAGTTTGGGGGAGTCAGTACCCAGGAGTGCACCACATAGAGTGGATAGGGGTTTAGTTAGATCCTCTGGGACCAGAAGCTCCTCTATATGGTCAGCCTTGAGTATGGGCGCAGAGGGAATTGAGCCCTGGCAGCATGTTTAAGTTTGGCCTTCAGGTCTGTAAACTGTAGTAGGGTACCCTGGGGTATGGTATGATCCAGTGATGTCATGTCTGGCTCAGAACTGAGTATCTGGGATGGAACGAAAGTGTGTAGGGTGGGATTACCCCATAAGGGTTGTGCCGGAGACCATTGATCCGGCCACTTAAAGCACCGCCAGGCAGCAGTCCACACTCGCCATGCCGCTCTAGTTGGTTCCGATGTCGTCTCATATGCCCCCAATCCCCTGTAGGCAAAACTGCGGAGCCTAGCCAGTAAACCAAGCAGTTTGCCTCCAGACAGGCCGCCCCGTTAGATGTAGATCCCTGATACCACCACTGGACTGTCACCAAAACTGTCGTCCAATAGTAGACTTGAAAGTTGGGGGGGGCTAGTCCACCTAGGTGGGCAGGCAGCCAGAGCGTGGAGCGGGCCAATCTTGAGATCACTCCACTCCAGATAAAGGATCCTTTATATTTGTCTATGTCTTTAAAGAAGGCAACCTTTCTAAATCTGTTTACACCACAGGGACCTTTGAAATAATTTACAGGTGCTAAAATGAATTAATCATGAGTCAATGGGAAAAAGGCTTCCTATAATGGTGGTCATGGGGAAGAACGTCCTTCTTACAGACAGCAACTTGTCCTGCCAAGTGACGTTGGAGCCAGGAGGATTATACAGGATCCATCAGATGGGAGGTCACTTAGCCACAGCTCAATTAACTCTTATCAACCTCAGGAGAAACTCTAGGGTTCCATGGAACGCTGGTTGAAAATGACTGGTAAGTCCTAGCAGCCATTCAAGATGCTTATTCCCTTATCTGATATCAGTAAACTGAAACCAGATTGGTTGCTTGGAGTTGTTGCTATTATCACATTATGGATGCCCTTTGAGATACCTTGTTAAATCAAAGATTAGAGCTGAGATCAATTCCTACAATCTTAGAGGTGAACCTATGAAATGTGAGTCAACATTGGTGGTGCATTATATACAATGGCAAATAAGAAAATCCCAGATATTTTCAGCAATTGTCGCTGCAAAGTTGTATTTATGATTGTAATGAAGCTTGTTTTGGTTATTTACCTTTAAAACGTATTTTGGCTTTAGAATGAAATAACTAACTTGGTCAATTCTGTGGTTCATGCCTTTTTCTTAATTCAATTACTCATTTTGAGCAACAAGAATCCCAAGAGTGAGAGCTGGCATGCTCAGTGTGCAGACATGGGAACCCCAATATTTGTAGCCACTAATGCTGCACAGTTATGCTTGTGACAAAACTTGTTTTGGCTTTTCAACTTGGGTGCTTTTGAAACCTGTTTTGGCTATAGAATGAGTTTATTCACTTGGTCAGTTTTGAATTAATACTATTACTCATTTTAAGCAACAAATTCCCAACAACAAGAACTGGCTTGTTAATTTCAAGCAGTCTGCTGCCTTATTGAATACAAGTGAGTGTTTCAGGCTTTGGATCATTTCCAGCAATGTCAGACCTGAAATGATGAAATACCAATGAACTTTGGAGGTGCGTTATGTACAATGGCTTTTATAGAAATCCCAACCATTTTAACCAGTAAAACAACCTTATTACGTTATATTTGAGATTGTGATTAAACTTTTTGGTTAACTGGCTTGGGTACAATTGAAACCTATTTTGGCTAAGGGATGAACATTTTGGATGCTATTATGGTTTGTACATTTATTTTTAAATTATTAGTCAGTAAGCAACATGGCTACCAATTTTGGGCTGCTGGCTTGTTAATTTCAAGCAGTTCCCTTACTACTGATATTTTGAACATTAAAGTAAATATTTGTCTTAAGGAGATAGCTGTTGTTTTCTACAGAATGCTAAATTAATAGAACGAAGTTTAATTCAAGTAGCATAATCATCTAGTGAAGTTTACATTGTGTGCTATGTGCTGGTTAGTAAATGTATTTTTTTAACTCCTTCAGATCCGCGCTATAGCCGAATGAAGGCTACAGCGCGGATCTACTTTGGAGGGAGGCCGTCAATAGACGTCCTCCCCTTTGCACGCTCCCCCTTGAAGGGGCACTGTGATCACCGAGTCAATGACACTCAGGTGATCACAGATCGGGGTAAGGGGCCAATCCCGGCGACTTACCACGTGATCAGCTGTCAGCCATCGACAGAAGATCGGTAATCGATCACCGGGTTCAGTGCAAGGGACATCAGTCCGGGGGAGGCGAAGCCGCCTCATCTGTGCCCACCAATATAGCCTTTCAGTGCCACCTGCCAGTGCCCACACAGTGCCCATACAGTGCCATAAAACAGTGCATAAGTGCCAGCAATCATTGCCACCTATCAATGCCCATGAGTGCCACCTATCAATGCCCACCAGTGGTGTCAATCAGTGCCTCATCAGTGCCACCTAGCAGTGCTGCCTATCAGTGTCACCTACCAGTGCCGATCAGTGCCCATCACTGCCACCCATCAGTGCTCATTACTGCCACCTATCAGTGCCCATCAGTGCCAGCTATCAGTGCCACCTATCAATGCCCTTCAGTGCCACCCATCAGTGCCCACCAGTGCCACCTCATCAGTGCTCACCAGTGTCACCTCATCAGTGCCTACCAGTGCTGTCTATCAGTGCTCATCAGAGCAGTCTATCAGTGCTCATCAGTGCAGCCTCATCAGCGTATATCAATGTAGGAGAAAAATTACCTGTTTGCAAAATTTCTTAACAAAATATAAAACGGTTTTATATATTTTTTTTTAAATGTTGGTCTTTTTAAAATTTTTTAACAAAAAATAAAAAACCCAGAGATGATCAAATACCACCAAAAGAAAGCTCTATTTGTGAGGAAAAAATGATAAAAATTTCATTTGGGTACAGTGTTGTATGACCGCGCAATTGTCGTTCAAAGAGTGACATCGCTAAAAGCTGAAAATTGGTCTGGGCAGGAGGGAGGTTTAGGTGCCCAGTAAGCAAGTGGTTAACAGAAGTGCCAATGTAGCAATATTTCAGTCATTTAGAATTTTTAATTATGAACAGTTTGAACATTTGCTTTTTTGTTTTCTTTTTCAGTCTGTTTCTCCGATTGTTTATTTTTTTTGTATTCCCTCAAGTTAACTATTCTTTTCCTTAAAATAGTTTAGGGTGATAAGCATATTGACCATTAGCATGTCCATGTACATTACTTATTATATAAAACCAGTAATTTTGTAATTTTAGTTTATTTACCTTGTCATTATAGTTGCTGTTTACTTTTTCTTGAATTAAATAAATCTGAAATATAAAAAAAGGAAAGTGGGCTAATTTTAAAGAAGCTGAGGTCTGTAGTACCTCATAGACACCACCATTAGTCATTATCATTCCTATGAACATCAACATAAAAAGTGTATGTTAATGGGCAATGGTAGCTAAATGCCTGGTAGGAATAATGTGTAGTTGCCAACATTCTAAAATAAGTTCTAGGGAAACTTTTTTAGTCTGTAGGCGGGGCATTATTTTAATTAGGGGTGGGGCATTCATTTGTAGGCGTGGTCTAGAGGGAGGGGAAAAATATGGTATACAGAAAAATGGGCGTGGTCTACCCAATGCTAAATATTGGGCGTGGCTTAAATGGGGGTGTGGTTAAATAGAGTCTGAGGAGGAAAGAAAAAAAAGGAAGAAGGAAAGAAAGGAGGAAAGACAAAAGGAAGAAGGAAAAAAAAGGAGGAAGGAAGGGAAAAGAAAGAAAGATAGAGGGAGGGCGAGAGAACGAAAGAAAGGGAGAAACAGTAACGGAGAGAAGAAAGAAAAAATAAAAGATAGGTAAGGAAGGAGAGAGAAGGAAGGAAAAAAAGGAAAGAAAGAGAGATGGAGGGACAGCAGGCCCAGATCACCACAATAGCAATATGTGTATTCCAGAACATTTACCAATCAGCAGATAAAGATACTCCAAACACCATCCCACCAGGCAGATTCCATCAAAGACATACAGGAGATGGTCAGAAAGTGTGCGGACATGACACAACAGACTGCTCCCATGACACAATAGACTGCTCCCATAACACAAGAGACTGCTTCCATGACACAAGATACTGCTCACATGACACAGGAGACTGCTCACATGACACAGGAGACTGCTCCCATGACATAAGAGACTGCAGACCTGACAAAAGAGACTGCTCTCATGACACAAAAGACTGCTTCCATGACACAAGAGACTGCTCCCATGACACAAGAGACTGCTCTCGTGACATAAGAGGCTGCAGACCTGACAAAAGAGACTGCTCTCATGACACAAGAGACTGCTCTCATGACACAAGAGACTGCTCTCATGACACAAGAGACTGCTTCCATGACACAAGAGACTGCTCACATGACACAGGAGACTGCTCCCATGACATAAGAGACTGCAGACCTGACAAAAGAGACTGCTCTCATGACACAAAAGACTGCTTCCGTGACACAAGAGACTGTACCCTTGACACAAGAGACTGCTCTTGTGACATAAGAGGCTGCAGACCTGACAAAAGAGACTGCTCTCATGACACAAGAGGCTGCAGACCTGACAAAAGAGACTGCTCTCATGACACAAGAGACTGCTCTCATGACACAAGAGACTGCTTCCATGACACAAGAGACTGCAGACTTGACACAAGAGACTGCTCCCATGACACAAGAGACTGCAGACTTGACACAAGAGACTGCTCTCATGACATAAGAGACTGCTCTCATGACATAAGAGACTGCTCCCATGACACAAGAGACTGCTCCCATGACACAAGAGACTGCAGACATGACACAAGAGACTGCTCCCATGACAAAAGAGACTGCAGACATGACACAAGAGACTGCTCCCATGACATAAGATACTGCAGACATGACACAAGAGACTGCTCCCATGATACAAGAGACTGCTCCCCCCCCTCCCTTCCTCACAAAAAAACAGAGAGCTGCAGAGAGAGCCCAGACTGCAAGGTAAAACCATACCTCTGCTTGTATGCACACACGTGCTGCAGTTCAGCTCCGGTTAGCCTGCTGCCACATTCATTTTCGCCTCTCTGAGGCTAGCCACGCCCCCTCTCCGTGCCTCGGTCAATCACTGACAGGCAAGTGCCCCCTGACCTCCTTGCATGCTAAGTTTTTTTGGAGAGGAGGAGGCAGGGGGAGGAGCTAAAAAAAGCTCTCCTGTTGTTACCCTATGTGTTACCCCGTCACTGCAGCGGGGTTTTCACTAGGCTAGCTGCTTCCAAGAAAATCGAGCATTTCTTGGGATTCTCGCCAGGACAAACTCTTCATGGGACAACAGCCAGTTTCCCAGGAATGTCCCAGAAAATCCGTGACTGTTGGCAGCTATGAAAATGTAGGCCTCATTGTAAACACACTTAATTCCATTTGATTGATACATCATATTCAGACCAAAAACAAACACGGATATGACTACAGACCTGGAAAATAATGTAATTGACAGAACTTGTGAAGTTCAAAGTGGGGGATTTAGCTCCTTAGATCCTTTTTCTTTCTCTTTTGTACAAGGAATTTTTGCTGGCCAGAAAAAGCTGATTACACTCACATTTATGCCTTCTCTCTATTCATCTTGGCATTTATATGAAAGCAGAGAGGGCATCAGCTGTAAATATGCTGTTAATAATGCAACTAGATATTTTGATGTTCGGCAATATACTGTGGCTAGCAGACCATAGGTTAGGACAGCCTGAGTATTGTACACATCCAATTATTTTTGCGGCATGGTGTCAGAGTTAGACTAAATTCTAGGAAATTTCTGTGGAGACTTTGTCGGATTTACTGAAAAAAAATAAATGAATGGATTAAGTTTAGTTTTACTCAAAGTTCATATTTTGTTTTTGATTAAATGTTCCCAGTAATCACCCAAGGGTTGCTGAAATTGCTAGGAACTTTAGTGAAAACATCTCTAAACTTGAATTTTTTGGGCTTACCTACTTCCCTCAACTTATGCAATGAAGTTTAACCCTTTGAGATCATATCACTCATCAGATCATCAGATATGCAGAAGGGATACCTAACCCTGATTTCAATTTTGTGTGCTCCTAATGTGCATGTGCATACCGGAAAATATCAACAAGCAAATTCACTAAAGTCAAGCACATATCACGATCATTGTAATGGTCTATCTCCAAGTGTTCACCCCTTGCCTCATTGCAGTGCTGAATAAGGATTTTCAAATATTTTTACTCCTACATTTTAATTAGAAATGTTTAATTATAATATGTTAAAGTAAAATAGTATTATTCTTCACCCCCCTCCTAAAGAATTAAGTGGTTGTAAAGCCGTGCATTAAGGTAAAACATGTTTAGGTAGTAATGTCACCCCCCCTAATACTTACCCAAGTCTTCACTCAATTTACAGCTGTGCCTGTCTGTAGCAGCTCTCCCCACTCTCATAGGCTTTGCTGAGGCAGTGGGACCATGGGCTCCTGCTGCTGTCAGTCAAAACTGGTGATAAAGGAGCAGGGGGTGGGGCCAAGCCGCTCTATCTATGGACACAGGCAGCATGGCTTGGGATCCTATGGTGGTACACCGAGAAGAGGAAGAGCCAAGATCGCTGGGGGGGACCTGAGAAGAGGAGGTTCAGGGCTGCTCTGAGTATTTCCATTGCAAAGAGCAGGTAAGAATAACATGTTTGTCATTTAAAAGAAAAATGTACACATTACAATCACTTTAAATGATAAATGCCCCACATCTTGCAGGATACAGATTTCATCACTCCCTGAAACTGAGTCACTATTTGGACTTCTCCCTACTTTTGTGTTGACATGAATTTAGGCTAAGCAAGATTTTTAAAAGATAAGTATGTTTTTTTTGTTTGTTTTTTCAGAATAATACTTACCTAGACGAATGCAGCATCGGTCCAATGCTGCATTTGTCCGCCGCCGGCTCTAATGCCCCGTACACATGGTTGGATTTTCCCATGGAAAATGTTCAATGGGAGCTTTTTGTTGGAAATTCTGACCGTGTGTAGGCTCCATCGGACATTTTCCATCAGAATTTCCGTCACACAACATTTGAGATCTGGATCTCAAATTTTCCGACAAAAAAATCCGTTGATGGAAATTCTGATCCTCTGTACACAATTCCGACGCACAAAGTTCCAGGCATGCTTGGAATCAAGCAGAAGAGCCGCACTGGCTATTGAACTTCATTTTTCTCTGCTCTGCCCCCCCTTCACTCACTGAACGCTGGGCTGTAGAGGGGGCAGAAGCGGCCAGCTCAGCCTCTCAGTGGCTGAAAGGGTGCCGGTCCAGGCATGTGGGTGGATCCCAACTTCATTGTCACGATCTTGCCTGAGCCTGGACCGTCTCTGTGACATCAGCCGTCAGCGGGCTTCAGCCTATTGTGTGCTGAAAATGGGTCACAGGAATGCAGAACGAATGAACTGTAGTCCTGTGATCCACAGGAGAAGTACAGCCAAACATTGTTTACCAACAGAAATGCCTTACTCCTTATCATGTTTTTCAGACAAAAGCAGGATAACCACATTGCTATCTAATAAGTGGGTGCACAAATTCAGAACATCTTATACCTGGGGAGCGATGTAGCCCTACCTCTTTTTTTTCAATGGAACTGCGCCCAGATTATGAGCATTAAAGTCTATACCTATTTTGGACAAACAGTAAAGAAGCCCACACTGACCTCGGTAGCTGTAGACTTTGTGGAGAAATTAAACTTCAAGTTCGCAAAAGAGGCAATAAAATCACAGCTTTTCTTTATTTTATTTTCTGTGGCAGCAGGGACCTGGAAGTCTACCAGTCATCTAGTCTAAACAAACAGCAGATGATGTAAGCTGTTATAAACTGACTGAAACCCAAATTCAGAGCCTCCGCTATAAGGCTACATGCCCACGGACATTTTAAAAAATGGGCTGTAAAGCCAGTACAGACCCCAGGAAAAAAGCGGCGTTAAAAACTTGATTTTATTTGCGTTTTGCATCGAATTCAATGCACGTTACTCCGCGCTGGCTTTCAGCTGCGTTTCTCTGTCTCTATTCAAAATCAATGGTTCCCTATGGGAGCCCATTGATGTGAATAGAGGTGGTACCAGAAGTCGGATCAAGAGGATCCGACTTGCAGTGCGACTTGTGTGCTAAGAATGTTGAGGGGGAATGTGAACATTTTGAAAAAAAAAATTCCCCCCTAGGGTGATGCCAGACCCTTCGGTCTGGTATGGATCTTAAGGGGAACCCCCACACCAAAAAAAATGGCAAGGGGGTCCCCCAAGATCCATACCAGACCCTTATCCGAGCACGCAGCCCTGCAGGTCAGGAAAGGGGGGGCGAGCGAGCGCCCCTCCCCCCTCCTGGACCATACCAAGCCACATTCCCTCAACATGGTGGGGTTGATGCTTTGGGGCAGGTGGGCCCCAATTTACAATTATTTTACTGCTGTTACAAATATGTCAATTCTTTACAGGCCTGAGGTCTGGTCTTGTCCATAGGTGTCTGTGAACATGCAACAACATTTTTGGGGTATTATCCCTGCTTGGAAAGTCCAGGTGCGGCTGTACTCGGGCATTAGACATGTGCAATTAATTTAGTTCTAAATTTGTTTTTTAACAAAATTCGACAAATTAGTTAATTCGGAAATATCCAAATTAACAAAAACCAGTGTAACAAATTTTTCCAAATATTCGGAAATTAGAATATTTGGAAATTTGGAAATTCAAAATTCAAAATTTCGGAAATTCTAAAATTTGGAATATCGGAAACTCAAAATTCGAAGATTCGAAAATTCAGAAATTCTAATATCCCAAAATAAGAATGAAAATCTGAAAATTTAAAAGAACAAAGATTCGAAGACCTGAAAATTCGAAAATCTGAAACAATAACTAGCTAATAATAACTTAACTATTACTAAACTATTAAATTATAGGTATTGGCATTTCCTTTCAAATTTGGCTGTTAGTGAACTTAACGAATACAAATTTATCTGAAGTTAAGAATTATCTGAAATAACGAAAGCTGTATCTAAACAAATGGAATTTAACAAATTGCTTTTTATTATTATTTATTATTAATTTATTCCGTTCCATTTGTTTAGATGCGGCCTAGAGCTGCAGATAGCAAAAATCACAAATGGATGTGTGTTGTGCAATTCACCCAGTATATTCTTTCTGCAAAGTTCATTTTGCTAAATTGTAGTTTTTGTACTTTTTTCTTTTTTGAAATGAGTACAATATAAAGTGAAGTTTTTGAGTCTACAATGAGAAGACTAGCTGATGTCACAAACATGCTGGAAAGTCCCGTGTGTGAAGATTTGTATCACACCTGACATTGCGTTACCATAGCTACAAATAGCGCAACACAAAAACTGTGATGGCAGGGTGTCACTCACCTCCCACCCCTGAGTATTGTAAACCCTTCCGTGTTTACACTCCATCTTCACTGTCCTCCTTCTATCTTCTGCTTTCCATTGTTTGATTCTCAACATATTTCTTTACAGAGCAGAGAATTCCTGGGAGATTCTATTGGTGACACACTTTGCATCTGAGATGTAATTACAACACAGAACTTGGAAGCATTAGGCCACGAATTTGCCAGTTTATACTTAAAGAAGCAGATCTTCTGGCATGAAAATGCTGCAAATGTAAACACTTGCAGACTAATCCGGTGGCGTTTTTTTAGCGACAATGAGATTAACATGTAATATACCTGTAATAAACAGCCGATATCCACCAGCAACAAAATTGCTCCCTGAATACTCAGCATCAGATTCTCCATGCAACAGAGGGCTCACTTATGGATGGATACAAATCCTTATTTTGCATAGACACGTAAAATGCATTGAAATCAGCAAATGGAAATATGTCCATTCCCCCACTATAGAGGAAGTAGTACGCATGCCTAATGATCACTGTTTGCTTGAGTATGCCTTTGCCAAGGCAAACTTACAGCTGCAATCCTTTGTAATTAAATGGTGCCCCTAGATCAGGGGTAGGCAACCTCGGCACTCCAGTTGTGGTGAAACTACAAATCCCATCATGCCTCTGCTTCTAGGATTCATGTCTGTGATTGTCAGTGTCTTGCAATTCATGGGACTTGTAGTTTCAAAACAGCTGGAGGGCCGAGGTTGCCTACCCAAGCCTTAGATTAACCATCCTAGAGGCCCTGGCAATCTTAGATAATGTTCCCACCTTGTAGAAGGCCTACACAAGATGCTGAATAACAAGGGAACTGATCCATGCTTGGTGGCCCTTTGACACTTGATATTTTAGATGCTGCTCCTTTTACTTCCAGTATCTACTATCTCCTACTAGTTTGTCCTCCTGCCAATACCTTGTAATTTGTTTCCTACATTTACATATATGTCAAGTTAATGTTTATAGTCTATTGTGCCCTGTTGGTCATGGCTACTATTGTGGCACACTGCTTTCTTAACTGTATATTCTAAATGGTTTGTTTTGTACTTTTCTAAAATTCTTCAATAAAGAATAAAGTATAAAAAAATGTATTTAAATTCATATATATATATATATATATATATATATATATATATATATATATATATATATATATATATATATATATATATATATATATATATTCAAATATTGAAAGCCAGATAGAATCTCAAATTTTGTGTTGTAAACAGAAAAGGAAGGTGAAATCTTGCAATGGGGAGACCTGTACACATTGCACTCCCTCACATTCCCTCACTTTCCAAAAATTTCCCATTACTTGGGACTTAAGCACAGGAGGTTGCTGCTGTGTAAGGGTACCATTCAGAGAATGCATTACATTTTCTCCATGAATGCAAAGCATTCTCTGATTGGATGAGGTAGAGAGTGTGACATCACTGTCCTGCCTCTCCACTTTATTTATTTAGAGAACACATTGAATTCATTGAGAAAAAGCAAAGTGGTCTATCAACGTCTGTGCCGAGCAGCGACCTCCTGAGATCAGAATTCAGCAAAGCAGTAGCTCAGCACATGGACCTGGAATCTAGTGGAGATCATTGGAGTAGCAGTGTCTACTACAGTGATTTCCAGCTTCTAGAGGCTTCCCACCTTTATAGTATATGCAGAGTTACATTGGTCCAAGATGGACTAATGTATTTATGTAAAAAATGCCATACTTGGAATTTTTCTCTAACCTTTGCCTACTTTACCAAAAATGAAATAAAGCTTTGACTTTAGATATACTTTTAATAATGCTAGTTAAGAGTCCGGAGGTTTGTTGCATCACCTTTTCTGACAGATCTATAGTTTATATTTTAAATGAGCTGGGAAATATATCATTTTACAGTTTACAAAATATCTTATTTCCATGCTTGACTTCCATCTTCCCCTAGAACAGTGTAACTTCTACCTTCAATCCTTTTAACTTTAAAGGAACGTCTGATTTGGTCCTGACCTCTGTTCCATGTTTTATTCAGACCCGATCTTCAGACATCTTGCTCTCCCTTGACAATAGTCTTCATACTCTGATAATGGGATGGGAAAGCACACAATGGACAAAGACTGTCTTGTAAAATTGTAGGTGCTTCTGAGCATCCTGTGCCATATATGTTTCAGGATTATATTTAACTTCTGCCTACTGTGTGTTGGAAATGCAAGCAGGGACTGTACAAAGGAAATAATTACACCCTGACATTGTTATGTTGCATCATTATGGGAATTCATCTCTCATCTCAGGATTTCCCATTCTCGCTGTGTCAACAGGTTGGGTATTGACACGCAAAATGTATTAAATATACAGTATGTAAGCAGGCTGTATACTGGTGTATGGATTTTCTGACCCTTTCTACTAAAGTCAGAATTGAAAAAAAAAGGCTTGAAATGCATATAAGGGTCATAACCCAGCAACCTGTGGCCTCTGTTTGCCATCCTCTCAAAATAGTAAATAATAGAAAAAAAGGTCTTGCTGTCAGCCTGTTTTTCATTTTTTCTTTTCTTTTGGGAAAATGAACTTCTGGGCTTCCCAATGTGCAGGACTGTTATTCCTAAATCCATCTACTATTGGTGAGGCATCTCCACTGCACAGTTGTCAGATTCAATACTTTCCTCTTTTGATCTTGCTACTATGAAGAGGTCACCAAACTTTCTCAGAAGTCAGCCTTGTCACCTGTCCACTAGACTCTATTTCCACAAAACTGCTATAGTCACCCTCTTTTTCTATCCTATGCTCCCTCACTCACATCCTCAATCTCTCCCTCTCTACTGCCACTCTTCCCTCCCATCTAAAACATGTGCCGATCACCCCCATACTCAAAAAGCCCTCAGCCTGAACTACTTAAGACCCTTCATATTCCAAAAACTTTTAGAATGCTTAGTCTACAACTGTCCGAGCTCATATCTCACTGACAACAACTTTCTTGACCCCTTACATTCTGGATTTCACTCAATCCACTCCACTGAAACTTCCCTACTAAAACTTACTAATGATTTACTAACTGTTAAAACCAATAGCCACTACCCCATACTCATACTACTAGATCTCTCTGTGTTATTTGATACTGTTGACCATCCCCTCCTCAAAAAAAACTTCACTCTCTTGGCCTTCAAGCCTCTGGTCTTTCCTAGTTCTCCTCTACCTATCACAGCACTACTTAATTATTACCTATAACTCTATCTCCTCCTCTCCACTTCCTCTTTCTGTATGTGCCCCCCATAGTTCTGTCCTTGGACCCCTCCTCTTCTCCATCTACACCGCCTCCCTTGGTCACTTGATAAACTCCCACGACTTCTATTACCATCTCTATGCTGATAACACCCAAATCCAGCTCTGTACTCCTCACCTCACTCCTTCAGTCTCCTCTCACACTAACTTAGTAACTGACATATCAGCCTGGACGTTGCACTATTTCCTCAAACCTAATCTTTTTAAAACTGAGCTCATGAAATCCCCCCTGCCCATGTCCCCTCTACTGATATGTCTATCAAGATCAATAATAGAACTATCAGTGCCCCCCCTAATGCCAGGGTGCTAGCTGTAATCCTGCACTCTGACCTGTCCTTTTAGCCCAAATCCAATCACTCTCCAAGTTTTGTAGACTTCACCTCAGTAATGTCTCCAAAATACACCCCTTTTTAACCATTGAAACTACTAAGAAACTTATTTATTCCTTTGTTATCTCTTGCCTTGGCTATTGTAACTCTCTCATCATAGTCCTACCTCATCGCAGGCTATCCCCTATTCAGTCTATCATCAATGCTGCTGCCAGATTCAGCCAGCTTAACAACCGCTCAGTGTCTGCGGCCCCTCTCTGCCAATCCCTCCACTGGCTTCCCATCGCCCAACAAATAATATTCAAAACCTTAACAATACCATAAAAAGTCATCTACTCCAAGCTACATTACCAATCTTGCCTCTAAATATCACCCAAGCCATCCTCTCCTCCCAAGATCTCCTGCTCTCTATCTCCCTTGCTCATATCCAGGACTTCTCCACAGCCTCTCCCACCACTCCCTATCTCAACCTGTAAGGCTATCTCCTACTCTGTCCATTCATCTCTTCAGGGAAGCCTATCCTGCCTTCAGCTAACAACTGAATCTTGTATTTCTCCCATCAGTTCATCCCTCACAGTTATTACCTTTTGTTCCACCAGCCCCTCCCTATTAAAATGTAAGCTCCCAGGAGCAGGACTCTCTTACACCTCTTGTTTTGAGTTGTATTGTTGGTGTATTGTCTCCCTTTATATTGTAAAGAGCTGTGCAAACTGTTGCCTCTATATAAATCCTGTATAATAATAAGAAGAAGAATAGGCTCTGTCTATCTATAACAGAAAGGGAGGAAAGCTGCACAAAAACAGGTGCCACAGTCCTACGCAATAGCACATTTGGGGGGCTTGCACGAGCTAGCTGTAAAAGTTTTATTAGAATTGAAGGTAGACTTGGTAATCATGTTGACGTTAACATAGTTGTAATTTTCCCATTATTGCATTAGGTGATCAATTTCAACGGTTGAATTGTTTGACGTTAAGGTCTCATGTACCCTGGACATTTTTGCAGCTGCTTCTAGGGGCATCAAATGTTTTTTCCTGCCTCTAAACTCCCCTTCATGTTAACCTTTGGGGGTTATTTACTAAAGACAAATCCATTTTGCACTACAAGTGCACTGCAAGTGCACTTGGAAGCGCAGTCGCTGTAGATTTGAGGGGAACATGCAAGGAAAATAAAAAAAAAACAGCATTTTAGCTTGCATATGATTGGATGATAAAATCAGCAGAGCTTCCCCTCATTTCAGATCTTCCCCTCAGATCTACAGCGACTGCACTTCCAGTGCACTCGCAAATGCACTGGTAGTGCAAAGTGGATTTGCCTTTAGTAAAACAAGCCCTTTGTGTCCATGCACAAATAGGGTTTTTTTTACTAAAGGAAAATCCACTTTGCACTGCAAGTGCACTTGGAAGTAAAGTCACTGTAGATCCGAGAGGGCATGCAAGGAAAATAAAAAACAGCATTTTAGCTTGCACATGATTGGGTGAAAAAATCAGCAGAGCTTCCACTCATTTCAGATCTACCCCTTAGATTTAGAGCGACTGCACTTCTAAGTGCACTTGCAGTGCAAAGTGGATTTGCCTTTTGTAAATAACGCCCAAAGGCTTTTAGCAGAATTTAGATGTAGGGGCTTTTAGAGGCAGAAAAAAGCCCACTGCCAGTGCGTCTAGGAGCAGCAGCATTTTGGCAGAAAAAAATGCTTGTAAATGCATGTTAACACATCTGAATGCTTATTACCAATAGCCAGGTTTAAGGCTTGAGTGCTAATTGATTTCAATGGGCAGAATAAATTATTATTCTGGCCAATTAAATTATTTAAAACCCAAGCGCTTGATGCTTGTAAACGCGCCTAAACATGACTTAACACGTTACATGCTTTTACAAGCATCACACATTTTTTTTCTGCCAAAGCGTTGCAACCAGAAAGAAAGGCTTTCAGGAGAGTTTCCAAAATGTCCTGCTTAAATGAGCCTTATAGAGTGACAGGCTGCCCAATACAACTTCCAATCCAGTGCAGCCTTTCGAATTAGATACTTTAAAAATAAAGTTTACCACTGTACCCCATGATTGATATAAATCCAAAGAGTTCCAGTCCATTTCATGTTGCTGTGCTAACCCTGAAATAGACACCATCTTTCTAATTACATTTCTTCAAAGCAATGATGCTTTGAAGAAGCCCAGTAGGTTACAAATAATTAAATTTTTTTCCTTTCTAGTTACTAGTCCATAATCTCCTCCAGACCAGACACTGTTATGCCCTGTACACACGGCCGGATTTTCCAACGGAAAATGTGTGATAGGACCTTGTTGTCGGAAATTCCGACCGTGTGTAGGCTCCATCACACATTTTCCATCAGATTTTCCGACACACAAAGTTTGATAGCTTGCTATAAAATTTTCTGACAACAAAATCCGTTGTCTGAATTTCCGATCGTGTGTACACAAATCCGACGCACAAAGTGCCACGCATGCTCAGAATAAATAAAGAGATGAACGCTATTGGCTACTGCCCCGTTTATAGTCCCGATGTACGTGTTTTACGTCACCGCGTTCAGAATGATTGGATTTTCCGACAACTTTGTGTGACCGTGTGTATGCAAGACAAGTTTGAGCCAACATCCGTCGGAAAAATTCCTAGGATTTTGTTGTCGGAATGTCCGATCAATCTCTGACCGTGTGTACGGGGCATTAATGTTAGGCATACACATTAGGCATGTGCACACTGAAATATTTTGTTTCGGAATTTCGTTTTTTATTTATTTAGTTACTCCCGAAATTTGTTTTTATTTATTTTGTTTCCTTAAAAAAAAGTGCATTCGTACGAAAATCTGATATAATTAAGGTTGAATCTGTCATTGAAGGCTTATGGTGTCTGTCGAATGTTCTAAGAAGATTCGACGGAGCAGCTAAACTGTACGACGCCGCAATCGTACATTTCCGGTCGAATGTTCCGCCTACAAGCTATAGTAGAATTCTAATGTTGTATGATACTAGTAATAATTATATTTATGTATTATTATTACTAGTCAACCAACATTAGAATTGTTCTATAGTCTGTGGGCGGAGCATTTGATCATAAATGTCCGCTCGCGGCGACTGCTTTGTCGAATCTTCATGTCAAATCTTTTCTCTTTATGTCGAATAATCTTGGACTAATAGAGTTAGGTTAGGCACATTTGACCTTTTTTGCTATATTCTCTATAATGTTGAATCTTTTCTCTCTATGTCGAATCTTTTCTCTCTATGTAGACTAATCTTGGACTAATAGAGCCAAGGTTAGGCATATTTGACCACAGGTTCGATGGACACAGATCGCTATTGTCAGCGTCATGTCGAATCTCCTATCTATATCGAACTGTTGTCGCAATGAAAACGAAAATAAAGCATTTGTTTATGTCAGATCTTTCGGTTTTCAGATTCTGCACGTACGTTATCGTTTGTTAAAACGATAATGAAAATACCCGAAATTCGGACGAAAATGCATTCGGACGAAAACGAATGCACATGTCTAATACACATAGCAAATTTCTTTCGCTCGATTCCTCAATCAACACAGACAGTGTTGATGTGGCAATCCCTCCTGTAAGGGCCATAGTCTTTTCTTGGTGGGGGAGCGGAGAAGAGTGTTGGAGGCCGTCCCCGCTGGGAGAAGACAGTAATTATCGTAAGCGGCTATAGCAGCTGCTAATGATAATCGCAAGAGAATCCGACAGGCTGGTTGTACCCAAGTTGATCAATCAATCAACAAGATTTGAACCTTGTATGGCCAGCCTTAGTTTTGAAGCAAAACACCTGTTACAGAGACAACCAGTGCAAGATGGCTTCCATACCTGCAGATAACAATCATAACTGTTGTGACGGGGACTTTCTCTCACTTAATCTCACAGTAACAACATAATCACAGACATTGTCTTTGCCCCAAATAGCTAGAAAAACCCAGCAAGGATTTTAATCCTGATCCCACTCTATCCAAAACTGAAAAAAAAAAGTAATGATGGACACTTTAATTTAAATAACTTTAAATAACTCTATATTATACATTGTTATATGGTGGTAAATTGCTGAGAGAGAACACCCAAGAAACTTCACCAGACCAGATCATTTACAAAATTTTCAGTTTCATAACTGTACAATAAAAAGATCAGTGAAATCTGGCGCACAAAGGGTGTGCACCCAACTGATGAGCAGAGTCTCCAAACAGTTCTAAAATATATGGAGAAAAAGGTCCAGTCCATGGAATGTTTTACAGTCCATAAAATGCATACAATTCTGTATAATTTAAACAATGGTAGGTTGCAGCAATGGCGGAAGCCATTCTCAGAGTGTGTCCAGCTCTGTAGAGATAAAAGTAAAGGAAGGGGGGGGGCACCACTAAGTGCAGTAAAAGTAAGATTTTGTTCACACTAGATTAAAAACACTCACATTGTATCAGCCAAGAAATTCGCTCATCTTATAGTAAGGGTCTGCTGCTTGCCTTGCACAACCGGACCCACGTCCGGCTCTCGCTTCCTCCCGGTGACATCACTTCCACCGGTGCATTCCACGTTGGCCGGCATGGACTTTTTGCATTTGCAGGGCTTCCATGACCTTCTCCACCATCTCCCAGCTATATACCACCTAGCGGAGCCTGCAGGATGGAGGCGAGCAGCAGACCCTTACTATATGATGAGCAAATTGCTGCTGCACTTGTGCGATCGCTGCTTGAAACTCACAGGATTTTATTTGTTTGATCTGTTGATTGTAACATGATCATAGCTTGGACTTTTATGTAAGTGTACTGCTTAATAAACTGGATGTTGAGACAGTATCACACTATGTGGAGTCCTTTTGTTTCCTAAACATTCTGATAGCGAGGCTTCCTACACTGCATCTTGCATCCTGAGTTGCTGTGAACCTCCCGGTGTATACCATCCATGGCCATAGGAGAGGAACCTCCGGATTTCTTTCTCAGTGGATCAAAGATCCAACCAAGTGCTTCGTGACCTCTCTGAGTAAGAGGGGTCGCTGGCTTTCTGGAAAGCCTCCATTATCAAACACTCTCTTCTTCCATGAGACTTTCTTAGATGGAATCCAGCTTTATATGAACTTTTTGTTTGCACAATTGCACTTTATTCACATGTGATGTAATTTAGCATAAGTGTCTTCAAACTTTATTCACAGTTATTATTGTTTATATACTGTTGATTATGTGCACATTAGTATATTTTGATATTTGTCTGTATTCGCACGAATGCACTTTATTGTTTAGCGCTGCACTCTTTTTACATATATTATCTGTGCCTGGTGTCTGGGTTATGGTGCACAGCTGCTTATTAACTTTAGTTTATAGCGCAGATATACCCTTTACATTTATGATGAGCAAATGTTTTGCTGATACAATGTGAGTGTTTTTAATTTAGTGTGAATAAAATCTTACTTTTAATACTGGACTTAGTGGTACTTGCCCCCCCCCCCCCCTTCCTTAACTGTACTGTATAGGCTTTATGATCCTACAGGGTCCACCAGGCTAGACAAGCCATATAACCACTCCTGGATGAATCCTATCCTGCCCATAGGTTTATTATATGCTTGAGTCTGCAACCCCAGCATATATTTAAATTAAGTACTGTATAAGGTATACTCACAAAAAAAAGCTGCATGAATAATTTAAATTTCCACTGCAGTGCACATCACAGTTGCTCAGCCTGACACAGGTTACAGAAATTAAAGTCTTGCTGCTTTCAACGTGTGTCTTCGGGTTCAGTGAGTACAGAAAAAGTATTTACTGTGAAAATCAATGGTTTCTAGAATGAAAAACTTTCTAGATACAGTATATGCAGCATTTTCAGAAGAAGGTTAAAGTGGATTGCCCAGGTAACGGCTAAATACACAGTCCAATAAAATCCATATATGTACAATGTTTTACCAATGAAAGGATTGTCAGCACTCTTCAGCCAATGATTCACACCAGAAGGCTGTGATATGCTTATTTCCTGTCTCAAATTTGCAGCTTCCAGTGTCACCTCTCTGGATCCCGCCTGCTCACTGGGCAATGGATCAATATCCCCACCACTGTCCAATGAGCAGGGAGGAGATTCTGCAAGTCGTAAAGCTGAACTAGGATATGGTGGTATCATCTTCCTGGTAATACAGTGTGGCGGAAATGTGTAAATTTCAAGACAGGCCAAAGACAATGAAAAAAACTTTTTGGAAAGTAAAACTGTAAAAAAAAAATAGGTATCACCACATCATGAAAAAAAAAGTTTTGAATCCCACAGAGGACCAAAAGCATGTAGCACTTGGTCCTTCTCTGATCGATCCTGTGTTTGTTGTGGAGGGTGGTAGAACAGCTCGCCCCTCTTCCCCCACCACTGTCCGACCACACTGCTCACAAGGAGACAAATAACTACTTAGGTTTGATTAAAAGCATTTGTCTCTGGCAGCAGGCGCATACACGGCAGGGGGAGGGGTTGGTTGATACCACAATGCAAGCACTTTCAATAGTGGTGGATCTGTCATTCTGTCATCACTAGCAGGGCTAAGTGATTGATATGCTGGCTGATAGATCACACAGTCCTGCCAGTGTAGCCCCACAGGGACAGGATGGGTGTTACCTACAGGGTTATTAGATGAAAATAAAGGAAATAAATAATGTACCCACCCCATCAAAGAACTGATAAGCTGCAATATATAAAAACATTTTTGTGGGGCTTAGATATGCTTAAGAGTGTGGCAATCTAAAGCCTCCAAAATATTTAGAACATACTGATCTTCAAATTATAGGAGCCTGTAGCATACTTGAAGTACAGTGGATGCAATCAAGAAGTGAAATCATGGAGCGATAAGAAAAGGCAGTGGGCCAAATAGCAGCCACTCGACTGCTGTATTTATTACCTGCCAACTGTGCATTTACAGGAGACCCACACAGGTAGTGACTATTTTCACAATGAGCAGTCCTGGGCTGCATAATTATATTTAAAAGCCCCTGAAGATGGGGAAGATGTAAGAATCCTAAAAGGTGTTAAAATATTAGATTCATATTTATATCAAAATAAAAATATTTTTCAAATGCTGGTTTGGCCACTGCCATTTCTTGGCTCGTCTTGTTCCTCCTCTTTTCATAAATATCTAGAGCAGCCTTTCTAAACTTTTTTTTTACCATGGGAGGAGCCCTGTAAAATAACTTTTAGATATTAGATAAGCCCCGCTAATAATTACTATACCTATAGTTCAGGGTACCTACAGTATGTTGGAATATAATAATAAATAAAAGATGGTGGCATACCTAAAGTATTTGACACCCAGGGCTGCTCTATATAACACATATATGTTCAGTAATAATCTTTAAACAAAACAGATTATAGTAATAATGGACAGAAATGAAATGCAGAAAATTGTAGTGGCCGGTAGAAAAATGCCCCCTGGCACTGGTGGAAAGTGAAGTATCCTGTTTACTGGTGGTCAGTAAAGAGCTCCCCTGGACTGGTGGTCAGCTCAGAGGGGCCCAGTTAGATTGGTGGTCAGTGAAGATGGGCCCCTTTAGATTGGTGGTCAGTGGAGAAGGGCCCTCTTAGATTGGTGGTCAGTGGAGAAGGGCCCCCTTAGTTTGGTGGTCAGTGAAGGGCCCTCTTAGATTGGTGGTCAGTGGAGAAGGGCCACCTTAGATTGGTGGTCAGTGGAGAAGGGTCCTCTTAGACTGGTGGTCAGTGTGGAGCTCCCTGAGATTGGTTGTCAGTGGAGAAGGGCCCTCTTAGATTGATGGTCAGTGTGGAGCTCTCTTAAATTGGTGGTCAGTGGAGAAGGGCCCTCTTAGATTGGTAGTCAGTGGAAAAGGGCCACCTCAGATTGGTGATCATTGGAGAAGGGCCACCTTAGATTGGTGGTCAGTGGAGAAGGGCTAGATTAGATTGTTGGTCAGTGGAAAAGGGCACTCTTAGATTGGTGGTCAGTGTGGAGCTCCTTTAGATTGGTTAGATTGGTGGTCAGTGGAGAAGGGCCCTCTTAGATTGGTGGTCAGTGGAGAAGGGCCCTCTTAGATTGGTGGTCAGTGGAGAAGGGCCCCCTTAGATTGGTGGTCAGTGGAGAAGGGCCTTCTTAGATTGGTGGTCAGTGGGGAAGGGCCCTCTTAGATTGGTGGTCAGTGGAGAAGGGCCTCCTTAGATTGGTGGTCAGTGTGGCGCTCCCTTAGATTGGTTGTCAGTAGGGAAGGGCCCCCTTAGATTGGTGGTCAGTAGAGAAGGACCCTCTTAAGTTGGTTGTCAGTGGAGAAGGGCCCCCTTAGATTGGTGGTAAGCGTAGAGCTCACTTAGATTGGCTGTCAGTGGAGAAGGGCCCTCTTAGATGGTTGGTCAGTGGAGAAGGGTCACCTTAGATTGGTGGTCAGTGAGAAAAAGACCCCCTTTGTTTGATGATCAGTGGGAGAAAAACCACCCTACTTTGGGGTCATTGGGAGAGGAGCCCTCTTATAGTCAGTCATTAGAATAATGGTCATATTACAATGAGAATCACTGGCACCTCACATTGATGGTCATTAGAAAGAATACCCCCCTTACAGATAGCTACAAAATCATTGGTGTCAATGGTTACCTGTGGTGATTTTACAGGGGTAAAAATTGCTCATCTCTCAAGGAACCCTAGCATACTCTGGAAACATATTGGTTGCAAAAGGCAGATCTAAAGAATAAAAAAAATCAGTGTATCATTTTTTCCATTATCTACTGTATAAATTAATACACTCATGGCTATTCCTGCTGTGGGTAAGGTGATAGATGTGACCCTCTAGGGGTGGCATGGGAAAGGGTCCTGACCTCATCATGGCTTACCACTAATATGAAAAATGGAAAAAAAAATCTCAGACTGCTTCCCTGTGCTACCTCCCTAAAACCCACATCAGCAACCCAGCCTGCAGTTGTGGGCAGGGCTTGAAACAGACAAGCCAGCACCCTGACTGTTGGAATGCTTCTCTCCTGGAATGGGCATCTAAGAAATAAAGCCTCTTCTAATTTTCCATTACAATGCTTTCCATTACTTGAATCTTTTCTCAAGCCTCACATTTAGATTCCCCTATTGCTATTTTATAGAAGTATCCGATTTTAATTTCCCCGAAGAACCCTGCGGGCTGTTTATCGATCACTGCATATTCAAGTAGCTTAGCTGTCACTCCTTTGAGCAGTCTCTTTCCTTGCTTCCTCAGTATACAGATCTAGGCCCTCGCTGTCAGGAAAACGCACTAAGAAAAGTAGGGCATTTCCTCATTAAGATAATATTATTCCACAAAAGAAACACAAGCAAGTACACATTTATAAATCTAGGCAGCAATTTTCTGCAATGAAGACGAGGAAATGTTCATATTTTTGTAGAGCCAAAGCAGCTGGATCCGTTCGTGTCATTCACCCCTCTCATTTCATTTTATGTTTCCATTTCATTTGCATATTTAAATGTATTACATAGTAGCATGCTCTATTTTTTTTTCTGCTGTTCTTTTTTTTCAGCATCCTCCAGATATTTTGTGTAAGGTAAAGCATTAGCTGTTAAAAGATAATTATGCTGCATAAATGAAGGAACTTCCACAGGATTTAACACTGAAGAAGTAATGCAATATTATTTAAAATATGTACATTTCACAGTGTTATGATGTTTATTTTCCAGGTATAAAGCATATCATAGGTTGTATTCATATCAGTCCATGCAATGTTTATAAAGGCTCTGCTGTTTGGGGGTTCCAGAATGTATAGAGAGAAATAAAATTATATGTCAACCCAATCGCCAAAGTCTCATATAAGCTTTTTTCACATGTTAATATAATTTCAAAAGTCAATATTTTTCAATCTGCAGCCTTCATTAAAGTGGTTGTAAACCTCTGACATGAAAAACAAACAAAGAATATATTTCTTTAGTGTGTACTTGCTTCAATCCAAAGGCGATTTCTGTCTGCAGCCTACCTGCATTGCTATTTGCAAGAGTCATTTCTGACAGCCAATGCTGACTCCAAGGGACCCGGGGGGGGGGGGGGCAGGGGAGCTCCAGCACACAGCCTTTGAATTTGTGTGGAAGGAAGTGTGTCTATTCCCTCCACTCAGGTCTCAGATTACAGTCAGCTCCATGCTATGTGCTCTGCAGTGCGTAACATCAAATCCCTGCCCCCTTCCTAATACAGCTCAGAATTGCTGTGTAAAATGTGTATTTTAGGAGGTGGTAGAGAAGAGATGGCTGCAGATGAACAGGTACAAGTTATGTAGGATTTGTTTCATCTCTGTGTATCATCTGAGCCTGGTTATTTTAGTTGGTATATGTAGGATTTTACAACCACATAAAGTAATTTCTGATGATTCTGTCAAGAAGGTCCCTGTTCTACCACCTAATGTCATAGGGTGACAACGCTCAGTGTATCCAGTTATGTTAATGTGTTCAACTTGGCTTCTGGATGCTTCTTGTAGGTGTTGATAACATTGCTGGGCCAATGAAAGCACATTCTTGTGGTATTTATGATCCCCAGCTTTCCCAAGATTCTGCAGAAAGACCCAGCAATGTCACCCTTTCCTTGGTAGGTCCACCGGATGGTGGAGGGTAAGCTAATTTTTACATTTTTCTTTGAGGTTTTTTTTTTTGTACCTGAGTTATTTTTAATCATGGGTCAGGGGCTTTAAATGAAAGGGACAATTCATTTTCAGTGAGGACATTGTTTGAGTGTATATGGCAGTGTTTGCCTAATGCTGCGTACACACGAGCGGACTTTACGGCAGACGGGATTTCGTCGGACAATTCGATCGTGTGTGGGCTCCAGCGGACTTTGTTTTCTCAAAAGTTGGACGGACTTAGATTTGAAACATGTTTCAAATCTATCCGACGGACTCGAGTCCGGTCGAAAAGTCCGCTCGTCTGTATGCTAGTTCGATGGACAAAAAGCCACGCTAGGGCAGCTATTGGCTACTGGCTATGAACTTCCCTATTTTAGTCCGGTCGTACGTCATCACGTATGAATTCGACGGACTTTGGTTGATTGTGTGTAGGCAAGTCCGTTCATTCAGAAAGTCCGTCGTAAAGTCCGTCGAAAAGTCCGCCGGGCAAAGTCTGCCGTAAAGTCTGCTCGTGTGTACGCGGCATTAGAGTATTTTTTGACATGACGTTCACATTTTTTACCAGCATCTCTGTTACTGTGTTAAATATAGACATATATAGGCGAAACGAAAGGCAAAGTACATTCGTTTCTAAAGTTATTCTGACTAATTGCTTAATGAAGGTTGAGATATCAGTGCATTCTTTTTTAGAGATTCTGCCAATTAATACATTCTCATTTTCAGAAGGACCAGTAAGGCAAACCATTATGTAGTACTGCAAAACAGGATGTTAAGCGGGTTTGTAATGAGCAAATATGACTGCTCCCATGCATATACTTATTTTATAAACTATACATTGAAGCAA
Source organism: Lithobates clamitans (assembly GCA_037952925.1). NCBI lineage: Eukaryota > Metazoa > Chordata > Amphibia > Anura > Ranidae > Lithobates > Lithobates clamitans. Next base: position 5,868,402 of record JBBGZY010000741.1, on the reverse strand, counting down.
AGTTCTATTAACACATATTTATGAGATTACTTACAAACTTTTAAATGTTTACTAGTCTACAATGCCCTAATCATAAAAGGTCAAAGGACTAGTCACCAGTATTTTCTGCATGCCCCCTGCAGCTGATCTATTCCCCGTTACTGCCTCACCACATCTGTGTTTCTCTCTGTGTGGAGGTGGCTGTCTTGGTAGTGGCAGAATTTTGCTTCCTCATGTCATAGCTGCCTCCCTGGTGACTGGTAATCTGATGACTAATAAAGAAAAACTCAAAAAGCAGGATTGGTGGAGGAAGCACACGTCCACAGAATGAATGAAAGCAGACGCAGGGAAATTCTTGTACTGCATGCTCTCAGCTACCACTTCCTCTCCAGCAAGGAGAACAGTGAGCAGCATAGTAGTACCATCACTAAATCTCATGAGGCCTAGCAGTGGGAGGCAGCAGTGCATTATATAATCTCACCCTACAGATATAAAGCTATAAGGCTTTAGGCACTGAAATGCCTATGCACGGGAAGTTTACAGGAGGAATTTGAGACAAAAGGTCAAACTTTCAGGGCACTGTTTAGGCACAATTTAACATTTCTAGATTATCCCCTTTATAACAAATCTTCGCTTTTTGAGCTCAGGATTACAAAAGAGCAATAGCAGCTGTGAAATAATAAAATTACCCTATTACAAACATAGAAATAAATATAGGAATAAACCAAAATTCTGTCTTTTGTGTTTCTATAAAGGCTCTTATCACGAGGCAGTTCATTTTGACCCTCAGGAACTGCAGAGATCTTGGCAGTGGGATTGCCTTACGGGGAAATTCCATTTTATATCATATTTTCCAACAATACAACAGTGTCAAAATTATGCTTTGTCAGGGATATGTTAAGATTCAGATAAAGCACGAATTACACAACAGTAACGCGTTACTGCCTTTGGGTAGTCTACATTGTTGGTCGGCGGTCGCCATGAGCCTACAGAGAGTTTTGTTTATCAACCAGAAATACAGATTTTTGCCGGTATCTGAGAAATAACATTATTATCAGTTAAATATTTTATAGAATGCTCCTAGAATGAGACACTGCTCTGCTTCAGCTTTTCCCCCATTCACATACAGTAAAAATACAAGCAATTTGTTCCAGGGTCAGGAGTGCATAAGGTATAAAGCTCAGGGGTCAGGGGGGTTTAGGGCACAGTCAGGAATACATAACATACAGCGTTCAGGGGATAGGAGTACATAACATACAGAGCACAGAGGTCAGGAGTGTGCAATGGGCACGGTGTAGGAGACACGCATAACTAACACAAAGAATTAAAGGCTTGGGAGGCCATAGCTCACTGAGCTCAGAGGTAACTCTCAGGGATCAGAACAATACACAGACCAGTGTACAGAGTACAACCAAAAATGACCCCCTCTTTCCAGTAACCCCCCCCCCATCTCCTCAGTACAGATCTTCTCTTTCTCCCCTGAGCACCCCACAGTACAAATCTCTCTCACTCCTCCCCTAAATCCTCCCTGTACCGATCTCCCTCTCCTCCCAAATTTCTCCCAATACAGATGTCACTCTCCTATCCCCCAAATCTCACCAGTACAGATCTCTCCTTCTGAAGCCCCCCGGTACAAGTCTCCCCCCCCCCCCCCCTCAACCTCAACAAGCTGATGTGGACTTAGCAGTCATCTGTATCCTAATGTTATACCTCCTACCTTATAGAGTTGACATAATACATAAGGGAATTAAGGTGCTGGGGGGGGGGGGGCTATTTCTTACTTTTCGACGAGTCAGAGAACCCATGAAAATAAATAATGGAAGCAGCAAAATAAAAAGCTACCCCTAACATGTTTCTTGGTACAGCATGTTCAGGGGCATATGAACAGTTGGGGAATTTATACCATCAGCAGCCTGGGCGGTATGCTGCACCCCCAAATGCATCAATGTGGTCATTTTAGCCAAATTATGTTAAAAGAATGAGATGGGAATGAATACACAATACAGAAACACACAATAAATGTTAATATGTAAATAGCAGCTTTACAATTTGGACTTGCCCCCCCCCCCTCAACTCCATCCTCTTAGTAATCACCTGCTAGTAGGAGGAGGTGGAGACAGGTGATACTATAGGGAAAACTTCAGCTTGCGTATTAGAAGCATGGCGTATATCTCTGCAGGGACATGTCATTATGAGGCAATAAGTACAATATTTAGAAGTTAACAAAAACTCCATTAGAGCCAGATTATAATTACTTATTTCTATAACATAATAACAGGTTTGGTGAACTTTTACAGACTAGTTTTGAGCGAACATGCTTGAAAGTTTGCAAACTGCGAACGTTAATTTGAACTGAATCTAATTTAATGCAACATATCGGAGCTTGTTGCTTGCTAGGGTGCTGGCGTCCTAACAACCAGTGATGCATTCCTGGCCCCATCCAGATGCCTCTCCAGGGGATTTCTTTTCCGGTGACTGAATGTAAACAAAGGGGAGCTGTGTTGGCTGAGGCCATTAACCAAATATTACCATGGCCATACTGCCTCTAAATAAATGACTTTCTAGCAGCTGGAGGTCCGGTTCAGCTGGAAGTTGAATCAGCCTCTTAGTTTTCCAGCTCAGCAAACAGCCAAAGTTCATAGTGAACCCTGTAATACCACAAACTTGAACCCCAACCCTATTTAGGACCCTAAACAATAAAATGTTTCCTGTACAAAAGTACGCTTTATCCTTTCAAACTCCTGTCTTGTAAATGATATATATCATTTTACACAGAGAACACTGATCCTCTGAATATTACTTTTGTTTTTCAGTTGCCACTGAGCTTGCCCTGCAAGTAACACAATCCCTTCTGCAATTTAGACTGGAGACAGAGAGTGTCCTCCTTTTATTAAATTATTATCATACAAAATGGTACAGCACTGCCATGATATTTACCGAGAGTGACTTTAACTTGAAACAAATCTTGTCTGCCACTCAAGTATCTTGTTTATCTCAACCATGAGAATGCTGAAATTCTACCATGTTTTCTGAGTATTTTATTGATGGTATAATGCTCTTTTTATCCTTGATAACTGGGGTTATCTTGAGCTTCAAAATGAAATACTTGCACTGCCAATGACAATATTTTTGCTAAAACCTTAACCAAATATGCAGCTAGTAAAGACAGAACAGAAAAGAGAGGGCGCACCGGCCTTGTGCATTATCTTTAAAAAGGTTTATTAAAACAGAAAATGTAAAAGTACTACTCACAAGGGTAGATAAAAATCACGCATAATATTCAAATGATGGTAGCAGTCTCCAGACCATGGACAAGACGTGCAGACCGCTGCTGTCTGACGCGTTTCAAAGGTAGCACCTTATTCCTCAGAGCCTAACAGTATCCATCTCTTACGGTACCTTAAATAATGTGCTCATCAAGGGAGCACAGACCAAACTGACCTAGGAGCCACTCCCATAAAGTGGGCAGTCAAGTGGTGGTGTCAGGGCCCGCCTCTTGACTGCCCACTTTATGGGAGTGGCTCCTAGGTCAGTTTGGTCTGTGCTCCCTTGATGAGCACATTATTTAAGGTACTGTAAGAAATAGATACTGTTAGGCCCTGAAGAAGAAGGTGTTACCTTCGAAACGCGTCAGCCAGCAGCGGTCTGCACGTCTTGTCCATGGTCTGGAGACTGCTACCATCATTTGACTATTATGCGTGATTTTTATCTACCCTTGTGAGTAGTACTTTTACGTTTTCTGTTTTAATAAACCTTTTTAAAGATAATGCACAAGGCCGGTGCGCCCTCTCTTTTCTGTTTTTTGTCTGTATGTTAGGATTTCTCTATCCTTGAGGGCAGCAAGGCTGAAAGCTACCATCCATCGAGAACTTTGAACTGTCGGGCTTATACATTTATGCGCAAGAGTTTTTGTTTTGTTTTGTTGTATTAGTAAAGACAGAACTCCCAATCTGTATACATCTAGGATGCCGATGGCTCGCAAAGCCAGCTATTCTCAACCTGGTTCCTATGGAACTTAAGGGTTCCAGAGGTTGCTAGGGGTTCCTTGGGCTGTGGCTGATTGACCTCCAATTTGATGCTATGCTGCCTGCATAGTCTTGAGGCCAACTCCATCTGGCAAGCCATCTGCATGAAACCAATGATCTTTTTAGCTGCCTGTAAGGGTGGCTTTCTGACCACCGCTGTCATCAGACCATTCTTACCACTAGCCACCAATGAATTGGTTCTTGTAAGGGTTCCCTAAGACATGATAATTATTTCAAGCGATCCTCAAGGATAAAAAGGAAAAAACACACGTGCATGTACAGCGGTCAGGTCCTCCTGGCCTGTCCCATCAAGCACACAAAAAATGCCGAAACTGGAAGAAAACAGGGTTAAGATGTCAGCACCAACGTGGGAGCTCATGGATATTGCATCGCTGGAGGGCAGGTAGGTATAGGTGGCTTTAGTGTCACTTAACAGACTACTAATTTATACATTACAACTGTTGCCCATGTGAAGGGGCTGTCCTTCTTTTGTACTTCAGTCCCTCTCTTGCTTTTTCCTCCTCAGGTATCCCTTTTTTTGGTCCAATGCACAAACCAAAACCTTGTTATACAACCTCTATGTCTTTGCATTTGTTATATTAAAAAAAAACAGAAAAAAGAAAAAGTAGTGTTGAAAAGGCATTTATGAGATAATACTTTTGTGTGTAAAGCATATTTAAACTCTAAAGAAGAATATGGAATATATTGCAGCTTATCAGATCTTATATGTGCATTCTTTTTTTTTTTTTTTTTAGGCTTTTACTATTTATTTATACCTTGCAATTCTGCTACTAGTACACTTTCTGTCCTAGATTAACAATGCTCACTCACTGCTCTGTATCTGTGAAGGAGCAGCACCCTAGACTGCTTTCCTGATGTGGACTACAAACACCTCCTCATCTTTTTACCTCCATTACATAGGGAGGAGGTGTTTGGCAGTTCACAGAAAATAGCTGCCAACATTGTTTGAGATTAAGTTCACTGCACGGGAAGGTACAAGGACACTGACATTTTGTCTAGATCAGATCCGCAGGTATTTTTCTGTCCTTGTAGAAATTGTACTTAGTTTGAAAAATGTAAATAAATGCAGCCACCAAATCTTAGAACCGGTAAATTACTATATATTATAATTTTGTTCTTGGGTTTAGATATCCTTCATTTTTTGATGGTTCCAAGGAGATGTACATGATGGAAACCTTTGATTGGTTTCAGTCAGCTTCATTAGTTAAGTGAATCATTTGTTTCTTCATATTCAGTATGTTAGAATGATTCATTTTCGGAATTACTGTAGTTTTTATATATTTGGATTCATTTTGTATATTCGGATTTGTTTTGTATATTTGTTGTTCCAAATTGATTTGTATTTTTGTAAGCTATTTTGGAAGATTGGCTATATTTGTTTTAGCATGTTAATTCATTATTTTGGGAGATTACTTATGCACTCTGAGTCATCCCTGCTAGTCCAACCCACAAAGAGAAATGGAATGAGCTGATTGAACGATATCGATTGGAGTCGTGTGCGTCTAAAAGTAATGAAGAGGACTAAACTAATTTGGGATTTATTCATTGTTATGATTCAGAGATTCTGATGGATCCACCTCCATCCAACCCAAACACAATAAGTAGGAATCATTTTATTTCATGTTATACCTTACTGTATTTATCGCAATATGTTTCCATTTCATATGTAGTGAAACTTGTTAATGCAAAATAAAAACAAATGGATCTGAAACAGTGCACATAATTTATTATGTCATTACGTTATTTTGATTGTTTCAAACATTAACAAAAGGCCCAAACTATCACATCATGTCCTGCGGATTAAATGAACGAATACGAATGAATTTATAATTTCATTATAATTTATTGTGGATTTATTGAATATCATTACTATTGTGATTCAGAGATTCGGTTCCCCGAATAATGAAAACCTTGCCTGAATTTTAATTTGTAACAAAATTAATCATACATGTCTAGTTCACATACTAGTGGGCTTTGGCAGGGGTTTGTCCTTCGTATATATTCTTAATGCTGAACCACATTCCTCTCATCTGAAAACAAAAATAGAAGAAATGCATTGTGAACACCAGCCTCTGTAACAACATGGATTTTCCCCTTGTTATATAAACTAACTTTAAGCCTATTTAACAATAATTTAATCTGTCAGTGAGGTGTTAGTGAACATGCCAGCTCACGCTTGGCATAATCACTAAGTTGATTTGGCGTTCGGTATTGCCACTTTTCCAATTCTAGTTTTGCAAATTTTTAATATTTAAAAATTCTTGGAAAGTTCTACAGTGTAATTGAGCAGCATACAATGGCATCATGGCACTAAGGATTACTTCTAAGATTACTAAGGAGTGTTGTCATTTGAAGTTGGCAGCCCTGTCATGTAGTTGTCTTCCATTCCTAATTTCCATTGTTAATCCAAAGGATGCAGTACACAGAGGACATTTTAACATTAACTTTCTTGTATGATTCCTGCCAATCTGTAGGTGAAATCCAAAATAAAGTATGACCTACAGGCACAAATTTGCCTTTGCATCAGTGGCAGCTGGTGGTATTTTTTTTGGGGGGGGGTGTGGTCAACAGACAGTCCCCCCAGTAGGTCACCAGCTCTGCACTTACCCCATTTAGGTTGCGGGCAGCGCTTCCTCAGGGCGCCAGGCGGCGTCACCCTACGTCTCCTTCTCCTTTGCTTCACAGTGGCTTCCTCTGTGTCTCCTGCCTCCTCCTCCTTGGCGGTCAATAGGATCGCTTCTCCTCTCGGCCAATTGGGTGACGGTTCTCAGGACCTGCTTTCTGATTGGCCGGGAGGGAAATCAGGAAGACAATAGCGAATATTAATTCGCTATTGTCACACAACTGGGTGGGCTCGGGGTGCAGTGCTCTGCGCCCCGAGCCCACCCTTTTTTTAAGCCAATTATAACCTTGGGCTCTAATCATGTGCTTCTAAAAAAAACAAAAAAACGCATTGGAATCCATGCATCCAGCACCCTGCATGTAGATAGGGATCGGGCGCATGGATTAGGGGGCGGCGCCCTTGCGCCTCGTATGGATGGGCCGCCACTGCTTTCCATAGCTAGTTATTGCTCTTTAAAAGTAGCAGTGACTATATCACTGTGTTGTACATAGCCTGTTCAGAGAGCAGAGCTGTGGGAGGGACCAGCAGACCCCACCCACTATAAGCTGCTTACAGAAAACTATCAGAGGGGGTGGACACAAGACCCGTCACCCTGCATAAGGAGAGAGAGTACAGTGAGCGGTCTTTATTAGAGGAAGCTCTTGCACAGAGGCAAAGATCTGGACAAAATACACAAAGCACATATCTCCTGGTGACTACACAGGAAGTGAATGAAAATCTCCCCAACAGGGACAGAGAAAATAATAAAACAATTCATTAAAATTAGGCTTGAGTGCAGCAATGCACAGTCCCCAAAAACAATAACTCACTAAATAAGAAAAAGGTGCCCGTGGGGATTTAACGGGGTATAGCTCAAAATTAATTGTTCAGACCATTATATAAAAATATCTAACAACTTTATTTGTCACATAACATATAAAATTCGAGAACATTTTGGTAAAAGAAGAAAAACACTTTCTACCAAAATGTTCTCTAATTGTATATGTAATGTGACAAAAAAAGTTGTTAAATATTTATTATATGATGGTCTGAACAATTATTTTTGGCTTGAACCCTCAAAATCCCCACAGGCACCCTTTTCTTATTTATTGAACATTAAAACAATAGCCAAGATTCTAACTTTTCATCACCTTAACCAAAATACACTATATATATAGTTTTTTTCTTGGAGAATAGGTGCAGGTACTTCCCCCTTCCGAATCACCCCTTGTCTCCGCCTCCTACACACCTTCAAGCAACGCCCTCTGGTTCCACCCCCTACCCACCTCCCAGTACCAACCCTTTTAGGGAATACAGAACCTAGTAATTTATATGGAAGTAACCTGTATGGAAATGAACACTAATAACAAGAAAAGCAATAAAATATACCCCCCACATCAACCATAGAGCCCCCCCTCTAGCTACAAAAGTTACACCTAGCAACAATAGAGCTTCCGCAAACAACTACCCTGTGACAGAGGCTTTTGGAGGGGACTGAATGCAAGCCTTCTTGCCCACCGAAGCAGAGTGTGGGATGTACCATCACATACCCCCCCACCCCAGCAACAATAGACCCCCCACAAGCAACAATAAATCTCCCAGTACCCAGCATCAATAGACCCTCTAGCAGCCAGCAAGAATAGACCCCTATCTTAGCAGTAGATCCCTCCCAGCAACAATTGACCCCCCCTTGCCTCCAGCAACAGTAGATCCTCCACCAGCAACTAAAAACCTCCCCAGCAACACTAGACCCCACAACAATAGATCCCCACAGCAACCATAGATCCCCCTGCAGCCAGCCTCAATAGACCCTCCAGTACACTCTAGTACCCCTTGCCATTGCATACATTCTGTGCTGGAGCTGTCGGAACTGTGTCCCCTCATTCCCACTGAAAAAAGCCATATATATATATATATATATATATATATATATATATATATATATATATATATATATACACACATTATATACATCTCTATTTTTTTCTTTATATTTTATAAATCACCTTTAAAATGTTCCAGATAATCTCCAGCCTCTGTGTTAGTCATGACTATTTATTTGACAAAGTATCTGAAACAAGACACTTTTTTTAATTTAATCAGAAAATACTTGGGGTAGTGCGAGTGCAACTCTATCAGAAAACAAATCACCTATCATTCGTTTTACCAAAGTCGTTAAATCATTAAGAACATTTGCAAATTGATTCTCATTTCATTTCAATGCAGATGTTTTGCTAAAAACTGCAGTGTTCAGGAAACTGTGTCAAGGAAAATAATTTACCAGGTAGTTTGCACAAAATAGCCTGATTCTCTGCTAGAAATTATTAGTGTACAAATAAATAGCGAAGAACATTCTCTTGCTTTATTGCCATTGCTAGGGAAGTTCAAGAGGCAATTGACTGTCTGCTGACCCGTGTGCCCGGTGTACATGACTTGCATGGACCCAAGGGCCAAGTGTACACTCTAGTAGCTCGATGATTTTTAACTTTTTTAATTTTAATGTATAACAATATCTAATTCTCCATTTGTGGGTAGTTGCATCCACTTTCAATTCACTTGAAGAGGAAGTAAACCCTGATAGGTTTTACTTCCTCTTTATTTCCCTGCATGAGTAAAGTATAATGGGCTACTATGCATCGCATAGTAGCCCATTATGTGTCACTTACCTGAAACCAAAGTCTGCTATGTCACCGCTGTCCCCACTAGCAGGGAGCGCCCATCTTCACCCCTCTTCCTTCCGGGGCTGTGAACTCTGGCTCTGTGACTAGCCGGAGTCACGTGACGTCACTCCCGTGCATGCGCGCGGGAGCCGCTAGTCACGGCATGACCCCTTTAGAAACAACATGATCTTCCCTTTCTAAAGTGCACATACGCCATAGACATCAGCGCATGGCTTTTTTGTAAATTTCTCCTAAACCGTGAAGGTTTAGGAGATATTTCCAGTACCTACAGGTAAGCCTTAATATAGACTTACCTGTAGGTAAAGGTGGTTCTACAGGGTGTACAACTACTTTAAATTTGCTGAATTTTGTGAGTTTAAATGGCAGTGACTTCCTTGGGTTGATGAAGTGATTCTAAGAAAAGTGAAGCATACTACATGCAGAAACGACAGGACAACTCATTGGACAGGAATATGGATGATCTCCGGGTTCAGTCAAAACCTAGGTTTAGAGGGATCTTTGCTTCAGATTCAATCTAAACGTGTGGAATGTTTGGAGGGAATTTCTCAAAAGAATGCTCCACAATGTACCACAAAACACAACCGTGGTTTTCAGCTAAAGTCAGGCAACACACCATAAAAAGCTGCCCTTTGTCAGCATGTTGGAATTTATTGAGAGTGAGGGACAGCTTCCAGTGCTTTTAGGGAGAGAGAGTTTGCTAGTGTAGTGTACTGCTACAGAGTTATACAGTGCTCCTATATAAAGTATAATATTCATTGCTGTATATTGCCACTGATTCATTGTGAATTGCAATTTTTGATGTGGTGAGTTGACAGTGAAGTGGAAGCCCACCTACATTCACTTTGATTTGAAAATACCCAACAGTCCTTTTTAAACCTTGATGGGGTTTTGGATGTCAAGGGGAAGGGGAAAAAGCATATTATCCGCCCAATTCTATACCAAGCCTCCTTAAAATTTAAGGGGATCTTGCACCATTTGTTTGTGAGTAGTCCACCTTGACATCCAGGACACACCAGGATCTGGCATGTATTTTTATAAGGAACACTATGCAGGTTTTCTGGGGGGTTTCTTTGCATGGGATCCAGCATTAAATTGTTACTAAACCCAGGATCCTGCATTCACTATATCTGGTCTCCCACAGTACATGGAAATGCAACTATTTAAGTAAATATAAACTGATAAATACCTTTTCTCATCAGCAGTATATAGCAGTCTTGTGACTAGGGATGAGCTTCGTGTTCGAGTCGAACCGATGTTCGACTCGAACATTGGCTGTTCGGTCGTTCGCCGAATTGCGAACGATATGGGCCGTTCGCGCCAAATTCGTGTGGCGCGTCACGGCCCATAATTCACTGCGGCATCGCAGTGCATTGCTGGCTGATGATTGGCCAAGCATGCACTATGACCCGCATGCTTGGCCAATCACAGCGCCGTCAGTAGAGAGAGCTGTAATTGGCCAAAGCCAGGGTGGCTTTGGCCAATTATGGCTCAGGGGATTTAGTACACACCCCACACTATATAAGGCCGCCTGCACGGCGGCCCTGTGTAGTGTGTGTTCCGGTGTGCTGAGAGATAGAGAGAGAGAGAGACAGTGTCATTTGATTTGAGTTAGATAGATTAGGCAGAACAGTCAGTCAGTTAGCTGCACTTACAGTGTATTGTGTATATATATGCATCCCAGGTGTTGCATATATATATATACACTGTATTCAGTTTAGCTAGATCCGTTCCTGTTATCTTCTATCTAGACTATTTACATTTAGTGCAGTGTGTCCTGCTCACAGTGTTCAGCTAGATCCGTTCCTGCTATTTACATTCAGTGCAGTGCGTCCTGCTCACAGTGTTCAGCTAGATCCGTTCCTGGTATTTACATTTAGTGCAGTGCGTCCTGCTCACAGTGTTCAGCTAGATCCGTTCCTGCTATTTACATTCAGTGCAGTGCGTCCTGCTCACAGTGTTCAGCTAGATCCGTTCCTGCTATTTACATTCAGTGCAGTGCGTCCTGCTCACAGTGTTCAGCTAGATCCGTTCCTGGTATTTACATTTAGTGCAGTGCGTCCTGCTCACAGTGTTCAGCTAGATCCGTTCCTGCTATTTACATTCAGTGCAGTGCGTCCTGCTCACAGTGTTCAGCTAGATCCGTTCCTGGTATTTACATTTAGTGCAGTGCGTTGTGCTCACAGTGTTCAGCTACATCCGTTCCTGCTATTTACATTCAGTGCAGTGCGTCCTGCTCACAGTGTTCAGCTAGATCCGTTCCTGCTATTTACATTCAGTGCAGTGCGTCCTGCTCACAGTGTTCAGCTAGATCCGTTCCTGCTATTTACATTCAGTGCAGTGCGTCCTGCTCACAGTGTTCAGCTAGATCCGTTCCTGGTATTTACATTTAGTGCAGTGCGTCCTGCTCACAGTGTTCAGCTACATCCGTTCCTGCTATTTACATTCAGTGCAGTGCGTCCTGCTCACAGTGTTCAGCTAGATCCGTTCCTGCTATTTACATTCAGTGCAGTGCGTCCTGCTCACAGTGTTCAGCTAGATCCGTTCCTGGTATTTACATTTAGTGCAGTGCGTCCTGCTCACAGTGTTCAGCTAGATCCGTTCCTGCTATTTACATTCAGTGCAGTGCGTCCTGCTCACAGTGTTCAGCTAGATCCGTTCCTGCTATATACATTTAGTGCAGTACGTCCTGCTCACAGTGTTCAGCTAGATCCGTTCCTGTTATCTTCCTACTGACAGGCAGGCTTGTCTGGTTACAGTATATAAAGCTACCTGAAGAAAATTACAGGTGTTCTTTTTGATCCTATTAGTACCACGGTCAGGCAGCTAGACTATTTACATTTAGTACAGTGTGTCCTGCTCACAGTGTTCAGCTAGATCCGTTCCTGTTATCTTCCTACTGACAGGCAGGCTTGTCTGGTTACAGTATATAAAGCTACCTTAAGAAAATTACAGGTGTTCTTTTTGATCCTATTAGTACCACGGTCAGGCAGCTAGACTATTTACATTTAGTACAGTGCGTCCTGCTCACAGTGTTCAGCTAGATCCGTTCCTGTTATCTTCCTACTGACAGGCAGGCTTGTCTGGTTACAGTATATAAAGCTACCTGAAGAAAATTACAGGTGTTCTTTTTGATCCTATTAGTACCACGGTCAGGCAGCTAGACTATTTACATTTAGTACAGTGTGTCCTGCTCACAGTGTTCAGCTAGATCCGTTCCTGTTATCTTCCTACTGACAGGCAGGCTTGTCTGGTTACAGTATATAAAGCTACCTTAAGAAAATTACAGGTGTTCTTTTTGATCCTATTAGTACCACGGTCAGGCAGCTAGACTATTTACATTTAGTACAGTGCGTCCTGCTCACAGTGTTCAGCTAGATCCGTTCCTGTTATCTTCCTACTGACAGGCAGGCTTGTCTGGTTACAGTATATAAAGCTACCTTAAGAAAATTACAGGTGTTCTTTTTGATCCTATTAGTACCACGGTCAGGCAGCTAGACTATTTACATTTAGTACAGTGCGTCCTGCTCACAGTGTTCAGCTAGATCCGTTCCTGCTATTTACATTCAGTGCAGTGCGTCCTGCTCACAGTGTTCAGCTAGATCCGTTCCTGGTATTTACATTTAGTGCAGTGCGTCCTGCTCACAGTGTTCAGCTAGATCCGTTCCTGCTATTTACATTCAGTGCAGTGCGTCCTGCTCACAGTGTTCAGCTAGATCCGTTCCTGCTATATACATTTAGTGCAGTACGTCCTGCTCACAGTGTTCAGCTAGATCCGTTCCTGTTATCTTCCTACTGACAGGCAGGCTTGTCTGGTTACAGTATATAAAGCTACCTTAAGAAAATTACAGGTGTTCTTTTTGATCCTATTAGTACCACGGTCAGGCAGCTAGACTATTTACATTTAGTACAGTGCGTCCTGCTCACAGTGTTCAGCTAGATCCGTTCCTGTTATCTTCCTACTGACAGGCAGGCTTGTCTGGTTACAGTATATAAAGCTACCTTAAGAAAATGACAGGTGTTCTATCCCAGCTTAGTGCAGCTACAGGCCATTAGTATGTCTGGAAGGCCAAGAAGGAGAGGCAGACAGTCACAAGCCAATAAGAGAGGGCAAGCAGGCTCTGTGTCTAGTGCTGGTCGTGGAGACGGTGCATCCTCATCAGCACGTGGCCATGGGACACGCTTGGCCTTTTTTTCGGCAGCTGGCCGTGTTGAGCCGCAACATGCGGAAGACTTGGTCGAGTGGATGACCAAGCCGTCCTCATCCTCCTCATCCTCTCTCACCCATGCCCAGGGTGCTTTGTCTGGCAAAGCAGCGGCCTCTTCCCTCAGCTCAATGTCATCAGTGACTCCTTCCCTAGCTCCACCATGTCCTCATGAGGATTCCCTCGAACTGTTTGACCACAGTGTTGGGTACATGCTCCAGGAGGATGCCCAGCGTTTGGAAGGCTCTGATGATGATACTGAGCTCAATGAAAGCAGTAACATGAGCACGGACAGAGGGGGTGCCCAAGAAGGACAGCAATCTGGCAGTCATGCTCCCCCTGCTGCAGCATACTGCCAGGTTTGCTCCAGTGATGAGGAGGGAGGGGATGATGAGGTCACTGACTCAACGTGGGTGCCTGATAGGAGAGAGGAGGAGGAGGAGGAGGAGGAGGAGGTGGCACATCACCAACTAGGCAGGATGCCCTCCAGGGGCCAGCCTAAGGGCAGCACATTGACTGCATCACACCCCAAAGCTCCACATGTGCAGGGCGCTGCAGTCTCTGCGCGTTATTCAAAAAGTTCTTTGGTGTGGGCCTTTTTTGAGACGAGTGCATCAGATCGCACCGCTGCTATTTGCAACATATGTCTCAAGCGTATCTCGCGTGGCCAAAACATCTCCCGCTTGGGTACCACATGCTTGACCAGACATATGTTGACCTGCCATGCAGTTCGTTGGCAAGCGTATCTAAAAGACCCACACCAAAGAACAAAGACGATCTCTCCTTGCTCCTCATCAGCTGAGATTTCCAACCCCACTAGACCTTCAGTCCTCTCTGAGACCTGCAGTGAGAGGAATGAAGGTGTAGAATTAGGTGTGTCACAGCCAAGTACTTGTGGGCAATCTGCTTTTGGTACACCGACGTCAGATTGTACCAGGCAAATTTCCCTGCCCCAGCTGCTGCACCGCCGAAAGAAGTTTGCTCCCAGCCATCCACATGCCCAGCGGTTGAATGCTAGCTTGGCAAAATTGCTAGCACTTCAACTGCTGCCTTTTCAGTTGGTAGACTCTGCCCCCTTCCGTGAGTTTGTGGAATGTGCGGTTCCTCAGTGGCAGGTACCCAAACGCCACTTTTTCTCACGGAAGGCGATTCCGGCTCTCTACCGGCATGTGGAAGGCAATGTCCATGCCTCGCTGGACAGGGCGGTCAGCGGTAAGGTGCATATTACCGCTGACTCATGGTCCAGCAGGCATGGACAGGGACGTTACTTAAGTTTCACGGCGCATTGGGTGACTCTGCTGGCAGCTGGGAAGGATGCAGGACAAGGTGCAGTAGTGTTGGAGGTTGTTCCGCCACCACGCCTCCAAAATGCTGATTGTGACACACCTCTCTCCTCCACCCCCTCCTCTTCTTCTTCCTCCATGGCCTCTTCCTCGGAACCAGCGGTGCTCCGTAGGCGTTCAAGGGGCTACGCAAGTACGCAGGCCAAAAGATGCCATGCGGTGCTTGAGCTGGTGTGCTTGGGGGACAGGAGCCACACTGGGGCAGAGGTTCTGTCAGCTCTGCAGGGGCAGGTTCAGAGGTGGTTGACGCCACGCCAACTTAAGGCAGGAATGGTGGTTTGCGACAATGGCACCAACCTCCTCTCTGCCCTCCGACAGGGACAACTGACCCATGTGCCCTGTTTGGCTCACGTCCTTAACTTGGTGGTGCAGCGGTTCTTGGGCAGGTACCCGGGCTTACAGGATGTCCTGAGGCAGGCCAGGAAAGTCTCTGTGCATTTCCGCCGGTCATATAATGCCAGTGCTCGGCTGACGGACCTCCAAAAGGAGTTTAACCTGCCCAAGAACCGCCTAATCTGTGACATGCCCACCAGGTGGAACTCGACGTTGGCCATGCTGCAGCGGCTGCACACGCAGCAGAGGGCCATCAATGAGTACCTGTGCGACTATGGCACCAGGACAGGGTCAGGGGACCTTGGTTTTTTTTCCCCACGCCAGTGGGCCATGATCAGGGATGCATGCACTGTCCTGTCACCATTCGAGGAGGCCACGAGGATGGTGAGCACTGACAGTGCATGCATCAGTGACACTGTCCCCCTTGTCCACCTGTTGGAGCACACGCTGCGTGGAATAATGGACAGGGCACTTGAGGCAGAACAGAGGCAGGAAGAGGAGGACTTCCTTAGCTCTCAAGGCCCCCTTTATCCAGACAGTGTTCCTGCGTGCCCGCCGATCACACAGGAAGAGGACGAGGAGGAGGAGGAGGAGGAGGAGGAAGATTGTGTCAGTATGGAGGTGGAGCCTGGCACTCAGCATCAGCAGTCTTTAAGGGATCAGTCCCAAGGAACACATGGACTTGTACGTGGCTGGGAGGAGGTGGCTGCGGACGTTGTTGTCCTTAGTGACCCAGAGGACTCCGGACCGAATGCCTCAGCAAACCTACGCTGCATGGCCTCCCTGATCCTGCAAAGCCTGCGTAAGGATCCTCGTATTCGTGGTATCAAGGAGAAGGACCAATACTGGCTGGCAACCCTCCTTGATCCACGTTACAAGGGTAAGGTTGCGGACCTTATCTTGCCATCGCAGAGGGAGCAGAGGATGAAACATCTTCGGGAGGCCTTGCAGAAAGGTCTGTGCAACGCGTTCCCAGAGACTGGGAGGTTACAAACTCCTGTTTCTGGACAACGTGTTGCTGAGGCTTCGGTCAGTCAAAGAAGGAGCGGTGGAGAAGGTGGCCGTCTGACCGATGCGTTCAGACAATTTTTTGGTCCGCAGCCCCAAGGTATGATCGGTTCCAGCAACCATCGCCAGCGTCTGTTTTACATGGTGCAGGAATACCTAGGGGCAAGATCAGACTTGGACACCTTTCCCACCGAAAATCCTCTGGGTTACTGGGTCTTGAGGATGGATCACTGGCCAGAGCTTGCACAGTATGCAATTGAGCTACTGGCCTGTCCTGCATCCAGCGTTCTTTCGGAACGCACATTCAGTGCTGCTGGAGGCGTGGTAACCGATCACAGGGTGCGTCTGTCCACCGACTCGGTCGATCGGCTGACCTTCATAAAAATGAATCAGTCTTGGATCACCACCAGCTACCAAGCACCTGATGCAGATGTAACCGAATAATTTTTTTTGAAATCTCAGATCCCTTCAAAGACTGCCTATGCTGATGCTGAGTGACTATCCCTGAGTAATTATCCTCTTCCTCCTCAATCATCACGCTGATAGCTTGTAAGAACATTTTTGGTTCTGGGCGCCACCACCAGTGCCTAAGGCACAATTTTTCAGCCCCTGTTTAACAGGGGCGTGTAATTACAATTTTTGATGTAATACTTTGCAGCAGGGCTCGTTCCTGCATTCCAACTAGAGTGTCTGTGAGGGGTTGCAGTGTTGTGGCACCAGCACCAGTGCCTAAGACCCAATTTTTCAGCCCCTGTCTAACAGGGGCGTGTAATTACAATTTTTGATGCAATACTTTGCAGCAGGGCTTGTTCCTGCGTTTCAACTAGAGTGTCTGTGAGGGGTTGCAGTGTTGTGGCACCAGCACCAGTGCCTAAGACCCAATTTTTCTGCCCCTGTCTAACAGGGGCGTGTAATTACAATTTTTGATGCAATACTTTGCAGCAGGGCTCGTTCCTGCGTTCCAACTAGAGTGTCTGTGAGGGGTTGCAGTGTTGTGGCACCAGCACCAGTGCCTAAGACCCAATTTTTCTGCCCCTGTCTAACAGGGGCGTGTAATTACAATTTTTGATGCAATACTTTGCAGCAGGGCTTGTTCCTGCGTTTCAACTAGAGTGTCTGTGAGGGGTTGCAGTGTTGTGGCACCAGCACCAGTGCCTAAGACCCAATTTTTCTGCCCCTGTCTAACAGGGGCGTGTAATTACAATTTTTGATGCAATACTTTGCAGCAGGGCTCGTTCCTGCGTTCCAACTAGAGTGTCTGTGAGGGGTTGCAGTGTTGTGGCACCAGCACCAGTGCCTAAGGCCCAATTTTTCTGCCCCTGTCTAACAGGGGCGTGTAATTACAATTTTTGATGCAATACTTTGCAGCAGGGCTCGTTCCTGCGTTCCAACTAGAGTGTCTGTGAGGGGTTGCAGTGTTGTGGCACCAGCACCAGTGCCTAAGGCCTAATTTTTCAGCTCCTGTTCAACAGGGGCATGTAATTACAATTCTTGATCTAATATTTCACAGCAGGGCCCTGTGAGGGCTTACAGTGTTTTGGCCACAGCAACACCTAAGGCCCAAATTTCTGCTGAGTATATAGGGCAGGACCCTACTTTCAAACATCTAACTTACAAACGACTCCTACTTGCAAACGGAAGGAGACAACAGGAAGTGAGATGAAATCTACCCCTAAGGAAGGGAAATTCTCTCCTGTAAGAGTTAATATGGGAAAACAATTTCTCCTTTCCACTGATGCTTTCCAATCCTTGTTCCACAAAAAAACCCAAATTTTCAAAAAACATTTTTCATTGGGACAAAAAAGTGAGGTGAAATCTTCTGAAGAGGAGGAAAGACGCAAAACAAATGTCACAGGGGTGATAACCCTTCCCTATGTTTTCCAAAAAGCTTAGAAAAGATTTTTTGGCTGGAGCTAAACACATTAAAAATGTTCAAAATTACAAACAGATTCTACTTAACAACAAACCTACAGTCCCTGTCTTGTTTGCACCGCCTGAATACTGCTGTTCAGAGTATATAGGGACCTTTCCTTATTTTAATTTGGGTGCGGGGTTCCCCTTAATATCCATACAAGACCCAAAGGGCCTGGTAATGGACTGGGGGGTACCCATGCCGTTTGTCTCACTGATTTTCATCCATATTGCCATGACCCGACATGACATTAAACCCGCAAGCAGTTTTAAATGAGATTTTTTCCTTTAAAAATGACATTTGGTGCAGGGACTGTTCTAAACATGGGAAACACGCGTCACTTTACAGGCATACTATAGACACCCCCCAGGTACGATATTTAAAGGAATATTTCACTTTTTTTTTTTTACTTTAAGCATCATTAAAATCACTGCTCCCGAAAAAACGGCCGTTTTTAAAAGTTTTTTTTGCATTGATACATGTCCCCTGGGGTAGGACCCGGGTCCCCAAACCCTTTTTAGGACAATACCATGCAAATTAGCCTTTAAAATGAGCACTTTTGATTTCGAACGTTCGAGTCCCATAGACGTCAATGGGGTTCTAACGTTCGTGCGAACTTGCGGTCCGTTCGCGGGTTCTGGTGCGAACCGAACCGGGGGGTGTTCGGCTCATCCCTACTTGTGACTTCTATCAGCGTCTGGTTAAAGTTTGTAGGAGGAGTTTTCATACTGCACTGAGCTGTCCTATAAGGTTGCAGGACCCCCGACCCTCTGTCTGGACAGTGCTGATTGGCTCTGTGCTAATTACATGCATCTCCCAAGAAAAAAACTCTAGTAACACACACCAAACTGAGCATGTGCAGCCTGACTCCATTTACCCTGTCTTATCTGGACATAGCTTGGACCCAATGCAAGAAGGGGAGGATCCAGAGAAGACGGGATCAAACAGCCTTTTTACACAATGCGGAGGATTAACCCCTTAGGTTCCACATGAGTATAACAACCATGCTTTATTGCATTTACACACTGATTTTACTGTTGTGGGTTTAGTAACACTTTAACACCTATAACAAACCCCCATCCAGGATAACACTATGGTATAGAAGAAACCCATGGCCATTTTTTACAAACAGAAGGAAGCCAGCAATATAAAGCGATGGTAAATAAAAAAAAAAAATCAGTTCCCCTGCAACTTAATGTCATAATGTGCTAGCATGCATCACATACTAGCATGTTATGAAAGACTTAGCTTAAAATGAAGCCCTCCAGTGGTGCGTTGTCATTTCCATCTTCACTGGGTCTTCCGTTCCAGGTCTCACCAGGTCTTTCTTCCAGGTTCACAGGATCCAACTATTTGAATGGGCGAGCCATGAATCACTCCCGCACAGTTGTGGTACAGCACTCTCAACTGGAGTATGCCGTCCATTCAGAGTGCATGCGCTGGTGATGCCACCAGCTGCAAAACATGCAAATATCTCCTAAAAGGTGCACATTTAGGAAATATTCATTTTACCTACAGGTAAGCTATATTATAACCTTACCTGTAGGTAAAAGTGACAAAGCATAGTTTACTACCCCTTTAAGTGACTTTTCTTTTTCTTTGTAAACTTTGTAACTGCCAGTTTTGCTGTAGTAGGTTATATGTATATGTACACATAAGGATCATGCCCACACCCAAACCAAAGTAGTTTCAATGAATTTTGAATGTTTCATTTTAAACATTATTAAAATCACTGCTCTTTACCAAATGTAAATAAGCGTAATTCCACTTTTGTTTAAAAAAATAACCATTCCCCTCTGGGAGATCTATATGTCCAATCACAGGGGGGCGCGAGCGCCTCTCTATACCGTGTGTACAAAATCACGTACAGGTACATGCGGTGGGCAGTCTGGAAGCAGTAGAAGTATGGAGACATGGATGGAAAGGTGAGTTTGTTTTGAATACTGAAAATGTATTAAATAGTATTTTCAGTTTGTGAAGCTCAGATACAGTTTAGTCCCTCTTTATCTAACTGCTAATAAGTGCGCTGGGCTTGATTTGTTGGTTTATAATTTTGGATTATAGTAAGAAGGCTTTCAAAATATGCATAAAACCTTGTCTGCAATGTGGTTCTGGGTAGTGATAAGTGGATTGATTAAAGAATGAGGGAAACTGGTAAATTGTGATTTTTTTCATGTGTCTCATTATATGCAACTCATTTGCCAGTGTGCAAATGATCCATAATTCATGAATTTCAATGGCCTGGGTTCCTGAATTTCTTGACTCTCTGCAAATGAGATAGATCCAGCCTGATGCTATCTGTGTAAACAAAAAAATAAAAAAATTCTTTCAGTTTAGTCATTACAAGCATAAGGTACCACTCTTTTCTCTGCCTGACTAGTAAAGAAGTGGGAGACATTGCTTTCCATTGTTAATTGAAAATTCATTCCACAACCTAGTAGACCGACTGTAAAGGTTTTTGTATGGATAGGTGACAGTGAGTATATGTCATAGCTTAAAGTAAATAAAGTATGTAAATCCTCACCTTGTAAAACAACCCATTCAGTTTAAAATAGAAATGAAAGGCGAAACATTTGTGTATAGATATAAAAAACATTATAAATGCATTTTTTCCCTCTATTATAAGTGATCACATTCCCACTGTTCTCAGCTGCACAGAGAACTAGAGGTGGAGAAACAGCAGCACACTGGTATTCCCAGTGAAAGGCTGTGCAGGGGGGGGGAGGGGGTGTGTCAGGACAAGTTTGAGCATTGGAGGAGAGCAGGTTGAGTTACCAGCATAGCTAGAGAACGGACCACGGTGTGTTCTCCTGTGTAGTGTGGTCAGTTTTTATTAGGAAAGCAGAGGGACTGGCAGGAAAACCAGGGATTTCACACAAAGGAAGCACTACAAAAAGAACGGCTATTTTCTCATAGAGGTACATGATGCAGCAGACACATATCAGGAAAATGAAAAGTTGGGTTTACATACACTTTAAAAGAGATCTTTATACAAATATAAAACAATGTAGCACTGGACTGGGCTCTTTAAATCATGTCCAGCAGTGCTGACAAAAAACAGCTGAAAGGATATTTTTTCTTCTCTCCTGGTATGGACCGCTGCAAAGAGAGAGGAGATTGGACTGTATCCTGATTGGCTGTTGCTACAGCTGAAGAGGATCTTCCCTTAGTAGGCCTTGGGAAAGAGGACTTCTGCCTGGGATCAGAGGTTGGGATAAAGGCTTCTTTACGGCAGTGCTGATAGCCCCGTTTTGAGTAGTGCTTATGATAAGTGCTGTTCTACCCCACTCTGGATCTATTAGGTAATAGAAGGCTGTGGTTTAAGCGAATATGGCTGGGCAGCAGCCTTAGCATTATGGTTTCCATCGCTGCAATTGCTCTATATTAGGAATTGGGTGATGTTGTGGCTCCATCCCACTGAAGAAGTCCCATAGGACGTAAGGCGTACGGGAGGAGGAGCCACGATTTGTAACGTCACCGATGCTATCTGAAGGAGCCGACCCGGCATTCGTCTGTGTATAGTTTTATGCTGGAAACAAGTGGAACCTCTTGTAAGTGTTTTTATGTTTTAAAGCGTGATTTTTAACTTAAAGCGGGGGTCCACCTATATATCGTTTTTTTTTTTTTTTAGTTCATTCACAAACTTTTCTTCTCAGCATTACATACTCACATATTGTGTGTAATATGTCCGCCTGTGTCAGATTTCGTCGGAAAGAATAACTTATATTATTCACTGCAGGCGGTTTCCATCTTCATTGTGGGCATTTGAAGCCCACAAGCATTTATTTCCTGGATGCGGTGAATGCTATGCTCCCAGCATTCACCACTTGCTCCCGCACATGCTCAGTGGCATCCTGGGAAGCCTGAGACTAGCTCACAGGAGTCTGGGAGAGGCTAGAAACACGCCTACTCCCATGGGAGGAGAACCAGGAAGTGCAAAGAAGAATAGAAAAATAAAAGGTAATTACGGCGATTTAAATTTTTTTAAACGGCATGTCAGCATCTAGGCAAGGAAGAGAATACATACAGATATAGTTCAAAATTTGGGTGGAACCCCGCTTTAATGGAGAGCACTTAAATTCTTTCAGTTTTTATGATCGGGTTGGATGTGAGCATCGGGACCATCGGGACCATTTGCTGCCTGCAGTACATATCCCCTTGATAGTGGGAACAAGCGTTTATTGACCATCCTGTTGGTTCAGGGGTCGATTCCTTGAGGTGAGCGAGTATTCTGTGTGCTGGTAGTGGGCTTATTCACCTAAGGTGTTGTCACATCTGATAACCTCTCATGTGCAAATCTACTACTATCCATGGACATTTTTTAGTAAATCCCTACTTGGGCTTTTGGACTATTTTGATAACATTATGCCAATGCTTATATGTTCTACACTTATTTGCGCTGCACTGTTCATTTTTTAATCTATGGTGAGAGGCCTCTGGGCACGATCTTGTTTATCTAGATGTGCACTCCAATGTAAGGGCCCCATTGTCAGCAGACTCTTTACATTGTCCCATTGGTCAGTGGTTAGGTACTGCATCTCTGCAGTAGGTAGGTAGTATTACCATTGCAAGCCATTTGTATTGCTGTACTGCGTTGGATTGTTGTTTAGCTCCATCATAAGCCAATAACGCTCCTTCATGCCTGCCTAGTGCACATTTTGCACTGTTTGCTTCTCAAGCAGATGTAGTGAATGAGCAATGACAACCTGTGAATTGTGTTGCTTAACAAGGTGTCTGCATTCTAGGGCTTTGCCTTCAAATAAAGCCCATTTAAACTTTCAAGATGTGTTGGTGTTCTCAGGTTCAGGTAAGGATGG
Organism: Lithobates clamitans; assembly: GCA_037952925.1. Lineage (NCBI taxonomy): Eukaryota > Metazoa > Chordata > Amphibia > Anura > Ranidae > Lithobates > Lithobates clamitans. The sequence goes on along the minus strand of JBBGZY010000741.1, from coordinate 5,845,479 downwards.
GTCATCACAGGTGCAGGATAGAAGGGACCTAATACAATGCAGCAGCTCCTTCAGGGGTGAGCGCTACAAAAGAAAAAATAAGAAAGAAAAGAAGGAAATCCTTCATTTGGTCCCTAGAAAACTGTCTATAAAAGTAAGAAAAAAATAAACATTAGTACATGTTGAACTTGTTTAATCAAGGAATAACTCTTGTTTGTCAAGTAGGATTGTAATTACCGTGTGTAGCCCTATGAATTATGTTGATACTTGACACAGTAAAACCTTCTTAGAACGGTGGGTATTCACATTCCATCAAATTACAGAAATAGGAGGATTATTCCTCATTTCAGGACAGCAGGTATAAAGATGCAAATCATTGCACAAGACAGTATAGGCATAGCAGTTATGGCGAGAAGAGACTAAAGTATTTAAAAAGCCCTCCAACCAAATCGATGCACAGCATAGTAAAATGTTTGTAGAACAGAAGATAATCACATTTTTTCCAATCTCATATTCCAGAAGATTAATAGGATTATTCCACATTTCAAGAAGTGGGCAGAATCATGTAAATCATTGTTTTATGCCCCAACTAAATGCACATCCAAAACTGCTGGTATATGGTACAAATATAGCTATTATAGAACCATTTATTCCAGAATTTTTGCCCATTATCAATGCAGTTTGTAGCTACGTACTGGGCTACGACAATATGGAGAACAAAACATTGCTCTGTTTATATTTCCTGCATCTGAGTTGTATATATGGAGCTGAGAAATTCTCCTCTGGCCAGCAAGGAGAGAGTTAAGTAGACAGACATCTGGAATCATAGGAGGTGTAGTTTGTTGTGGCAGCCATGTAATGTCACATCTAACTTTCTAAAGCACAGGTCCCAACAGGCTGTGGGATACAGGAGGAGCCTAATGGCCTTAATATTCTTTTGCCTGCAAAAAGCCAACTTTGTTGGCACTGCTGGAGTTCGTAGATTCAGACCAGTCGGCGAGAGCAGGAGATTGAGCCAGCCCTAAAGAGCCCAAGGTGGCATCTTTTTTTGATTTCTTAAAAGAAAAGTATGGTTTTTTGTTTTTTTTCCAGATTCATACTTACCTAGGTGGATGCAGCATCGGTCCGATGCTGCATCTGTCGCCCGGTGTCTCTGCACTGAGAACCAAGCGATCGAACATCGCGATGGCTCGGTTCTCCCAGCTCCCCTAGCAGAGAGCTGCAGACTGTCAGTCAGTAGCTCTCCGCTCTGCCCCCCCACATTCACTGGAGTGCTGAGCTGTGGAGGGGCAGGGAGTGGCCGTCTCAGGCTCTCAGCGGCTCGCAGAGAGACTGAGACGGGCATCAGTCCAGGCACCTGGCATATACAGACTTTATTGTCGCGATGACGTGGTGCCTGGACTGATTCCTGTGACGTCAGCAGAGAGCCGACTTCAGTCGGCTCTCTGCTGAAAAACGGGTCACAGGAGTACATAATGCATTGCACTCCTGTGACCCATAGGAGAAGCCCAGCCAAACGAGCTTAGGCTTGACTCCTCCTTTAAGATAACTCTGACATTGGGTAACAGGAATTATTTGCTGTGTTCCATGGTGCTTGCTTTGTATTCTCTCAACCTGGTGTTTCAGAGGGGAAGAGGCTCTTGAGAAGGTTGAGGCTAAGAACAGAGAGCCTGCATTAACCAGCAGCTCCTTCGGGGGTAGTGCCACAAGTGTATAGAGACCATGGCTTCCATGGAGTAAGCCTTGAGACCCAACAAGATAGTGTACCTACACAGCTTAAAGTAAGTTTGGACTAACGCAATCAAAAAGCCCTTCATTTGAATCAATGCACATTGGGATATGTGATGTAATGAGACCTGTGAATACCTGTGCACTGATTCAGTTGGAGAACTTTTTGATTGCTTTAGGACCTTCTCATCATAACCTGCATAGGCGTGCGCACAGGGTGTGCCGGGTGTGCCCAGGCACACCCTAATCACCCCGTGCACATTAGTGTTATCGCTCTGTGTAACAGCAGAAACAGGGGAAAGATCTCCCTCTTACCGGCTCTGCCATAAGAGAAGTGTTTATGCTCTTCTCTTTCACTGTGCCGGCAGGGAGATCAATGTGCCGGGGTCATATATATATATAGACACCCACACACGCATGTGTGTTTGAGCTTAAGGGTGCACACCCTAATGCAATAGGCTGCGCACACCTATGATAACCTGTATAATTATATTGTCTACTTGATGGTTCATTCTCATCTTCACATACAGCATTTGTTAGTAGGGAACAGTACAGTAAAATACAGCGTGTTAGGACTTTTTTTTTTTTTGCCCTAAAACTAGATGATCTGGTGAATCCATAACGTCAAACTGAAATATGAAAAGCAATAACATGTGGCATTTTCATATTGTGCCTCTAAAAGTAGACGTTTTCCTCCTACTATGGATTAAGCAGTTTATTATCTAATCTTTTGCATTCTGCTCACCTCTCCTAGCCCATCCAGACAATTTCATTTTTCTTTTTTTGCGGACGCTCACGCTCACTCTCTGTGTATAGTTACTTATTGTTCTCTTTTTCTTTTCAATGCCTGGTACATTGTGAAACATTCCTAGCAACATATAAATAAGAAAATATTCATATAAACTTGGAGAAGCAGAAAGAACTGCAGACAATATGTTGAATGATGTAATCACTGCATATTTTAACTAGCATTTCCCCTCTTAGTGTCTAATTACATCTGTGATTATCCTACTCTTACCTTGCAAAGCCTATCCTTGAAGTGTGCTTTTAAATCACCTATCTTCTTTATATATCTAGGCATATCCAGGAAGTATGCAGATATAAGTATCATTTTCCTTTATTATGCTGTCTTCAAGAGCTGCTTTGCTGCTGGCGACACATCACCAGCAGCAGAATCACTCAGAAGAACCTTCCACCTACCTCTATGGAACCGTTCCCCTGCGGGCCTGCTGATTCTTCCTCATTAGTGACAACCCACTGGCCCGACTCCATAAAAACAGTTTAGGTGGTCTCAGAGCAATTGACAGGATTGCTCATGTGACATGGCCCTAAGGCTACTGCCTACTCAGATATCCTTCTACAAGCATGTACGATACATGCTCATGTACAAAGTAGATACAGGGTTTTCTACATGCAATGGGCTTGATTTACTAAAGGCAAATAGACTGTTCACTTTGCAAGAGAATCTTCCCCAGAGCTTTGTGAATGAGGCGAAGCTCTACTGACTTCTTTTTGATTTTTTTTGTTTTTTTTCCTTGCATGTGATTGGGTATTTTTTGCAAAGTGAATCTTCACCGCATTCACTAAGCTCTAGGAAACTTTCTCTTGCAAAATACAACTTTATTTGCAAAATGAACAGTCTATTTGTCTTTTGTAAGTCAACCCAAATGTGTTTAATTGCCTCCTGGCTGCCGTATAGTAAAATGACTAAGGCCCCTTTCACACGATCGGACCGATCAGGTCCGCCTGTCAGTTTTGACGGCGGACCTGAACGGGCGCTCCATGTTAGTCTATAGAGCGACGGACGTCAGCAGAGACATGTCCGCTGTCATCCAACCCGATCCGATCCGCTAAAAGCAGACGGATGGCTCTACGATCAGGTCCGTCGCTAGCAGATCGAATTGGGTAAGATTGGGTAAGATCTGCTGTCCGTTTTCGTCCGATCCCTCCATAGGCAGCAGCGGCGCCTGACAAGCCCCTCCCCGCTCAGTGAGCAGAGAGGGACCTGTCATCCGCCGGCTCAGCGAAGATCAACGGACTGATCTCCCGCTGAGCCGGTGGACCGAGGCGGGCTCCGTGGAACAGGAGTCCGCCTCGTGTGAAAGGGACCTTAAATGAATGTCTCGTTCTTGGCCAACATCATATGATGCTGCCCAGTCTTGCCACGATCGCGCACCTAGCACGGTACACAGCGCAACCCCGATCTCAGTAAAGAGCTGTGGCTCTTCATCCATGTGATCAGCTGTGTCCAATCACAGCTGATCACATGTAAACAAGGAGGTGCGGTTTATTGGCTCTCCTCGCCCCATACTCGCATCTCCTCACAGGGGAGACATGTATAGGTAATCAGGGCACTGATCATTGAAAAAAAAAATTTGTCTAAATTTCAATTCGTAATGAAACAAATTACATATGTCTACCCACATCAATCAAATCTGTGTCAAATTGTGTAAGAAGGCTGTTTAATCCGGACTTCTCTGATCCTCCCCTTCTTCCACTGTCCCCAATCCATCTCCTGATAGTACAGAGCCTTGGGGGCACTCTGCACATGCTCAGTTTGGTGTGTATTGCTAGAGAGTTTTTTTTTTTGTTGGGAGGGTGCATGTGATCGGCACAGAGCCAATCAGCACTGTCCAGACAGAGGGTCAGTGGTCATTAAGCCTCATAGGACAGTCAGGAGAATAAATGAATACAGTTTACTTCCAATACTTGTGGTATTTAGGCTGACTTACTTTTTAGCAGTATTTCCGATAGCTTACATCTGCTGTATCTAACGGTGTAACGAACCTCACTGCTTTTCTATTTGGACAACAAAGTTGATTTTAAATATGGCAGGGCCATAAGTATAATATTTCTGAAGAATCACCTTTTAAGCAATCGCTATCCAAACCTCATGAACTTTTCTTTGATACAAATCTGACATTTAAGCAGCCCAGATCAATACAACCGCATTCTGCTTTAGTCGGTGAGTGTAGCTGGGGGACCACTTCATTTGGTTTGGGTTCTCCGAGATCACAGCTCAGGAGACAAATTTATTATTGATATGCTGACATGTGTTTCTCTTTCTCTTTCAAGTGGACAGGCTGGAGCTGGCTCAGGAAACTGCAGAGTCGCAGGCTCTAAATAGTGGTGTCACCTTTGGGGTCAGTGTTAAAAAATAATAAAAATGGCTGGAGAAAGTGTACCATGTTTTGATAAGTTATACAGATAACATATTTTTAAGATGAATGATATTAATAAAAAAAAAAAAAAACACGTACAGTGCACTGCCCCCTTCCCCGCACTTAAAGAGTAAATACTTTATAGGTCTAAGGGTAGCGGATTAAGGTGTAATACCTAATTCATCACTCCCCCCGGCAGTAGACAATCTCCTCTTCTCTCCAATGTTCCCAAATTGAAATAGACCCTCACTGTCTTCACCAATACAGGTCTGCTGGTTCTTATTCACACATGATGATGTTACAATGCCTACGACTGGCAGAGATATGAAGGGAAGCGGCTCTGGGTTGACCAGTCACACAGAGTGTTGGAAGCCTGCTGGAGTAGCAATAAAGTAAGTATTAAGGTGATATTAAAGCTTCCATTTTTTTTAACTTAAAATAACAAACATGTCATGTTACCTAATCTGTACATTGGTGTTGCACAGAGCAACCCCAATCCTCCTCTTCTGGGGTCCCCAGCTGGAGCTCCTAGCTCCCCCCCTTCCCCGAGTGGCTCACACTTTCTATGGGGGCACTTGTGCAGACTCGCTCCCAAGCCACCCTGTCTTCGTCTGTTGACGTGGACAGCGGGACTCGGCCCTGCCCCCAACTCCCTCATCATAAGGTTTGATTGACAGGAGTGGGAGCCAATGGCTCAGTGAGGAGGGACAGAGCCGGGAGAACAACTGCTCCTGTGCACAGCACTGGATCAAAATCAGACTCAGGTAAGTATAGAGAGCTGGGGGAATCCTCTACAACAGAAGGTTATTTTACCTTAATGCATAAAAGTGATACTAAAGTCTCAGTTATTTCATTTAAAAATAACAAACATGTTATACTTACCTCCTCTGTGCAGTGGTTTTGCACAGAGCAGCCCAGATGCTCCTCTTCTTGGGTCTCTCGCTGGCTCTCCTGACCCCTCCTTCCTGTCGAGTTCCCCCACAGCAAAAAACTTGCTATGGGAGCACCCGAGCCGCCGCTCTGTGTGTTCATTCAGACACAGCCCTGTCCTCTCTCTCTCCTCATTAGCTCACTGACTTTGATTAACAGCAGCGGGAGCCAATGGTACCTTGCTGCTGTCTCAGCCAATGAGGAGGGAGAGCCCCAGGCACCCGAGACTCAACATTGCTGGATCCAGATGGGTTCAGGCAGGGGCGTTGCTAGGTCTACAAAAGATCTGGGGCTAGAGCCCATAGCAGCGTAGTAAAGAAAGTCATACGCTTGGGCGGGCATACACATGTATATACAGTAATATACATGTGGGTATATATATATTCCCAGAGAGCCCACCACTTACATCAGGGTCCCCAGAGAGCCCCCCTTACATCACCTTACATCAGGGTCCCCAGAGAGCCTCCTCCTTACATCAGAGTCCGCAGAGAGCCTCCCCCTTCCATCAGGGTACCCAGAGGGCCCCCCCCACTTACATTATGGTCCCCAGAGAGCCTCTCACTTAAATCTGGGTCCCTAGAGAGCCTAGGCCTTAAAATCAGGGTCCCCAGAGAGCCCCCCACTTACATAAGGTTCCCCAGAAAGCCTCCCCTCCCCTTGGAGACCCCTGCAGAGACTCGGGGGGCTATTGGCCTCAGATTCAGGGCTATAGCCCCAAAAGCCACCCCCTAGCAACGTCCCTGGGTTCAGGTAACTATTAGGGGGCTGCTGCACACAGAAGTTTTTTTATCTTAATGCAAAGAATGCATTAAGATAAAAAAAAAAAAAACTTCTGGCTTTTCAACCACTTTAAGGTAAAAAAATATTAAGACTTTAGAACCACTTAAAAGTTTATTCCTCTACCTCTAAACCTTACACGCGTTTAATGTGCAGGCAGGCCTGGAGTAGGGCTTTAAAAAGTATGTAAACCAGTTCTAATCTGCAATCTGCAAATTGTCTCTTTGTACCTCTCTGTCCTCAGCCTTGGTGGCTCTTTTGCGTCTATATTATATGATCTTCGTAATGTGATAGTAAAGTTGGTCGTCTATCTATACATAGATTTTTCCATCCAGAAGGATTTTCTGCCTGGTGGGTGGTATATACAGGCAGGTTGTAGGTTGGCATTGTCTATTTTCTCTACTGCAGGTGGTGCTCAACCGCAGTGGCATTGTAGAGGGAGAGGAAGTCAAGAGGAATCTAGTTCCCCTATGATTTCCTGGGTCACAAGGGGCAGCTATCTATATGGATACTGGCACTCAATATGACTCTGGCAGCCATCTTGGGTCAGGCAGAACCTATTTAAGACCCTCCCAGCCTTGGTGCCTTGGCTCCCGGGCTTGGTGCGATTTTGCGTGTGGTCAGAGTAGCGACAGGTTCCTAAAGAGTAGGGGAAGTGCAGGGACACGCCATCCTAACTGAAAGCCTCCCCATTTGGGTACAGACTGGACTCTGAGTGTTTTCTGCTGCCACAAAGTGTAGAAAACAACAAACTTGTACATTGGCCTTATGGACATAATTGTTGCAATATCCCCCATGTGTTGCTTAGAACAGTTTCACAGTAGCACAAATTTAGTTATTGAATGCGTATACTTTATATAGTGTGTGAGATCAGCACCTTCTAACAGGTAGAAAAATCCTCTCCGTGTTACAGTCCCAGTCTCTCAAAATGCCCCTTCGGCCCACAGTCCACAATGATCCACGATAGAGCAGGAGCCCTGCTTATGCTGTATTGTGGATCAACTCTGTTGTCTTCTCAGCCAGGTGGCAACATATTCATATACTAACATGACTCTACAGCACCGATGGCATAATGCAGAAAAATATTGAGTTTAAGTACACACATAAGTCTGTTCCATTTTTATGGCATACAGGCTGATGGAACAGCTGTTTGTACCTCTGACTTTGAAAGCCGTCATAAACTTTAGTAGGTAAGATATCACTAATTATTTTTCTCATTAATAGCTTGTTTCCATAGGGACAACATTATTATTGTTAATGTATTCGTTCCTGGTGCTGGTCCCCTAGACTACAACTGAGTCGCACTGATTTTGGTCCTCGGAGGTTTTTATATCTCAGATCAGTTAATTGTGTGTATATAGTAATTTACAGCAGAATTATTCATTCATCAGAACATGTGGGAGATTGGAATGTAATACAGATATCAAAGCAGCAGGCATGGCGGACACAGAATGCCTGAGTAGAATAGAGAGGAGGGAGTCGAAATGCAGTAGAAGTGTACATAGAGCAGGACATGGGTCATTAAAAAGTCATTAAACTGGTTTTATTACAATAGATGTATTACAGTTGTTGGTGATTAAGCTTCCCATCCTTCTTTAGTATATGTGGTACTGTAATCTTTTTATAGTCTTATATATTGGTAAAAAAAAGTATGTCCCAAATGCGTATATTTAAATTATCATTCATATTTATTCTGGTTACCATTAAAGGTCAACTCCACTTACAGAATGAACATTTAGATTCAGACGGGCATGGCTGGGTAAAACAGCTGCTAGCTTCTTTTATTTCTTAGAAACTTCAGTAATGAGATTTTCCTGCAGAACTTTTTACTTCCATTACTTCCAATAATGCCATAATAAAGGTGTTACTTCCCTTAAAGAGGTCCTCCTTGTTCATTCCACATTACATTGAGTCCATAGAGAACATTGACTGGCCACTGGTTGTGACCAAATCTGGGGATTACGATACCGATATCTGGCTACTAAAGTCCTTGAGAAAATCCATTGTCAACTGCTTAGCTGGTATGTAAGCCCAAGAACAGACATTTAATATATTGCGGCTTAGACACTTTGGCTGCATTTTTTTTTAGTTTGCTAGTAACACACTTCTTTTACTAACGGAACAGATCTTGCCAGCAGCACTTTTTCTAGAGAGGTGTAACGTTGTCACCATGAGGTTTATTTACTAAAGCTAGAGAGGACAAAATAATCACAATTCTGCAGAGAAACCAATCAGCTTCTAACCTCAGCTTGTTTAACCACTTGCCTACTGGGCACTTATACCCCCTTCCTGCCCAGGCCATTTTTTAGCTTTCAGCGCTGTCGCACTTTGAATGACAATTGCGCGGTCGTGCTACACTGTACCCAAACTAAATTTTTTATCATTTTCTTCACACAAATAGAGCTTTTTTTGGTGGTATTTAATCACTGCTGGGTTTTTTATTTTTTACAACAAAAAAAAGACCAAAAATTTAGAAAAAAAAAATGTTTTTTACTTTTCTAACAATAACAATACAATTCAATACAGGAGGAATCAGAGAGCCCTGCTCGTTAGAGCTTACAATCTAGGAGGGAGGGTCAAGTTATACAAAAGGGTAATAGCTGTGGGGGATGAGCTAATGGAGAAAATAGTGCAGTTGTTGGATGGAGGCAGGATAGGCTTCTCTGAAGAGGAAAGATTTCAGGGATCGCCTAAAAGTGGATAAATTTGGAAACAGTCTGACAGATTGGGGTAGGGAATTCCAGAGGATGGGCAAGGCTCGGGAGAAGTCCTGGGATATGGGAGGAGGTGATGAGGGAGCTAGAGAGAAGGAGGTCTTGGGAGGAACCAAGAGGGTGATTAGGTTGGTGTTTTGAGACTAGGCTAGTCATGTAGCTGGGGGCAGAGTTGAGGATGGCTTTGTAATTTATCGTTAGTATTTTGAATTTAATTTGTTGGGTGAGTGGCAGCCAGTGGAGGGATTGGCAGAGAGGGGTAGCAGACACTGAGCGGTTTGTAAGGTGGATGAGTCTGGCAGCAGCATTCATGATGAACTGAAGGGGGGATAGTCTATTTAAAGGTAAGCCAATGAGGAGTGAGTTGCAGTAGTCAAGGCGAGAGATAACCAGGGAGTGAATCAGGAGCTTTGTGGTTTCATTGGTTAGAAAGCGACATAGTTTAGAGATGTTGCGGAGGTTGAGGAGGCAAGCTTTGGAAAATGATTGGATGTGGGGCCTAAAGGAGAGTTCAGAGTCCAGGATAACACCTAGCACCCTGACATGTGGGGATGTGTGGATGTTTGTGCCATTGCACTTGACAGATGAAACAGGGGAAGAGACACATGGGGGAGGAAATATTATAAGCTCGGTTTTGGACAAGTTGAGTTTGAGGAAGTGGTGTGACATATATGTCTGTTAGTAAGTTAGTGATGCGTGAGGAGACTGATGGAGCGAGTTGAGGGGTAGGAAGATAGATTTGTGTGTCGTCAGCGTAGAAATGATATTGAAAGCCGTGAGAGGCTTTCAGCTGACCCAGGGAAGAGGTGTAGATTGAAAATAAAAGAGGTCTAAGAACAGAACCTTGGGGGACCCCGATGGAAAAGGGAAGAGGAGTGGAGGAAGTAGAATTGCAAGTGACACTGAAGGTGCGTTGGGATAGGTAGGATGAGAGCCACTGAAGAGCACAGTCACGGAGACCGAGGGAGTAAAGTTTTTTTTGAGCAGGGGGGGGGTCAACCATGTCAAAGGCAGCTGAAAGGTCCAGAAGTAGGAGTACAGAATAGTGTCCATTGGTTTTTGCAGATAGCAGGTCATTTGTAATTTTTAAAAGAGCAGTTTCTGTGGAGTGTTGAAGGAGAAATACAGATTGGAGGGGATCAAGAAGGTTATTCTCTAAGGCAGTCACTCAGTTGGTTGTAAACCAGGCATTCAAGGAGTTTAGAGGAAAAGGGGAGCAAGGAGATAGGGCATAGGTTGTTAAGATTGGTAGGGTCCAAGATCAGCTTTTTAAGTATGGGGGTGACCAGTGCATGTTTTAGAGCATTGGGGAAGATGCCAGAGGTGAGGGAGAGATTGAAGATGTGAGTAAGAGAGTGTAGGATGGAGTCAGAGGGCGACGGTAGCATTTGAGAGGGAATGGGGTCCAGGGGACAGTTGTTTAGGTGGGTGATAGAAAGGAGTTTAGCAACTTCGTCTGTAGTAGCAGATTTGAATAAGGGGAGTGTCAGTTGTACCTGTTGACATGGGGTCTTAACTGGGGCAGATACCTGTAGAGTGGAGATTTCATCATGGATTGTATCAATCTTGTTTTTGAAGTGACTAGCAATCTCCTGGGCAGCGAGTGAGTCCGTGGGTGGAGACTGTGGAGGACGAAGTAAAGAGTTGAAGGTAGAGAAGAGTTTACGGGGACTGGATGAGAAGGTGTCAATAAGAGTTATAAAATAGGTCTGTTTGGCAGTGTGGAGGAAAGAATAGTAATTTTGTAGGGCAGATTTGTATTGGTTGAAGTCTTTGAGAGACTTAGTCTTGTGCCAAAGATGCTCAAGAGCGCGACTACGTTTTTTGAGAATTTTAGTGTCATCTGTTTGCCAGGGTTGTAGGGGTTGAGGCCTGATTCTGCGTGTAGTGAGGGGAACGAGCTTGTCCAGGGTGGGGGACAGAGATTTATTGTAGATGAACGTGGCTTGGTAGGGCAGGACAGGGGAGAGATTTTGTCATAGAGGTGGTCGGTAGCAGAATAGAGGAGAGAGGAGTTGAAGTTTCGAAAGTTTCTACAGGTTAGGCAATTGGAGGGAAAGGTGGTGGAGGACAGGGGGAGAGAGAAACTAATAAGTGGTGGTCAGAGAGAGGAAACGGATTGTTTGAGAAGCTGCATGGAGTGCATAGGTAGGAGAATACAAGGTCAAGAGTGTTGCCATCAGAGTGAGTAGGAGCCTGTACCCATTGCTTCAGGTCAAATGAAGAGGTTAGACTATGAAGTTTCGAAGTAGCAGGAGTGTTTGTATTAGCAGGGATGTTGAAATCACCAAAAAGGATTGTGGGAATTTCTGAAGAGAGAAAGTAGGGTAGCCAGGCAGAAAACTCATCAAGGAAAGTCAATAATGGTCCAGAGGGCCGGTAGATCACAGCAATTCTTAGGGAAGTTGGAGAGAATAGACGTATACAGTGGGCTTCAAATGATGAGAGGGAAAAAGAGGGAGGAGAGTGAATAACCTGTATAATAATAATAATAATAATTAAGGGGGAAAATCTTCCCCTGTAAGTGGTTAAACCATCACTCATTCTGGCTAAAAAAATTGAGACTATCTAAGGCCACAGTTTTCATGAATTAAAGTAATATAATCCTAGTTGCAGGAAGGTTTGTGGGCTGTATAATATGACACAATACACTATATTAGAGTTTGTTACCTGTTGCTGGAAAAGTATTGTTATCACCATAGCAACCCAACATCTCAACATCTTTTTTTTGAACCCCCATTTGTGAACATGTCAAGGTCAATCATACAGTAATTTACGGAATTGAAGATACAAAGGGAGTAAAATTCAAGGCAAGGAAATCTAAAATATTTATCAATCCATTGAATAAAAAAAGAAAAAACAATAAATGTTTTATTATTTTTAAGTGTTACATTGTGCCTGACCTTCAAAGGGAATTTATCAATGACAACAGTGACACCTGCAGACTATAGGAGGAAACTACACTAAGACCCCTTTCACACGGGGGCCGCGGCCACGTCAGTGCTAAAGTGCCGCTTCTTTTTCTTTTTTCAAGCAGTACTTTAGTGCTGTTTAAGCGGTGCTTTTCAGCTGCTAGTGAGGCACTTTTAACCCCAAAAAAGGGGTTAAAAACTCCAGTTTTGGGGCGCTTTTAAGGCGCTTTTAAGGCGCTTTGAAAGTGCTGCCCATTCATTCCAATGGGCAGGGGCGTTTTGGGAGCGCTGTATACAGCGCTCCCAAACCGCCCCAAAGATGCTGCTAGCAGGACTTTTCATAACGTCCCGCAAGTGCACCGTCCGAGTCTGAAAAGTCACAGCGGTTTTCAGGCGCTTAGTAGAGGCTATTTCTAGTGTTAAAACACCTGAAAACTGCCGCAGTGTGAAAGTGGTCTTATTCAAATCAATATACAAAGAAGCAAAACTTTTGAGTGGTGCCCAAAAGCATTTAAAAGGATAATGTCTTTTGAGTAAGCACATATTTGTATTATTGACCACAACAGAATTCATATTGTGATCTTCTTGTTTTACCATATTTGCAGTTTACCACTTGAGGCTGTATAGACTAGTTATATATTGTATAGCACTGCAAAGCAAGATACAAATTATGGGGTTGACTTACTAAAGGCAAATGGGCTGTACATTTTGCAAAGGTAGTTGCACATTGCAAGGGGATTTGCGCCAGAGCTTAGTGCATGAAGAGACTTTCATCATGAAATGTTGAAGCACAAATGCTAGTTTTTAGTATCCTTGCACATTATTGGCTATTTATCACATACCTGGTAGTATAGACTGATATGATGAGGAAGACCTCTTCTACACCTCTGACTCGGGGCCCCTCATAGAGTGAACAGAAGGAGCAGGAGTGCAGAGTGGCATGAGTGTCTGTAAGTCTTGCTAGCAGAGGAGGTGTCCACACCAGGCAGGGTAGTCATCAGAGGTCTTCAGTGAAGCAGACATGCAGGGTGGCAACTGGTGAGCAGCAGGCCAAAGCAGGCAGTGGGTAAGCAGGCACAGCCAAGAGACAGGTAGGTCCTGGCGACAGCAGGTGGAATAGCAAAGTCAGGCAAGTAGGGTCATACACTGGCAAGACAGATCAGGTACACAGGCACAGATAGGAACATGGTCAAGGTGCAAACCGGGTCAGAAGCCGTGTGGAACAGTAGCAAATGGAGCAGGCAGAAGCGGTAGTCGGGAGGCAAGCAGAGGTCCGTACAGGCAGAGTTCAGGGAGTAGTCAGACGAGCTGAGTCAGTAACTGGAAACAGAATACAGGATCACAGGTTCTCAAGATACAGAAGCCTGAAGACCAAGCAGCACTGATCCTGAGCACTGGCCAAGTTTATATAGCTTGTTTGGTGCCAGCATCTGACACAAGTTCACGCAAGCACCGGCGTGTATGAGAATGCGTGAGGGCACATATGCGCGCGAGGGCCAATGCCCAATTCCTGCAAGCATGAGAGGGAACATGTATTAGCCTGTGCACAGAAGTCCGTCCAGAGGAGTTATCTTGTCTACCGTCATGCCCATCCTGACAGTATTCTTTGCTAAATGAAACTTCACAGCATTTACTAAGCTCTGGGGCAAATTCCCTTGAAAATGATGACTTAATTTGCAAACTGAACAGCCTATTTGCCTCTAGTAAAGCAACCCATATGTGGGTGTGTACTGAGCAAATATGACTGTCCCTTTGTACAAATACAATTATTTCTTTAACCTCCCTGGCGGTATGATTATTTCGGATTTTAGGTGCTGAAAGCGGTACAATTATTTTGCATGGAAATTTGGCGTTTTATATTGTAGGCCTGTAATTCTTAACAATAGCACACTTAAATCTGTCCAAACAAGAGTCTAGTAGATATCCCAGGTATGATGAAGTTTGAAACACAAAAACAAATTATAATATAATAAATAAATATAAATAATTAAAAAAAAAAAATAATATAATAAATTTCCCCACGATTCACTATCGCTCAATTCTGCAAGTGTTCTAATTTACTATCGCTGTTTTCTAGCTGGTCTAAAGCCACTTTTGTCATAAAGGGACACTTTTTTGTTGCTATGGACAATCTCCAGTTTCCAGGCAGAAAGAACAGTATATATCATATAAAACTGCATGCAGGGCATGGGCCAAAGCATTGGGGACAAAAGGGATGTGAAATGATTTCATACAGTACTGTAATCTGTAAGATTACAGTACTGTATGTGTTATTGTTTGCACATTCTTTTGAATTTGCCGCCAGGCTCCGCCCCGTGCGTCGCGACACTCGCAGGGAACGGAGCCTGGCACGGAGAGGCTTCAGAGGAGACAGCCCGCAGACTCCGCAGGGGACATCGCAGGATCCTGGGGACAAGGTAAGTAACGCCGCACCAGGATCCTGCAATGTAATCCCGAGTGTGGCTCGGGGTTACCACTAATTGGACTGAAATTTAACCCCGAGCTACACTTGGGAATACCGTCAGGGAGGTTAAACAGTGCTCTTTTAAAGTGGTTGTAAACCCTTACAATCATATTTTGACTACAGGTAAGCCTATAATAAGGCTTACCTGTAGCTACCCCTGATATCTCCTAAACCTGCATGGTTTAGGAGATATCCCCTGTATCAGCATGTGCCGATGTCATTGGCACATGTGCACTGAAGCAATGGCATGTTTGTGCCGTTGCTTCAGTTAGTGTGCCATTACCGGCGGCTCTCGCACGCATGCGCGGGAATAACATAATCGCGGCTCCAGCCAATCACAGCGCCGGAGCCTGCAATACCCGAAAGTAACTCCAGGATCAATGTCGCCGGCCGGAGCTGTGCATGGGAACCACTGCGGGTGCTTCGATCTAAGGTGAGTATTTCATATTAAACTTGTATGCTTTGCATACTAGCTCATTATGCCTTTATCTTGCAGATTTTTGTGCTTTGTTTTGTTTGTTTTTTTTGTGGGTTTACAACCACTTTAATTGTATGTTTAAAAAAATATTGAAACAATTATATATTCCTTTAAGACAGAAGTAGATGGCAGAGATGTCTTGCTTTGTGTAAAGAAACAGCATGGGAAACCTTGATTGCTGCTCTGCATAGATGCAACCCTTTTTGCTATAGTGTCACTTAGCCTGCATTTACCACCACCAGAAACTCATTAGATACCCAAGGAATGTTTTGCCTGCAAGAGCAAACACTCCTTGTATTCACCAAGTTTACAAGTTCATTCATTCCAGTTGCACTATGTTTGACATCATGAGCACCACTGTCATCTTTTAGGACACCTCTAAGATCAGCATAAACAGTCCTTATAGTGGATGCAATCTACCAAGCCTTCTTATTAGAGCCCGTGTGCAAAGAGAGACCCAGATGTTCAACAATGATCATCCATGTGCCTTCTACCACTCTACTGCCCCGTACACACGGTCGGACTTTGTTCGGACATTCCGACAACAAAATCCTAGGATTTTTTCCGACGGATGTTGGCTCAAACTTGTCTTGCATACACACGGTCACACAAAGTTGTCAGAAAATCCCATCATTCTTTACGCGGTGACGTAAAACACGTACGTCGGGACTATAAACGGGGCAGTGGCCAATAGCTTTTATCTCTTTATTTATTCTGAGCATGCGTGGCACTTTGTCCGTTGGATTTGTGTACACACGATCGGAATTTCCGACAACGGATTTTGTTGTCGGAAAATTTTATATCCTGCTCTCAAACTTTGTGTGTTGGAAAATCCGATGGAAAATGTCCGATGGAGCCCACACACGGTTGGCATTTCCGACAACACGCTCCGATTGGACATTTTCCATCGAAAAATACGACCGTGTGTACGGGGCATACCTGTGCCTTCCCCATTGGCCAATCTTTTCCTTTTGGGTCACTGTGCAGAAGCAACTTTGTTCATTCTGATTCATTTTTAAAAAAGTGATAAGCAGATTGCAGAGCAGACCAGGCATCTGTTGTACCATCTGTAAAAATAACCCCTATATCTGATCTGCCATGCAAGGTGGTTTTCCATGTGCCTTATTCCTATAAGGCTGCATCAATGATACAAATGATTGTAGTGATTCTTAACCTTGGCTCATGGACCCGGTTAAATTCAAGGGCAGATCTGCAAATGGACAATCAGTTTATCGTTTTATGTAAATTATTTGATTGTAGTGTTTTTAGAGGAAAAAAAAAGTAATGTAATGCAATACTATGTTGAATTCCATTGATGTTGATTCCCTTACCTTCTGTGCTGGCTGTAACAGGAGCCAGTGCACTGCCCAGCCTTAACAGATCATGCTGCTTTTGGATTTGGATCAGGCATCCTTAAATCCTATTTAATGGTTTCTGTAAAATTTTGCTGTCTTTTAAGTGGGATATTTTGGGACCAATTTGTCAAAGCATTCGGGAGATGGCCAGGAACCTTGGAACCAGGATGACTTCATTTATAGATTTAAATGCTACCTTTATTAAATCACCCTCGGCTTATTCTTAGTTTTAACAGAAAGGGAGAATAGATACGGAGGATGTCTGTGCGTGCACTCATATCTTCCACCCTAATAAAAAACATGAACAAAAACGTCACAATGATGGACTATAAGATGGAGACAGTGGCTAGCTGTAAAGGTTAGTCAGACTACAAATGGAAAATAGACATTAGCAAACCTTGTTTGCATCCTTCAAAATGTTATATTGAAATGTCTGCTACTTGTCTAAATATCTGAAGACAAATGACTTGTTTCCTGTGGTCATGCAGATCTATTTATGTGGAAATTGGCTTAAAAAGACATATAATAAATCATTTTACCAGTAACTCTTCTGTTTTAAAGAACAACTTCATTAACCACTATTTATAGTTTAAAAAGTAATATAGCTCCAATTTAATTTTAGAACTGTAACATGTTCTGCAGGGTTATAATGGTGTTTTCTGTGCCTCTACTTGCCACATCTTAGCAAAAAATTTTGCAAATGAAGCTTTCCCTGCATGACCTGGGTTGTGATATAATGAATGGAGTGGGCACAAGTAGATGGCACGTGATGATGTTTAGTACTCTTCCCATTGTACAAGTAGTGCTAGCCAAACAGCTAACTGCAAAACTGAAGTTTTGTTTTTTTTCTAATTTTAAATAGAGTGTGGAAGTATTAGAATCTCCATCAGGTATCTCCTGTCTTTGAGGTTCTAAGCATTTTACACACTATACAAAACTAAACAGAAAATTGGTTTCAGGATTTCCGGTACAAAATCATACATGATGCATTAACATGCAAGATAAGATATATAAAAATTGTGACAGGGCTGCCCATGCTTCTGTGTAAAGAGGATTTGTTGTTATCCAGGCTTGTCACCCATGGAGGTTGAGGGGCTGCTGGATGTGTGTTTCATAAAGAAGAAGTTAGACTTTCTGTTTTCTCCAGGTATTGGGTAGGATGAAGCCTCCAGCCCTAGATTCATGTTTTACCAACAACCAGCACCTTGAGAGTACAGGCATGCACACGCTTTATTCTAATGTAGCACAGACCCTTAACCGGGCTGGCAGTGTTGTCCCAGGTTCTATTCCTTATGAAGAAGCAGTTCCACAGTCTCACAACACATGAAACAAACAGTACATGTCTTTTTGTAGTTAAATACTGATTTACCTTGGTTGGGACGCAGGGTGAGCCTTAGGATACTCTAAATTTAGTGCAAAATACAATAGAGCAGTGGTCATCAACCCTGTCCTCAGGGCCCACTAACAGGCCAGGTTTGCAAGATAACTGAAATACATCACAGGTGATATCATTTGCTGCTCAGTGATTGCAGTATTCTAGTCTGCATCTCCCCAAGGTAATACATAAAACCTGGCCTGTTAGTGGGCCCTGGGGACAGGGTTGATGACCACTGCAATAGAGGACACTCTCTGAGACCCCGATGGCCTCCTCTAAACTATAGCTAAGTGTCCCAGAGGGTCCTTTTCCTCTGGCTGGGTCTTCTCTACACAGAAAAGGGACCGTGCTATTATAGGCCTCAGCCTATATATACAGACCTCAGACTCCTACCGGTCACTCTTCCTCCCAGGGATGGCTGAAGCCGTATGAATATGCAAGTTAAAGTTATTCCTCTTCCAACCCACTAAATTCTAGAAATCACTGGAAATCGGGGGAAGCAGTCAAGCCTGAAATCAGCAGAACCCAGAATAGCCAAAAGCAATCACAAGTTGCCCCATTGGTTACAGAGAAGAGAAAAATTTAATTTGCCCAAAACCTGCTGGCAAACTAACTAGGAAGGTGTTGTATTAGGGGCAACAGAGAAGACAGAGGGACGTTCCTCCCTTGGTGACAAACGGCTGCAAGAACAGTGTGGGTATGTGAACAGCAAAAACAAAAGAGGAAAGAAAGTAGGCAAAATCAGGTCCAAAGTACCTCACAACCAATAAAATGCATTCATATATATTAAATTATAAAAAGTCCAAAGTAGTCTGTTTACCAGGGCTGACTAATCCAATGAACAGAAGCAGGCTCTGTATATATGACCAAAGAAAAAAGAAAGGCGCCTTTAAGCATAGACTGTATAAAGACTTTATTAAAGCCAAAGATGCCAAAAAAAAGCCACTCACATAATGTATGTTAATGATAAGCTCATCACAGTAAAGATCCAGGATGTTGAGGATAATGTCCGCCAAGGAGCCGCCAGGGTCCACTGCCACAGTAGTGGATGTTTGGGGAAGTCTGCTGGAATCCTCCAAGATGGTCCTGGATCTCTAGGTGATGCCATCCCACAGACGCTACGCTAGGATTGAGCACCATCTTGGAGGATTCCAGCCGGCTTCCCCGTACATCCACTACTGTGGCAGCGGACCATGGTGGCTCCTTGGTAGACATCATCCCCAGCATCCCAGATCTTTACTAATCTTATCCTTTACATACATTATGTGAGTGGCCGTTTTTGGCATCTTTGGCTTTATTAAAGTTTTTACACAGTCTGCGTTTAGAGGTGATTTTCCTTTTTCTTTTTTGGGTGTGTGAACAGACATGTAAAGAGTGTCTGATCTGACCAGGTGGTGGCCTTTAAGATTAGGTCTGTATGGAGACAGCCTGAAGATCTAAAAAAAGCAAACTAGAAAGCAGGTTGAAAGCATTGTGGTTATATTGTTTTGTTGTGATGGTGAAAACCCCTGTGTAGGCAACACTCCTCCATATATACCCAACCTTTTGCAAATATATCATTTTTTTGTGTGTGTGAATGCGTCTTTACAACAGCATTTCTTCAAATATTAGGCTTGCATGCACATATATTGTGAAACCCTGGGTTTAAAAAAAAACTTATAGCCCCCTGGTAAGATGGTGCAGCAATAAAACAAACAAACAAACATACAAACAAAAGACATATTGATTTTACTTTTAAACAGTAGGACAATAGCAGAAGGATATGGAATCTGCCATAACACGTATAAAAAATGTATCATAAAGTTTATTAAAGAATACTTTTGTTCTGAATCCACTCTTATTTTTTAGGACTTTGATCAAGGGCAAAGTTTCTGTAACAGGCGTTGATCACGTATATAAATAGTCCCTGGAATGGTAGGGTCAGACCATTGCCGGCGCCAAACAAAAGTGATCTGTCTGGTTGTCAAGTTAATGAGCCGTATCCTATAATAATCATCAAAATCTGTTATAATGGGCTGAAAAAAAAGGATAAAAATAAAGCTATCAAAACGATTTAGTAACGCAACAGTTTTACAAACCACAAAGGGAAGTTTGGGATGCTGTCCAATATAGTCTAGATTATGCCATGGTTATCTGATCCAACATTTAAAATTCTTGAATTTCTGGCACATCTTGTGCTTGAGGCTCTTTATTTTTATTTTATTTCTTTTGCCGTTGCTTTTCTAGGTTTGCTTTGACACATGCTATATAGGCTAAATTCACATGTCTTTAGTCTGTGCTGACATTTAGCTAAGTGTCTCACTTGTGGAGACTCCTTATGTTCTTTAATAAAGAGACTGTTACAAAAAGAGCTGCAGACAGATGATCTATGTTCATATGTATTGATGCACAGTCTCAACTTCCCTTCCAAGATCCATTTTTCACCATCTTTCCTCCAGAGATTCTCCGTCTGGACTGGAGTGGTGTAAGTAAGCGTTTCATCATCTTTTGTACAGAGACTAAGCAATTTATAGACTTTTTTCCCTTGAATATTTAAACATCTGTTTAAAGGGAATCTATCATGCCTTTTATGTGTTTTTATTGTGGGGATATATTAAAGGAGATGTAAAGTAGATTTCTACGTTTGTTCCTTATTTATTATGATCTGGATTAAAAAAAACTACATTACAAAGTAATTGTTTTTTGTTAGATAAATATGTAATATTACATAATATACAATATTACATATTTATCTGTCATAACCAGCCAACAAGTGGAGCTTTAGGCTCCTTTTCACATGGTTTTTGGGGTACTCCTTTCCTTTTCTAGGAAACAGTCTTTTGCTTATAGAGCTCAATAGCTCATTCCTAAAGGATGTGACTGGAATGAATAATTGAAGACACAATCCAAAAAGGCACATATGTGAGTGCTGACCAAAACACCTATTGACGACAGTGCACCACCACCACCACATAGATATGCGCTTACCAGAGGCAAGCTAAAAGGAAGCCTGCGGCTAATACCCAGCCAGGGCCTTTTCCACAAGGAAGTTGACATCACACCACCAGCAGAGGTTAGCCTGGACCACACTCAAATTGACTCAAGATCGAACGTCAGCCACCAGGGGTTAATGTAAGTATTTCCCAAAAAATAAAGGAGAGAACTCCATAGTTCTCTCCTCAACTTCCTTTTGGAAAAGGCCCTGGCTGGGTATTAGCCGCAGGCTTCATTTTAGCTTGCCTTTGGTAAGCGCATATCTATGTGGTGGTGGTGCACTGTCGTCAATAGGTGTTTTGGTCAGCACTCACATATGTGCCTTTTTGGATTGTGTCTTCAATTATTCATTCCAGTCACATTCAACTGTTCATTTCAGACACATCAAATCGTTTTGGACTTTTTCAATAAATATTTTTTTTCACAATTATTAGCGCTGCTACATTGTTATATTGCATTTGTTCTATGTGTATCTCATAGTTTTAGCAGCTGCTTTTGTAAATTTTCTATTTATCTATGCACTTTAGCGCAGTATTTTTTCTGTTTTCACATTTCTAAAGGATAACTATAATTTGTATAATTATGCCTTAAAGGATATGTAAACCCAACAATTCATATTCGTAACATGTGTCTGTGTTACCATACTTGTATGAAAACGTATCCTGTTCTCTTTGTATTGCTTCCTTTGTTTGAAATACTTGGTGGTCCTGTCAGTCCCTCTGCTTTCCTATCAAAAACTGACCACAGTAACTGTAAGAGCACAATGTGGTCAGTGTTCTGGCTTTGCCTACTCCCCTCCAGTGATCAGACTTGTCCTGACACCCTGAGGTGTGTGATCACTTATAAAAAAGGAGCAAAAAAGGTATTTATAATGTTTTTTTATACACATAAATGTTGTTTTACAAGGTGTGGGTTCACATATAATTTAATTTACTGCCCTTCCCCCCCAGCTGTTAACACTCCAACTGTGTTGCACTAAGGGAGTTAAACAGCCGCTTTTAAAATTTTCTGGTTTTTTCTGATAATAAATTGTTTTTATTCTTATGGAGATGCCATCCATCGTTTTTTTTCTAAAGATTACAATATTTCCCATGAGGGGAATAATTCAACAGCAAAATGATTTCAAATTAAGTGATTGCTCCCTCTAGTGGTCTAATATACAAAACTTTCTAACTAAACACAGTTAATAGAATATGATATAAATAAAACACAAACAGTAAATAACCACAACCCATCTGCGCTTACAATATTATTGGATATGAAAGTATATGACAAATTAACTCAATAAATAAAGCAGCATGCACAGTTCACTGGAAATGAGTAGTATCATAGGTGCAGCACTTTCACGTATACTTCCCACTGAGAGTCCTTTACAATATGTGTTACAGTTCCAAAGTACAGGATCCAACCCATGCAGTTTTCACACACAAAAAGCTCTCTAGTGGTCCTCTACCAAGGGCAAAGTACATACAGACCCTTACCCTCAATAGTGGACCATCTAATATAATGGTAAAACATGTTCAGTTAGGCCAGCTCCAAGCCACAAGATCCACGGGATCACCAGATGCCTTTAACCTCACTGCCAGGAGGGCTTCCAACAGAAAGAGGTCCTCCACTCATGCGGGGTGCAGAGATAGATAAAGGACACTTGATTGTGCATTATTACTGATACTCAAAAGGTTTATTAAAAATAATCCAACATACTCTAATGCATAGGTATAAAACTTGCATATCAATCCATACATAAAACACAGCTTTAGTATTGATAACCACAGATTGTTTGCCAACACTGGTCCTCTTCCTGCTTGAATGACACCCAGCATCATTCCACCCACTTCATGTGATCCCAGGGTGTTAAAGTGTTACTAAACCCACAACAATGAAATCAGTCTGAGTATACAGTAAAGCATGCGTGTTATACTCACTGTGGAACCTCAGGGGTTAATCCTTTGAATTGTGTATAAATGCTATTTGATCCTGTCTTCTCTGATCCTCCTCTTCTTCTTGTCTCCAAAAAATAACCTGATATTTAGCCAGGGGACAGGCTGCACATGCTCAGTTTGGTGTGTATTGCTAGAGAGTTTTTTCTTTTCTTGGGAGAGTGCATGTGATCAGCACAGGGCCAATCAGCACTGTCCAGACATGTCCAGACAGAGGATCAGGGGAGAATGAACTCCTCGTACAAGCTTTACTAGGAACTGATACAAGGAACAAGACTGCTATATACTGCTGACTCATAGAAGAATTCTGTAGACACCAGAATTCATGATACCATGTGGCATTCAGGATACAATAACTGCCAGTGACAGAACAGGACCTGTGTTGTCATACGACCAGACCAAAGACACCTGTAAAAAAAGTATTTACACAATTTTTTTTTTTTTTAAGGCAGCTCCGATGGTGCAGTCAAACAAGGAGGTGAAACTGAATCTGCCAGAGGGGGGCGCGCACGCCCACTGCACGCCAGGGAACTTGATGTGCATGGCCGGAGGGCGCAATCGCTGCCGGCCACGCACGATCATGTGCAGGAAAGCAGGAACAGGGATTTGTTCCCTGCCAGTGACATTTACACAGTAAACAGTGCATTTTTATAGAACTGATTGCTGTATAAATGTCAATGGTCCCAAAAATTTGTCAAAAGTGTCTGATATGTCCGCTGCAATATCGCAGTACCGCTAAAAATCACAGATCTCCACCATTACTAGTAAAAAAAATAATAAAAATGCCTTAAATCTTTCCCATAGTTTGTAGACGGTATAACTTTTGTGCAAACCAATCAATATATGCTTATTTTACTTTTTTATTTTTACCAAAAATATGTAGAAGAATATATATTGGCCTAAACTGAGGAATAAATTTGTTTTTTTTAAAACATTTTTGTCAGTTAAAGCTACGCGCTATTGTCAGTTAAAGCGACGCAGCGCCGTATCGCAAAACATGGCCTGGTCATTAAGCAGCCAAATCTTCCGGTCTGTAAGTGGTTAAAATTATGTAAATTTTATCAATCCAATAAGCTTTCACATTAAGCTTTAACATTTATTACTGGAGCTTTTATTTAAAAACCTGGTGATCCTGCCATGAAGGTCCATGTTTAAACCATTCTTCTTACAGGAGGACTTACTGTATGTAAAGGGAAAACACGTAAAATAATAATTTTTTGTGCTTTTGCCTGCAATTTTTTAAGTTGGTGACAGGGCCCTTTAACTTATGCTGTACTTTACTACCAAGAAAATGTTCCTTTCACTCTGGCATAAAACATTTATTTCTATTTATTTTTATTTCTACTAATCTTTCGTGCACAGTTTTTTTTTTTGTAGTACCCAAAAAACCACAGCAAATACTCCACACTCAAAAAAAATCACAACAACATAAATACTGTATAAATAGCCCAGACAGTACATATTGTTGGTAGCTGAATACAAAACCTTTTTATCCAATGTTAATTATAATCAGCCCAGGATTCAATACACTCTCAGTTTTTTCTCCTACAATTGATATTCTTATATCCATTCTGCAAAGTATGCTGATTGCACTGACTGATATGCAAATGGAAATAGAGAAAACAGATTTTTATATTAAATGTTATCTCTGAAAGTATATTACAAATGTAAAAATATAAATGTCATACAAAATATCTGGAAAATGCAGTAATACAAATGTAAGCCATCTGAAATAAATAACTTAGTTAAAGGAAATCTGTGTTCAATAACCCTGTACAGAAAAAAAAAATGATTTTGAATGTCATAAGGCTACAACAGCATAGGTTCTGTGCTGTGCTTTGTCTTTCTCTATTTGTGTAAAATGGTGTAAAAGAAAAATATATATATATATGGGCACCACCATATTGATGCACAGACACATTGCAACGGATGCCGCTGCCAATTGCAGCCGTTTTTCATCCCAAATGTCCTGTGTATACACAGAGTGAAATCCCGACACAAAGCAAATACAGAGAAAATTTGTGTAGAGAGATCATACAAGGGTATAACTAGTGTTGGCTTGGGAAATTGACAAAACAGCAACATCATATGGAGTGAGAACAACCATGAAGCCACATACCTCTTCTTACTCTGCATACGAAACCTTATTGAGCATGTTTTGCCCCTGCAAAGGCTTTATCGTAGAATTGCAATTGGGGCCTGGTGGGGGGTGAAACATCAAACAAGGGAAACGCCACTCCAGGTGAGCAATCACTACAGTCTGGATGCGCTGGGTGCAAGCCATGGCTCACCACCGATGACCAATGAGAAGAAAAGAAACAGCTGCACACCAAGGATCGTTCCAATGATTTATTCCAAAATAGTAAAATAGCAATGACAGCCAACAAGACAGAGTGCCCGAACCCAGGAGCTTGACCTCAGTGCTTCTTCAAGGTTTGAATAATGACATTTAATCACACACATAGGTTGGACGTGATGGACTTGTGTCTTTTTTCAACCTCACCTACTACTTAACTATGTAACCATGTAACCATGGGGTGGAGGAACTTGACTGGCCTGCACAGAGTCCTGACTTCAACCGGATAGAACACCTTTGTGGTGAATTAGAGGCAGAGACTGCGAGCCAGGCCTTCTCATCCAACATCAGTGTCTAACCTCAGAAATGCACTTCTGGAAGAATGGTTAAACATTCCCATAGACACACTCCTTAACCTTATGGACAGCCTTCCCAGAAGAGTTGAAGCTGTTATAGCTGCAAAATGTGGGCCAACTCAATATTGAATCCTACGGACTAATACTTGGATGCCATTAAAGTTCATGTGTATGTAAAGGCAGGCGCCTCAATACTTTTGGTAACATAGCGTGTATATCTATATCTATATCTATATCTATATCTATATCTATATCTATCTATCTATCTATCTATCTATCTATCTATCTATCTATCTATCTATCTATCTATCTATCTATCTATCTATCTATCTATCTATCTATCTATCTATATATATATAGATCTATATATATTATTATACAGTATCTATATAGCTCCAACAGTTTACGCAGCGCTTTACAATATAAAAAGGAGACAATACAGTTATGATACAATAAAATACAAGAGGATTAGGAGGGCCCTGCTCAGAAGAGCTTACAATCTAATAGGGTGGGGCAGGTGGTACAAAATGTTGTACCTGTGGGGAATGAGCTGATGGAAGTGGTAGAAGATTAGTTGGAGATGTAATAGGCTTTCCTGAAGAGATGAGTTTTCAGGGATCGCCTGAAGGTAGGAAGAGTAGGGGATAGCCAGACCGGTGGAGGTAGCGAGTTCCAGAGGATGGGAGAGGCTGTGGAGAAATCCTGGAGACGAGCATGGGAGGAGGAGAAGAGAGAGCTTGAGAGTAGGAGGTCTGGAGAAGAGCAGAGAGGATGATTTGGGTGATATTTGGAGATATTTGGTGATATATATAGATTTCAACTTGAGCTATTCAACTCTGTAAACGATGGACTTCTTTCAACAAAGCAAAACATAAAGCGTAATATTTTATATTTTACTAAAAAAAGGAAAATAAAACATATTTTAAAATTTAATTTTTTATTCCTAATCGTAATAAGTACAGTATATGCTAAACCAGCATACATTCTCTTTAAGGGCTTTCTCGTTGCAGCTTTATACTTTGCAAAAAAACTTCAAATGGGTTTACTGCTTGAAATTTAGATACCATATTGTACAGGATACAGCTCTTAATGCTTTCCCTCCAGATCAATGACCCCCCTTCCACTAGTCACATTTTTCTTGGTTGTTGATGGGTAGTTTGCAAAAACAGATCTGCATGTTTTCTGCCTTTCCAGAAAGTTAAACAGCAGCAACCCTCTATTCAAGATGTTATCTCTCACATAGTAACAATAATTCAGCTTTGTTGCAATGTGGGTGTCTTTTGATACCTTTAAATCAGCTCATACTGAGGGACAGCAATGAAGGAAATAAGGCTGCAGATAACAACACAAAAGGGTCTCCAAAGTGTAAAAATTCACCTTGATTTATTTGCAGCTTCAATGGATTAACACCATATGCATTGCAAAGTAATAGCATTGGTTGTTTTTGTATTGTTTGAAAGTAGCACTGTATCATCTGTAATTCCGCGATTACTTGGGAATGACATGGCTGTGTAGTGTGGATTATTCTCCCCTCTGTGCTTCAGTCCGTCTAATCTTCTGCTTAAAAAATTGTGATCCAGGCCTTCTCTCTGCTTTTATCTCTTATTTAAGTGTCATAACAATGAAAGTGTATGTAGAAATATCTGATAAATAAAAAATGAACCTGGAGCTGGATATCAAATAGTCATGTAAGCCCTTTCAGCAAGAAGATGAATATGTTTTAAATGCTCTTCCTCTAAAAATTCCATATTCTTGCTTTATTTTGGAATTTCTTTGCAGAACCACCTAAAGCAAAAAAGATACACATATGCGAAAATGGGAATGTTTGGCATTCATCTTAACATGTGATTTGTCTACATTAGACATAGCCATAGCTGTGTGCACAGGGTGTGCCGAGTTTGCTTTGGCACACCCTAATTATCCAGCGCGGCGCAGATTTGTCCTGCCGCCGTGTCCCCTCGCACCACTGCCGGCTTCACTCCTTTCCCGACATGGGATGTTTCAAGATGGAGAGCAGGGGGAAAGGGCCGATAAATATGTAATTTACCAGACACTTCTCTTTTCCGAATGAACACAGTGAGTGATCGGTAACGATCGCTCCTGTGTCCAATCATAACTGATCTACTGATTGACATCATCCTCTGTCCTACTGACAAGTCAGTTGCTCTACTGACTGACACCAACCTCTACTCTACTACTCTACTGCCAACATCCACTGCCCTCCTGACCCCCAACTATATTTGAATACATTTTTACATTTATTTATAAGAGTGTGTGTGTATATACTGTGTGAATATATATATATATATATATATATATATATATATATATATATATATATACACACACACACACGTGTGTTTCAGCTTTGGGGTACACACTCTAATGCGAAAGGCTGCACACACCTTTGGACATAACCCTGGTACTTCCATGCATTGGGAACAGATGACGCTTTCCTTTATTTCCCATAGCTCTTGCTCAGTCCCTGAATACTCATTTTACAGGTCCAAACACATGGGGATAGGGGAGAGAAGTATAGCCCTTAGCAAATTTTTACTTTGTGAAAGTCAATACATGTAAAGAAAAGAGACTCTACTGCCCCGTACACACGGTCGGACTTTCTGACGTAAAATGTGTGATCGGAGCTTGTTGTCGGAAATTCCGACCGTGTGTGGGCTCCATCGGACTTTTTCCATCGGAATTTCCGACACACAAAGTTTGAGAGCTGGCTCTAAAATTTTCCGACAACAAAATCCGTTTGCGTAAATTCCGATCGTGTTTAGACAATTCTGACGCACAAAGTGCCACGCATGCTCAGAATCAAGCAGAAGAGCCGCACTGGCTATAGAACTTCATTTTTCTCGGCTCGTACGTGTTGTACATCATCACGTTCTTGATGTTCAGGATTTCCGACCAACTTTGTGTGACCGTGTGTATGCAAGACAAGTTTGAGCTAACATCCGTCGGAAAAAATCAGATGGATTTTGTTGTCGGAATGTGCGATCGTTTGTACAGGGCATATCAGTTACAAAACAAGTTACAGCATTTCTACCAAGCGGACCTGTTATTTTTCTTGGTTTAGGTTCACAGTAACATGGTTGTAGAGCCTAAATTTTCATGTTTGCTGTCATTGTAAAGCAACCATGTTGCTACCTCCAAATACTTAGGTAGATACAACTGATAAAAAAAGAATACTTACCCCTCCAGTGCAGTGTGCAGTGACTCTAATTATTACCCTCGTGCAAAACTACTGCCAGAGCTGGTTTCTGGCCACTGTGGTTCCACTCGTGAGCTGCTATGTCACTATAGGGTGCATTAGTGATGTAGCAGCATGCAGGTGGAACCACAGTGCACAGGAAAAATTGCAGCATCCATTAAATCTGGAAATGTCTGATACCAGCAGAAGTTGTAGCTCTGCAAGAGAGCAAAGGCTGGAGTTGACATCCACTGGGCAGGTAAGTAATCCAAGGCCCCCATTCATCACGATCTGCTATGTATCACAATGTTGGTCAACACTGTAGCCTGCAGTCAATAGTCTATTCAAAAAATGTTTCAGCAGTGATCACGAACACGGGGACATGACCTCTAACTAGCAGGAGAAATGTTCAAAACCAATCTTTAACCACTTTATCCCCGGAAGAATTGACCCCCTTCCTGACCAGGCCATTTTTTGCGTTGCTTTAACTGACAATTGCGCTGTCCTGCAACGTTGTACCCAAACAAAATTGATGTCCTTTTTTCCCACAAATAGAGCTTTCTTTTGGTGGTATTTGATCACCTCTGCATTTTTTTATTTTTTGCACTATAAACAAAAGAAGAGCGACAATTTTGAAAAGAACACAATATTTTGTACTTTTTGCTATAATAAATATCCCCCCCCTCCCAAAAAACCCCCCAAAAAACTAATTTCTTCATCAGTTTAGGCTGATATGTATTCTTCTACATATTTTTGGTAAAAAAATCGCAATAAGCGTATAATGATTAGTTTGCGCAAAAGTTATAGCGTCTACAAAATAGGGGATAGATCTATGGCATGTTTTTACTAGTAATGGTGGCGATCTGCGATTTTTATTGTGACTACGACATTGCGGCGGACAGATCGGAAACTTTTAACACTTTTTTGGTACCACTGACATTTATACAGTGATCAGAGCTAAAAATAGCCACCGATTACTGTATAAATGTCATTATATAAATTATATAAATAATATAAATGGCAGGGAAGGGGTTAACACTAGGGGGTGAGCAAAGGGTTAACTGTGTTCCCTAGGTAGGTTTTAACTGTGGGGAGGAGACCGATTGGTGTTCCTACTTAGTGTCTCCTCTCCCCTGAGAGAATTGGGACTTGTGTGTTTACACACACAGTTCCCAGTTCTCGCTCTGTCACTAGCGACCGCGGGCACGATTCAGCTCCGGGGACATGCTGCGTGCACGCCTACAAAGGCGTCTTAATGAGCCAATGAACAGCTACGACGGCTCGCGCAGAGGAGCCATCCTGCCGCAGTATAATTGCGGCGGCTGGTCAGGAAGGGGTTAAAAAGTATTTTACCGAAATCTAGTTAAAGCTTGAAATAGACTTCCAGCAGAGGTAGTGAGTCAGTCAACAGTAAGCAGATTCAAACATGCTTGGTACAAACAGATCTATATTCAGGCAAAAAAAAACAAAACTTTTTTTTTGTGATTTACATTGGGTATAGAAAAGAATCACCCCTTTTAAAATAATCACATTTTGTTGCTTTGCAGCTTGAAATTAAGACAGACACAGTTTTGTTTTTTTTTTGTATCCAGCTGTATTTACTGTATATATACAAGTGCAACTTATAACATTCAAGTGAAAGATATAACACCAACATGTCAGAAATTTAAAAAAAAAAATCAAAAACAGAATCACAGAGTTGGAAAAAGGATCACCCCCTTGTGTCAGTATTTTGTTGAACCACCTTTTGCTTTAATTACAGCCTTTAGTCTGTTGGGATAGGTCTCTACTAACTTAGCACTTCTAGACCTTGCAATAGTTG
Organism: Lithobates clamitans; assembly: GCA_037952925.1. Lineage (NCBI taxonomy): Eukaryota > Metazoa > Chordata > Amphibia > Anura > Ranidae > Lithobates > Lithobates clamitans. The sequence continues at coordinate 5,815,023 of JBBGZY010000741.1, read as the reverse complement.
CCTGCTCTTCTTTGCAGAACTGCTCAAGTTTAGTTACATCTAATGGTGATCATTTGTGCACTGCAGTCTTCAGTTCATTCCACAGAATTTCAATGGGGTTTAAGTCTGGGCTCTGACTAAGCCATGCAAGGACATTCAACTTTTTCTCCTTCAACCTCTGTGTTGTCATTTTTGCTGTGTGCTTTGGGTCATTGTCATGTTGGAAGGCAGTGGAGACTGGTGCTTCATTTTTTGTGGGGGGGGGGGCTGCAGACAAACCCCCCCCCCCGCCAGGTGTGCACTTACCCCATCCAAGTTGCAGGTGGCTTCCCCGGCTTCTCCTCCCAGCCAACCTGGTCTTAAGACCCGCTTTCTGTCCTGATTGGCCAGGAGGAGAAGCAGGAAGACAAAAGCGAATGTTGATTCGCTAATGTCACAAGTGGGTGGGCCTAACGAGCCTAACGTTTTTCAAGCCAATTAGAGCCTCAGGCTATAATCATGTGCCTCAAAAAAAAAAAAGCTCATAGAAATCTGGCGCCCCGCATGGAGATTAGGGGCACTGCCCCTGCACCCCTTATGGACCGGCCACCGCTGTTGGAAGGTAAACCTTCATTGACATCTGTCAGAAGGCAGCAGATTGACTTCAAGAATTTCACTGTATATATAAATTTAAAAAATTGTGGGCAGACTCAATGGACCACTTCTTTTTTTCTGCCTTCACTCCTCTATGTTTCTATGTGAGGTGACCAGACTATTATCAATGCTTTCTTTTCCCAAACTCATTAATTTTAATAGCAGTCTACAGGCTTTGATAAGTTCACCGTTCGTAACATGTTACATGTTACACCCATATTCAGGGTGTAACATGTAACATGTTACGAACGGACCAGCCCCCCCCCATCCCCCCACTCCCTGATATGACAGCTAGTGGGGATCTGAGCAATTTAAAAAAAAACTTGGCCAAGGGGGGCTTCGTCCTCCCATCCGCCTCACTCATTCACAGTGTCTAGTGAATGGAAAACGACAAGGTCCAGCAGCCTTTGTGGCTGTCGGCTTGTAGTTTTTAACGAACTACCGCGGTGCTGTATTGAGTTTTCCTGTCGGAATGTATTGGCCTCCTCATACGAGGAAACTGATACACTAACAGATCTGCAAGAGACCTGCATGGCACCAGCGATCTGCTGATCACTTGTGCAATGCTTTACAGGCTCCTGCAACAAAAAATAAATGCACATTTTTTTCCTGCAAAACAAATGTGCATTTATATATTTATTTTCTTAAAGTGGACTTATCCTTTATTTTTATTTTTTTTTATGCAGATGCAATAAGGCCATTTTGCAGCTTTTTAAAATTTCTTCTCTAATTTATTTTGTGGTCATGAAAGGGTCTCTTTAAATAAAGAAGTCAATATTACCCCTTGGTAGTTGTCTTCCATGGTATTACCCTACAGGCAGCCTGCTGTGTAATGGAGCCTTTCACTTTATCATGTACAATTTAATATACTCTGTTCTGATCATTTCCTGACACGTATCCCTATGTATAAGTTTTACTAAAATCTCATTTTGCCTAAACTTAAAAAAAATGTATTTTATGCATGCAGGCCTTTTAAATAACTCTAAAGGTAAAACATTCAAAATCTTTTGTAATGAATATAACCTTTCTGTAATAATCCTCTTAGTTTCTGATGTTTATAACGTAAGTATATTTCTCTTTTTAAGCCTCATGCCTTGGGTATTTACTATTCTTTTAAACAGAGAACTAAGCAGCGAGGTAGAAAACCCATCAAACATCTAATAAATAAAGCACTTTTGATTCCATTGTGGCAAATTCACATCTAGTCACTCAGTCTCGGTAGGTTGAACTAGGCAAATTGAATTTCAGCAAATTAATTTGATCAAATTTGCTACATCAAGTGACTGAGCCAGTCGCTGTGAATTTTTTCAGAATTGGCCACATTCATGTCTTAAGAATGGATGTTCGGATGAATTTGCATCTTGAAAACCAATTTGATCTGTGAAGAAAAAAAGATAAATGGTGGATTTGCACAGAATCAATGTGGGAGGAATCCTTTTTAATGCGAAAGCTTCAAAGCAGATAAAAATAGCCCTTTGTAGTGAGTGATATTTTTAGAGGGCTGGCAAAATAATTTCAAAGGGTTTTAACCTACCAAGTACATTTGTAATGTGTAATTTGTCACCTCCTGGACAACCGAGGATTCCAAACTTTAAAGCAGAACTCTAGGCGGCCATGAAAAAACATAAAAAGTTGAAGCCAAGTTATGCTTTTCATTTTTTTTAGAATTATTTTAGTTAAATATATTTTACATGTTGCCACTATAATTGCTTTAAAGCGGTAGTAAACTCCCCTCCTCAAATGCTCCTTCTTCTTAAAGCAAGTATGAGAAAGCTTCCCTTAACTTTCTACATTATTTCCCCCTTTGGATGTTTCCTGACTTCCGCGGCAACTAAGTTAAATATGGCCACCAGTGCATCCTGTTGGCATGGCGACCAGACGATATAAAGGACATGAGGTGCACCAAGATGTGATCGCAACGTGATGGTTTCTGATGACGAAACGTGTAAGCCGGAGCTTGGAGTGCCATCACGTTACTTCCAGTCTGTGGAATGCAAGGCATTCCAGATCTAGTGCTGTGGTATTTGTACTGACCCTGCAGCACTATTAAAAGTGTGATTTTAAAACTTTAAAAACTTTAATTTGAATAAAATTCATTTTTATGGATTCACGCTATGAGGAGCATCTACTTCCATCCACCCATATGTGAGTGTACCAAATGACCAGACCCACCGTGGAGGAGGAGATACCACCAGACAAGAGACCAGAGATGACCCTGCAGGGGTACATCTTTCTGATGAGTGTGGAACCGAGAGGGGAGCACGTGTGGAATTTACCTAATTTTTTCCAAGAGATATTGTTTATCCAGGCACAAGTCCCTTTGGAAGTTGTTATATTTTTTGAACTGTGATTTTTTTTAGTTTACACCAGTGGATTCTTGCATATATATATTTTTGTGGAAAATTAGAAAAAAACGCGCTGGTGAACCAAAGTGCTCTATAATACGAAAAGCTGCAAACCCCACAACAAACATCAATTGTGGATAAGTAAAGAAAAAATAAGGGGTTGCGCTAATAACCAAATACATCAATATAGTATCTATAGTGCAGATAATTGAGTTATAACTAAGAATAAATCAAAAATAATATGCAAACATAACATGTGAAATACATTCATCAAATAAGGCCATCAAAAATGATATCTTAGTGAGTCCCAAAGCATCAAAGAAACCCAACAAAAGTCCAAGTGATATTTGCAATAAATCCGTGACAGCAGGGAAGGGTCCACCACCAGAAAATAGAAGGGGTAGCTCCTTACCAGATGGCCGTGACCCCCCACTACAGAGGATCACAGCAAGCAGAAATCTTTACAGGTCAGAGTTAGGAACTGCCCACGATATCCACTAGAGGTCCTCTCACCATCAGTCACCGCAATGAGCCCATGGCAGCGATCCCATAAAACACAGAGGAAGCTCACATAGTGTAAAACTGATAGGTTTATTAAAAACGAATAACAGAATGCACACTTACAAAAGCTTGATAGATTAAGCAGCCTTAAGTCCGGCTCCGTGGCCACCGGAGCTCGGACAAACCCGTCCTGCTGGAATACAATTCGCTCGGGGGTGACGTCAGCGTGTCGTCTGGCTCCGCCCTACGCGTTTCGTGACATCATCACGTCTTCCAGGGGCACGGAGCCGGACTTATTGCAAATATCACTTGGACTTTTGTTGGGTTTCTTTGATGCTTTGGGACTCACTAAGATATCATTTTTGATGGCCTTATTTGATGAATGTATTTCACATGTTATGTTTGCATATTATTTTTGATTTATTCTTAGTTATAACTCAATTATCTGCACTATAGATACTATATTGATGTATTTGGTTATTAGCGCAACCCCTTATTTTTTCTTTATATATATATTTTTATACGGAGTATAATCCAGTTTTTATGGACAAATATTTTGTATAGACACTTTTTGCACAATAAGCACACAGAGCATTTTATATGTGTATTATGGGTTTATGGAACTTTTTATTAGCTATCCAGGATTGAAAATGTTATATTGAGCACTCATACGATTTAACACTAATAATGTTTGTGTGGTTTGTAATTTGAAGAGATAGGATACTATTTTATTTTTCCAACTTTTTTAACACAACCACTTACTAGATTTAGGCAGTGTCATTTTACCTCCCCTCTCCTTATATTTTTTTGATTAACGCCACTCTGTGGTGCTTTGGGGTTAGGCAGCGGCCACATCTGTTTTACCATAGTGTGGAAAAGAACAACTTATTTCAACTTACTTTTATTCCATGTTGTTTCTAAATTCTTTTTTCCCAGCCAAAGCTGGCACCATGTTAACTATAGTCTTCCACGTTTGCAGTGCACTGTGCTTCCGCCCTTTCTGTTTGTCAGAGCCGTAACCTCGCGCATGCCCAGTAAACAGGCGATCGCCTCCTTGTTTGTGAATGGACCTGTAATCTCGCTGTGTGCGATGCCATAGAGAGGAGATCAAAGAGACACGGAATATTAATGAATGGACTGACAACACGATTGACGTACCGTGAACAGAGGACGATGGGTTCATGCGCCCGTGACGTCATGAAATTTAACAGAGACTGATTACTAAAAACCTGAATAGATTAGAATCCATCCACACGCAGCGATTTGTATAGCTTTTAGTAATGATTTAAATGAGGAAAATGTATTAGGGAGAGTTTACTACTACTTTAAAGTGTTACTAAACGCAGGATCCTGCATTCACTATATCTGGTCTCCCACAGTACACAGAACATGGAAATGAAAATATTTTAGTAAATATTTACTGCTAAATGACTTTTCTCATCAGCAGTATAGTTTTGTGACTTCTATCAGTGTCTGGTTAAAGCTTGTAGGAGGAGTTTTCATACTGCACTGGCTGTCCTATCAGGATGCAGCACCCCTGACCCTCTGTCTGGACAGTGCTGATTGGCCCTTCGCTGATCACATGCACTCTCCCAAGAAAAAAAAAAAAATTAGCAATACACAACAAACTGAGCATGTGCAGCCTGACTCCAGTAACTTTGTCTTATCCGGACATGTTTTGGAGACAATGCAAAAAGGGGAGGATCTGTGCATACATGATCACACAGCCTTTTTAGTTTTTACACAATGCAGAGGATTAACCTCTGAATATACAGACAGAATATACAGACAGATTTTACTGTTGTGGATTTAGTAACACTTTATTTCTACTTTTTTACTGACTTCTCAATCACCTGCTTGCTAAATATTTTGGCTAACCATGTAAACGTAAAGACTGACTGACAGACAAGTTCTGCCCAAATGTAGAACGCTGTCATTCTAACATATTTCAGGGACTGGGAGCTGGAGGCTTACTGAAGGGTGGCTTTAACCACTTCCAGACCGCCGCACGCCGATATACGTCCTAACTTTGAAGAGGAATATCGTTGTTATGGCAGCAGCTAGCTGCCGTAACCCCTGTATCCTCTTCTTTGGTCCGGTTTCCGATAATGGTGGTCTCTGCAGCTGATTCGCCGCGAGATCACTTTTATCGGCGGCGGGAGAGGGGCCCCCCTCCCGCTGCACTCCGGTGCCCTCTGCAGCTTACTGGCTAATTGCATTTTAATGTAAATATGAGATCTGAGGTCTTTTTGACCCTAGATCTCATATTTAAGAGGTCCTGTCATGCTTCTTTTCTATTACAAGGAATGTTTACATTCCTTGTAATAGGAATAAAAGTGACAACATTTTTTTTTAAAAAAAGAACAGTATAAAAATAAAAAATAAAAGGTAAAATAAATAAGAAAAAAAAATTTTAAACGCGCCCCGTCACACCTAGCTCGTGTGCAGAATCGAACGCATATGTAAGCAGCCCCCGCATATGAAAACGGCGTTCAAACCACACATGTGAGGTATCGTCGTGATCGGTAGAGCGAGTGCAATCATTCTAGCTCTAGACCTCCTCTGTAGCTCAAAACATGCAACCTGTAGAATTTTTTAAACATCGCCTATAGAGATTTTTAAGGGTAAAAGTTTGTCGCCATTCCACGAGCGGGCGCAATTTTGAAGCGTGACATGTTGGGTATCAATTTACTCGGCATAACATTATATTTCACAATATAAAAAAATTGGGCTAACTTAACTGTTGTCTTATTTTTTAATTCAAAAAACATTTTATATTTTCCAAAAAAAAAGGACACTTGTAAGACCGCTGCGCAAATACGGTGTGACAGAAAGTATTGCAATGACTGCCATTTTATTCTCTAGGGTGTTAGAAAAAAATTTATAATGTTTGGGGTTCTAAGTAATTTTCTAGCAAACAAAAACTGTAAACAACAAATCTCAAAAAGAGGCTCGTTCCTTAAGTGGTTAACAGGCATATAGTAGGGAGAGAGCTGATCCACTTTTATGAATTTTCATGTGATATCAGGGCTTAGGGCCTCTGTACACTATTTTTGTAGTCATCACTCTTGCGTCGCTGCTTTGAATCTTGAAATGGCTAATCTAACTATTTTATTAGTTGTCATTTGTTTATTTATGGCACATTGTTTTTAATATTTAACATACATATTATAAACATCATATATACTTTTTTTGTTACAGGTACTTATATAGCGTCATCAATTTATGCAGTGCTTTACATACATATTATATATTCACATCAGTCCCTCCCCATAAAGAACTTATAACCTAAGGTCTCAAACTCACATTCATACATACACATACTAGAGCCAATTAACCTACCAGCATGTCTTTGGAGTGTAGGAGGAAACCTACACAGGCACAGGGAGAACATGCAAACTCTGTGCAGGTAGTGCCATGGTTGGGATTTCAACCGACAACCCTAGCGCTGCTAGGCGGAAGTGCTAACCATTTATGCCACTGTGCTTCTATCCCAGATGCCCCTTTTTGGGTTTCTCTTTTTTAATCATGCTTTGATTTCATGATTGGCCCTGTCATCTGCAATCATGCTGTCCTGGCTTCATTGAACTGATAAAAAATGTCCACTGCTTGTCCAATCCTTAGGAGTCCAATGTCTTTATTGTTCAACTGCCCATAACAAGAAGGGCAAAGTTACCATTCTTGTAACCAGCTGAACAATAAAGGATTTTTTCATGTGGTGCTCTCTTTGACTTATTACACTTGAATTTCTCAGTTTGAGTAAATGTCCTTTCCTGGGGGATCCTGGTCTTTGTGGTGAGCTGCTGAATACAGGCCAATTGGGGCCAAATAATGACATGTTGATAACCTGTAAAAATACATGTTCAGTGCCCCTCTACCACTATCTCTTGGACTTACAGTATACTGCATACAGCATTATAAAAAAATCATAACTTTGAAATAGACCATTAGTTGAGTAAAATAAACTGTTAAGAAAATATAATTCAATCAACACTCACAAAAGTATACAATATTCACTAACAATTCCAAAAGTATGAAGTTATGAATCTACTCTTGTTGTAATAATGCATACATGTGAATGTTAACACTCATGACCAATGGTAGGGCCAATGGTAGGACCAACAAACGGAAGGCGCATTTTCACAAAGGTAGAGTGTACATCACTCTAGCTGTGTGAAATTACACATTGGTCAGATGACCAACTGATCTGTAGCTTAACCTTCTCGCGCCCGCGCTATAGCTGAATGCCAGCTACAGCGCATACTTGATTGCCGGGAGGCCGTCAATAGAGGTCCTCCCGTGCATGAGCTGCCTGCAAGCTCTGTGATTACTGAGTCAATGAAACTCGGCTTATCACAGATCGGAGAAAGGGGCCAATCCTGGCTCCTTACAACGTGATCAGCTGTCAGACAATGATGATGTAAACAAAAGATCAGCAATCGGCTTTTTTTTCTGCTCGCGCTGACAGCGTGAGCAGAATAAAAAACAAATCATCGGCTTGTGTCAGAGGGACAGCTGTCCCGAAGAGGGTGAGACATCACCCAAGTATCTGTGCCCACCAGTGTTGCCTGCCAGTGCATAGCAATACCACCAAACAGTGCCCACCTGTGCCACCTATCAATGCCCATCAGTGCTGCCAATCAGTGCCCATTAGTGCCTTATCAGTCCCACCCATCAGTGCTGCCTATCAGTGTCACCTATCCATGCCACCCATCAGTGCCGATCAGTGCCACCTTATCACTGCCCTTTAGTGCCACCTATCAATGCCCTTCAGTGCCACCTATCAATGCTGCCCATCAGTGCCACCCATCTGTGCCACCCATCAGTGCCATCCATCAGCCCCACCTCTCAGTGCCACCTATTAGTGCCCATCAATGCCCACCAGTGTAGCCTCATCAGGGCCCACCAGTGCCGCCTCAACAGTGCCCTCCAGTGCCACCTATCAGTGTCCATCAGTGCCGCCTTATCAGTGCCCGTCAGTGCAGCCTATGAGTGCCCATCAGTGCAGCCTCATCAGTGCACATCAAGGATTTTCGGTCTTTTTTCGTTTTTTTAGCAAACAATAAAAAACCCAACAGTGATTAAATACCACCAAAAGAAAGCTCTATTTGTGGGAAAAAAATGATAAAAATTTAATTTGGGTACAGTGTTGTATGACCGCGAAATTATCGTTCAAAGAGTGACAGCGCTGAAAGCTGAAAATTGGCCTGGGCAGGAAGGGGGTTTAAGTGCCCAGTAAGCAAGTGGTTAAAAAATACTATGGCCTGTGTGTGCTGGATATGAATTATGTTGCTTTTTTGTTTTTCTGTGAAAGGACTATTTTAAAGAACGTACACACAACCGGTTTTGCCGTCAAAATAAACTCCGAAGGTTTCTCTGAAGGAACTCCGACCGAATTCCAGTCAAGCGGTCTTGCCTACACACGGTCAAACCAAAGTCTGACCGTCCAGAACGCGGTGACGTACAACACGTATGACGGGACTAGAAAAAGGAAGTTCAATAGCCAGTAGCCAATAGCTTCCGTCCCGTACTTGCTTCAGAGCATGTGTCGTTTTTGGCCCATCAGAACAGCATACAGACGAGTGGTTTTCCCGATAGGAATTGGTTCCGTTGGAATTATTTAAAACATGTTCCATTTCTAGGTCCGTCAGAATTTTCGAAAAAAAAAAAAAAAGTCTGATGAGGCATACACACGATCGGAATAGACGATGAAAAGCTTCCGTCTTTTTCTGTTGGACAATCTGCTCGTGTGTACGCGGCATTAGATTGTGACGTAAGTACTATCTATCTATCTATCTATCTATCTATCTATCTATCTATCTATCTATCTATCTATCTATCTATCTATCTATCTATCTATCTATCTATCTATCTATTTATCATTCCCCTTGGCCATATATGGGCGATATTGTCTACACTATCCTTGCCCCTTCCCTTTTAGGACTGATGACAACTTTGGGAGTCTTCATTTGGCAAGTGGTGCTAATGGATTCAGTCGTGTATGCTGAGTCATTGGGTTTTTTTTGTTGGCCACGGTCATCATTATTGATGATTTACAACGAGGGACATTTTTAAGGATTTTTTATTTTTTTTTTATAAAGACTTGGGTGTCCTTATTTCAAGGTGATAATCTTATTTTGTGCATGAGTCGGGGTATTATACATCCATTGTTCTATTAGTGAAAACAAAAAAAAAGCGCTCTATACAAATCATAGATTCACCCTATAACACACACATCATCAGAATTGGTTTGTCTTGTGATAAGAATCCTGATTGGTTGCTATGGACAAGTTTTATTTTTCTATTCTCCGGTTTTCACAAATCAGTCCCACTATAAAAATAGAGATGACACTGGTGTTGACCAACCTTATTGAATGTCATTTTTCCTGGTGCAAAAGAATTAGATAGGCGTGGGCAGCTTTTCGGCTTTTACATGCCTATATTTATAAAATACCTCTCAGCCAACCCTTTCGACTAAACTGTATTTTCCATTTTGTTGTTCTCATTCCAGACCCAACCTGCTATTTTATGCGATAAAAATACTCCACAGAAAATTAATTACAACTTTCTAAATTTAAACCTATACAACTGTCAAATTTAAGCAGTGCTTGTGTGCTTCCACATTACGCGTTATAGTGAGAGAGCAGAATAAAAAACAAATTTCATCTTGCTGCATTCATTCCCTGATCCATAATCCCCTATATTCTCATTTGCTGTTTGTGTACATCCGCTCAGTGAATATATCAAGAGATTGACCATTCCGGACCTAGTTTTCCTTGCCAGTTCAGTGAAATCAGAACACGCCATCCACAACAGGCCTTTATTTTGTATTCAAAAACCAGTCAGCATTACAATAAAGATTTTAGGCTTTTTTCAGCTTTTGTCCTTTTATATCAAAGTTGTTGACAAACTGGCAGGAAGCCGCCCTGAACATTGAATTGCTCATTACTGCACTGTTGACCTGGATTTATCCAGATGCGTATAAATATTTACAGGCCTGGCCTGTTAAAATAAGGGTTTGCTGAATTGTGAATAATTATAAAAAGTGAACTCCGCAAAATATAGTATTTCTAAATGGAACATAGCCCAGTCCAGTTAGTAAAATGAGGTCTTGTTCGAACAAATTCAGGTTGAAACATTGTCTGTGATAGGGATTATGTTAGACTCTGTCCGACCACCCCACTTCCATTGGGGTACCTACCTTGTGTCTAGTTTGAGATGATAGAAAGTCAATAGTAACTCAAATAACCACTCGATACAACCAAGGTATGCATAATACCATCTCTGAATGCACAACACATCTAACCTTGAAGCAGCTGGGTGCCGCTTCTGTCAGCTAAGAACAGGAAACTGAGGCTACAATATGCACAGGCTCACCAAAATTGGACAATAGAAGATTGAAAAAATGCTGTCTGGTCCAATGAGCCTTGATTTCAGCTGCAACATTCAGATGGTAGGGTCAGAATTTGGCGTAAACAACATGGAAGCACGGATCCATCCTGCCTTGTATCAATGGTTCAGGCTGGTGGTGGTTCATCGTTTAAATGCCACGGCCTCGCTGTGTATTGTTGCTGACCATGTCCATCCCTTTATGACTACAGTGTACACATCTTCTGATGGCTCCTATCAGCAGGTTAATCCCCTCAAATAATCTCAAACTGGTTTCTTGAACATGACAATGAGGTCACTGTACTCCAATGGCCTCCACAGTCACCAGATCTCAATCCAATAGAGCACGGGAACAGAAGATTCACATCATGGATGTGCAGCTGACAAATCTGGCGCAACTGCGTGATGCTATCTTGTCAATGGACCAAAATCTCTGAGCAATGTTTCCAACACCTTGTTGAATCTATGCCATGAAGAATTAAGGCAAAAGGGGGTCCAACCTGGTACTAGCAAGGTGTCCCTGGCTGGTGAGGTGTATACTGTGTTCGGGTGATCGGCAGCTTTCCCTGTCAGAAGGGAGGTCTGTGCTGATAATCAGCACATTGATTATCAGCATAGCCCCATCAGGCATTTCTTTGTTCACGCGCACTACCAGTGGAGACTAGGCTGAAGCCTATTGTGCATGCATAGTCCACCTCTGTCATCCTCCTAAAGCCTGACCTGAGTAATGCCAAAATTAGGGATCATGTATATACACAGGAAGTGATTAAAAAACATGACAGTTTATGATGCTTACTGATTGGTCCAGTGCTAGCAGATGGAAGCAAGGAAATCGTTTTTTTACCCATGTGTGATAAGTCATTACTTGAGTGACAGTTGGAAGATTGTGGTTTAATTTTGCCATTTTGAAAATGTATTGAAGTCAAATAGGAAGGAGAAATGAAATGAAAACGTGTGTTTGTGTGTGTTTTTTTTAAAGTACAATATGCTTTTAATGGCTCTGTAGGGTTAGAGAAGTTTTTTTATTTTTTTTTATTATTGTGGATCTGTCATTTGACAAAAAAAATCCCCTTGTTAGTACACAAAGCATTAGCTTTATTCAACAAGGTGTCCTACTACAAAGTTAATGACTCCAAATCTTATATCCTAGACCTGGGTGTCCTTAAACCCACCAAAAATATCCCTATCTCTTATCCCTATGGCAACAAACAAGTATATAATACTTGGGTATCACTCTCACCTTCCAGACAAAGGATCTAGCTACAGCAAATTACCTCCCCTTCCTTATCACCCTAAAATCCAAACTTCAAAATCTGGAAAAAGTGGAACAAACTTGGTCTGGCAGGTTAGCATCGTTTAAAATGCTACTGCTTCCCCAACTTCTCTACTTATTCAGAACCCTCCTAATTCCTGCCCCTGCAAACCTTTTTTATGAAAGCACAATCCTTGCTTAATCGTTATCTCTGGAAAGGGAGGAAAGCAAGATGCACTTTCAGTAAGCTTATCTTCACAAGAAACGTGGCGGGAATGGGTCATGTGGTAATCAAGAATTATCACAGGGCCGCGATTCTCACACAACTAAAAGGATGGTTTTCATCGGCCAACAACACACTATGAGCAGACCTAGAATGCTCTTAAATACCAGGAGACAACCTGTACAATTTTATACTAACACACCGTTTTAGCAAAAACCCCCATTCTCTACTCTCACCCACTATTAAAGCAGCAATAGTAACATGGCAACAATTACTAGACCCACCGTCTGAGCATACAAAATGTACCGATCTCCCACTCCCTGTTCTTGTTCCAATTAAACAATGGGAAACAGATTTTGGGGCAGCTTATCTGCCCTCCACTTGGCAAAAGGCCATATCCACCACCTATGCATTGACCAAAAGCACCAATCTGTGGGAATTAACCAAGAAAATAATGCTGAGGTGGTACTTAACGCCCCATCGTATAGATAAATTTGCTCCTTATACTTCTCCAGGATGCTGGAGACTAGTGGCGGTGCGTCCATAAGGGCGCACGGCACCACTCCCCTTTTCAGTCAACCCCTCTATCACAAATAGATAGATTCATGCAATGCATGAATCTATCCGTGGCCACTGCTGCCATGCCCTATTCAGGCGGGGGGGTGTTTTTGAAGAACCTGCTTAGAGCCATGCTTGGCGCATGCAGTTCACCCAGCTGTGTTAGAAAAGCAAATGAATAATAGCTTTCCTAACCGCCTCTCCGCCAATCAGGTGATTGGGTCTATTATCCGTCACCTGATTGGCTGAAATGACAGGCGCTGTGATTGGACGCCTATCAGGCGTCCAATCATAAGAGAGGATGGAAGAGAGGATGGCAGAAGACATCGAGGACACGGAGGAGCATGGAGGACACCGCCCGCCGCCGTCACCCGCTGCCCCACCGAGACAGGGTAAGTGCCGGGCAGACGGCGAGCGGGCGAGTGGGCGGGCGGGTTGGGGGGGCAGAGTGGCAGCATTCAATGGGCACAGTGGCTGCATTCGATGGACACAGTGGCAGCATTTGATGGGCACAGTGGGAACATTTGATGGGCACAATGGCAGCATTTGGGCAAAGTGGGAGCATTTGATGGCACAGTGGCTTCATTTGATGGGCACAGTGGCTGCTTTTAATGGGCACAGTGGTTGCGCTTGATGGGCACAGTGGCGGCAATTGATGGGCACAGTGGCTGCGTTTGATGGCACAGTGGCTGCGTTTGATGGGCACAGTGAGGCTGCAATTGATGGGGTTTTTTTTCAGAATCTTTCAGTTTGTTTGTGCCTTGCACAAAAATTTTGAGCACCAGCCGCCACTGCTGGAGACGATGCGGGGAAGTGGGCTCACTGTTCCATATATTATGGGGATGCCCTTTTCTGGCCTAGTTCTGGCGGGATGACACCATCCCTAACCAGCTGAGGACTGCATTAGTACACATTCTCCTAGCGACTTGACTGACACTGGTTAAACATTGGAAAGACAACAAAACCCCTACAGTAGGTCGAGGTGATTCAATCATCCAAACACACACCACCTATGAAATAATGTTTGCTTCGGTGAACGATAATTTTCAAAAAGCATTTGAACTATGGCAACCATGGTTACACTGGTATAGGAAATCTAAACCCAAATAAACACCACTACTTATCAGATTGGACACAATTAAGAGACGTATAATAATCCACCTTCTTCATTCAAACCAAGGTGACTTTACTTACTTACCTGCTTCCTTCTGCACTGTGCACACGCATATTTGCTCTATCAAAGTTAAATGGCGCACAAATGTGCTTACCATGTCTGTTTATTTTAACTTGTATTATTATTTTATATGTTAGTATCATTCTATTCTATTTTACTTATTTTAGTCATTAAACCTACTGTACTACTATAGATGAAAATGTACACTATACAGTGAACAAATGTATGCTAAGAGCTTTAGAACACATCACTCTGAATATAGTATTGCATTCCCATAGGGAACGCGATGAGCCCAACAGCCCATGTCACAGTTTGTTCCCACAAGGGGTGTCCGAGCGGGAGGGCCATCTCAGTTTCATTACCACTACAATAACATCCATTGTATGATAATACATTTGATCAAATTTTTTTATATTCTAAGTCTGTTGTACATCAGAAGGTATCAATGCTTTTGTATCTTTTGTATCTCTTGTTTTTCTGAAAAAACGTAATAAAAACGATTAAAACGAAAAAATCCCCTTGTTAGTTTTATTAAGTTAAAATCAGTATTTTTTGCTAGAAAATTGCTTAGAACTCCCAAACATTATATATATATATATATATATATATATATATATATATATATATATATATTTTTTTTTTTTAGCAGAGACCCTAGAGAATAAAATGAAGATCGTTTCAATACTTTATGTCACACCATATTTGCGCAGCGGTCTTACAAACGCAATTTTTGGGGAAAAAATACACTTTTTTGAATTAAAAAATAAGAAAACAGTAAAGTTAGCCCAATTTTTTTTGTATATGAATATACATATGAATATATGAAAGATGATGTTATGCCGAGTAAATTGATACCTAACTTGTCATGCTTTAAAATTGCACACGCTCGTGGTATGGCGACAAACTATGGTATTTAAAAATCTCCATAAACAGCGCTTAAAAATGTATACAGGTTACCAGTTTAGAGTTACAGAGGAGCTAGAATTATTGATCTCAATCTAATGATTGCAGTGATACCTCACATGTGTGGTTTGAACACCGTTTACATATCTGGGTATACTTGCGTATGCGTTCACTTCTGCGCGCGAGCTCGGAGGGACGGGGTGCTTTTAGAAAAAAATTTTTTTTTTCTTATTCAGTTTACTTTTTATCTTTTATTTTTACACTGTCTCTTTAACCACTTGCTGACCGCCGCACGCCGATTAATGTTGGCAGAATGGCATGGGTAGGCAAAAGGGCTTACCCGTATGTCCCTTTGAATTTGCCGCCTAGCAGGTCCCGCGAACTCGATGTACATCGGCGGCCTGAGATTGCGGCGAGGAGAGGCAGAATGGGGAGATGTAAACAAGGCATTTCCATGTTCTGCCGAGCAACATGGTAGTGATCTCTGTGATCTTGTAGTGAGCCCATTCCCCCTACAGTTAGAACACATCCAGGGAACACACTTAACCCCTTGATTGCCCCCTAGTGTTTAACCCCTTCCCTACCAGTGGCATTTATACAGTAATCAGTGGCTATTTGTAGCTCTGATCGCTGTATAAATGTCAATGGTCCCAAAATAGTGTCAATAGTGTCTGATCTGTCCTCCATAATGTTGCAGTCCCAATGAGAATTGCAGATCATCGCATATTTATTGTAGCAAAAAGTTAAAAAATTGCTATTTTTTCAAAATTGTCTGTCTTTTTTTGTTTATAGCGCAAAAAATAAAAACCGCAGAGGTGATCAAATATCACCAAAAGAAAGCTCTATTTGTGGAAAAAAAGGACGTCAATTTTGTTTGGGTACAACGTTGCACGACCTCGCAAATGTCAGCTAAAGCGACTCAGTGCCGAATTTCAAAAAATGCTCTGGTCAGGAAGGAGTTAAATCCTTCCGGGGCTGAAGTGATTAAGACCTTAGATCTCACATTTACATTTAAGTGCAATTTAAAAAAAAATGTCACCCCCCCCTAAAAAAAGGGGGACTTTAAGGCCCTTTGACGTCACTCCGGTCCTCCAAGCGCATTTGTGAGGTCAGGCACGAAAATGCCTGGCTCACAGTCTCCGCCCTAATTCATCCCAAAGGTGTTGAGGTCAGGTCAGGACTTGGTGCAGGCCAGTCAAGTTCTTCCACCCCAAACTTGCTCATCCATGTCTTTATGGACCTTGCTTTTTGCACTGGTGCACAGTCATGTTGGAACAGGAAGGGGCCATCCCCAAACTGGTCCCACAGAATTGGGAGCATGAAATTGTCCAAAATGTCTTGGTATGCTGACACCTTAAGAGTTTCCTTCACTGCAACTAAGGGGCCAAGCCCAACCCCTGAAAAACCAACCCTACACTATAATCCCCCCTCCACTAAATAATTTGGACCAGTGCTCAAAGCATGGTCCATAAAGACATGGATGAGCGAGTGGAGGAACTTGACTGTCCTGCACAAAGTCCTGACCTCAACTTTATAGAACACATTTGGGATGATTTAGAGCGGAGACTGTGAGCCAGGCCTTGTTGTCCACATCAGTGCCTGACCTCACAAATGCGCTTCTGGAAGAATGATCAACCATTCCCATAGACACACTCCTAAACCTTGTGGACAGCCTTCCCAGAAGAGTTGAAGCTGTTATAGCTGCAAAGGGTGGGCCAAATCAATATTGAACCCTATGGACTAAAACTGGGATGCCATTAAAGCCCATGTGCGTGTAAAGGCAGGCGCTAACATCAAAATGAAACAAAAATATTAGAACCCTTAAAAAAAAAAAACTACTCTTTTTACTTGTATAAATTTTGCCTAAACACCTTAACAAGCGAAATTGAGAGTTTCCAGCGAAATCTGTAACTTTGCAGCCAAAATCACTCTGCACATTGCTACTATTTAAAATAATTTACTTAAGCGCTGATATGATAGATTAAAAGCCTAATTAATAAGTGAAAAAACGAGTTCAGCTGCAACTATTTAAATGTGCTCTGATACCACATAGTACAAGATTAATAATACAATAGTAATAGTGCGCTTAAACCAAACCTTATTTATTTATAAGTTGGGTTTAAGCGCACTATTACTATTGTATTATTAACATTGCTACTATGTTCAGTTTGGAAAGTAAAGTGAACCTGTTACAAAGCACAGGTTCACTGTCAATAAAAATGCATTGGTACTAAAAGGTATCAGCATTGCCTCAATGAAATTCAAATCTAGTGGCTGTAGAGCAACACCAAAAACTGTTAGCATGTATTTGTTTATATAGACAAGCGCAGGTTATCTTTAGAGTGTAGGTTACGCCAACACCTCATTTTCACCTAACATTCCTTCGCTCCACTGAGCAAAACGAGAAAATGTTGCCAACAGCATCCAATCAGGATTCATCTGTCAAATAAAACAGACAATATGGAAACCATTGGCAATCGCTTCAGTTTTGCAGTTTTTTTTGTTTTTTTTTTTGCTCAAGTTTTAATAAATCGGCTCCTTCTGAGTGTCACCTTCACATGATGAAATAATGAGATGGTGCGTGGAGAGTTATTTTTGGCAGGAGTCGTAAACAGATGTGAAGATCCAGC
This sequence comes from Lithobates clamitans, assembly GCA_037952925.1. NCBI lineage: Eukaryota > Metazoa > Chordata > Amphibia > Anura > Ranidae > Lithobates > Lithobates clamitans. The sequence continues at coordinate 5,797,436 of JBBGZY010000741.1, read as the reverse complement.
TGCTGTAATGGTTAATTCGGTAAATAAGCGCTAGGTGACACAGGATGAAATTGCGAGGAAATAATTACATTTTCCAACATGCTTCTCCCGGCTTTCAGAGAAGAGGCAGAACCAGCCGTGTGTCGCGCTGGGATTTCTGCTGATCCACGCAGTCTCCTTAACTACTTTTTGGGTAACCATGGTTACTGCATATTGCTTCTCATTCTTGTGCTCCAGTGTGGCTTAGCTTGTCAGCTCGGGCTAAATTGGGAAAGCAGGATAGAAGTAGACAGAGATGATTTTTTTTTTATAAGGATTTTCTGATTAACCTCTTTGCAGCAACACAATCATAATGAGTCAGTAGGTCTTCTGACAAAAAAGCATTTACTACTTTGTAAACAACCTACTATAGACTATCTGGCTTATTTAAGATGTTTCATGGAAATATTGGTTTGAAGTGCATAAACATAATACAGCTAGTAAAAAAAAAAAAAAAGACACAGTGTATTCGAAAGAAGCTGAAATTACATGGTGAGAAAAAACCTTGCTTTTTAACATAGGAAAAAGTAGAGATTATAAGCCATTTTTATTACTTATAGGGTAGCAGAAGCTGATTGGTTACCCATAGTAGCCAACTAGATTTTACTTTCCATTGGAAAGTGAAACAGAAAAGCTGATTGGTTGCTAATGTCAGTAGTTCTTCTTTCAGACATGGAAAGGCTTGGGAGTAAAGTAATGAAAGGGAAGTACCCCAAAGCATCAATCAGAATTTTTTTCTTGACCACAGCCTTCTAAAATCAGCCAAGGACTATTACATTTTGCACATATTCACTTAATTTAAAGTAGACATTAGAATGTCATTAGAATTCACACATAGGGCATATGTTAGCATTGGCAAATTATTTTGGTAAGCTTATTCATTAAAAAAAAAAAAAAAATGTTCTTGCAAAAATGCTGCTTCATATAACCTAAGGCATAGACAGCCTAGATCACATTATCTATGGCTTCTTGACCCATCTCCAAACAAAAATCAGTCACAAATCATAATCATTAAGATCACATGACTGCTGTGATTGGCTGTAATGGTGGTCACGTGAACCGAAAACTCCTGAACGCAAGGAGCGATCTGGAGCTTTCGGTTAGGTGCCAGTAACTGTGCCGGGAGCATGCAGCATGCAAGCTCTCTGCACTTTTGTATGTACAGCAATTCACCCAAATATGCGGCCTCTCGGAGCCGAGTGACCACAAATTTGCGTGCAGTCAGCGCCAGGGGGTTTTCCTCTAAGATAAACTGTTAAACAAATTGATAAATATAAGGTAAAATACATGAAATTACACCTCAGATATTACTGTAATGAGGTTACCATAGCATAGCAACCAGCTAGAATTCAGCCGTTAATTTGGTAATACATGTGAAGAAAAGAATTATAGTGCTATGTCTCCTCTGGGGTGATTTGCAGTTTCTATGTGCCCTGGTGATCATTGTAAGACAAACAAAAGTTGACAGGAAGTTCAATATTCCTCAGTTGTCAATGGAACAGGAAGTGGGGGGGGGGTCTTTCAATGGGGCTGACTATTCTGATGACCACTGTCCAAGAAAATGTCTGCTTACTTCCTATTTGTGTCCAAAAAACAGGGGAAATCTTAATGGGACACAGACAGCTCCCATATTTCTCTCCCTACAGGGTTCTTTTAAAGAAGACCTGTTGGAGGACAAGTGACTAGTCGCCAGAATTTTCTACCTGCAGCAGTTCTTTTCCCAAGGATTAGTTTAGCTTGCCACAGTCTTTGCTGTGTCTCTGTGTGGTGGTAGTAGAGGCCATCTTGGTAGAGGCCTTCCTCATATCATATCTGCCCCACTGATAGCTGATGGGGAAATTGTATATTTTATATTTCCTTATTACTATTGGGTCATATTGTTGGCTCACGATATGTAATAATGAATTCTAAGCCTTCAAATCTTGGTTAAGGAGATCATATAAGGACATAAGCATTTATTTACTTTATAGCAAAGGGATGTTATTGTTAACGGACCAGGATGTAGCCGTGCTCACTTTCTTCTTTACGATTGGCTATTTCCTCACATTCAAGTTCTATTATTATCACAGCCAAAATGTGTCTGAACCTGGTCAATGGCCATGCCATCATAGGGGGTGACCGTGATACAACAATGACTGATGATCTGATGATTGGTGTAAGAAATCATCATGAAGCAGCAGGATTGGTGGAGAAAGCACAAGTCTACAGAATAAATGAAAGAGAGACAGGGAGATCCTTTCACTGCCAGTCCTCAGGTACAGGTTCCTCTCCAGAAAGTAGTACAGAAAAAAGTGACCTCAGCAAATTTAATTAAAATAGCTGCCATTAGAGACAGGTGAGGACACTTGCCTCTAATGTAATGTGTGAGGTTATCTAAGAGATATACTGTCTACACCTGCCTCTAATGGCAGCTATTTTCATACTACAATAATCGGACTACTTAGCTACAGTCACGTGTCAGGAAAAGCATCGCTACTGCAAAAAATTCAAAGAAGATATCTAAGGGAACTACGTAACCAGAAAGACACATTCTAGATATTTTCTATCAGAAAGCAAATCTAAATTTGGGTTTACCACAAGTTAAAACGGTTTGAAAAGGAAAAAAATGCACACACAATACATAGAATAAAAAAAAAAGCCAACAGACATTTATACCTTATGTGGTAACACAATAAGGTGTTATTCTGCATTTTTTGTTCCCTCCTTTGACATCACTTGATATAATACCCATATTTGCCACAGGGTTTATTTAGACAGTGCTCAGCTTGATCTAAGTATGAGTTAGGGCAGGTAACTGAATACTTTCATTTCAGGTCACAGTTAAAATATAGAGATGTCTGTCAGCTGCTGTGCACTTTAATTCAAGGGTACAGAGAACACAGCAGTCGCTGGACCACACTCTGCGCTGATAACCACAGGTACCATGTTGTCCTTTTTGAAAGCTTGCTCTGCAGTCATTCATTTATCTTATCCTATTCATGTACATTGTAGCAGTGAGTCCAAATTGTTTATAAGTATGTGAATGTCTAAAAATATATTTTTCTATAGGCTATTCAGTAAAGAGAAATGTGGACTATTGTAGAATGACATTTTCAGAATAGCCTTTTAAAGAAAGGATTTAGGAAAGGAAAAGATTACCGATTGACTTTATGAAGGCCAACTTTCTAATACATTTTTCAAAGTCAAGAAATGGCCCTTATTCCAGACCACTTGGGTTACCCATATCACAAAATAAAACAAACAAATCACTTTGAATATTTAAATTGAAGTGAACCATGTCCTGATGTACGTGACAGTGGTATGGGGACCCTGCAGCCATCAGATCCGGTCTTTTATAAATGGTCCCTAAGCACCAGAAAGCCCATCTGCAGCTATACAATCTGCACAAAAGTATGTCAGCCCATGAAGCTAGTGAGGCAGATACTAAACCGTTGTTTCTATGAAAGTGCCCAGCTAGGAAGGGCAGTTGCTATACTTTCCCCACAGGTCCATGATGAAATGAGTCGATGTAAAAAGATGAATGGCTTAGCAGATAGGAATGGGGATTCTTGCACAGTTATAATTTGTTGTCTGATACGTGTTATGTTCTTACAGTGTAGCTTCATTAAAAAAGCTCTTGGTTGCAGGAAATCAGACATGTACATAGTCTCGTAGAATGCAACCTATTCTTACATTACCATGAGCAACATCTATAATTCTTTTTTTAGTTTTAAGGCTTTTACACTTTAAAATTGATACACACTGATGTTATCAATCTGCAGCCCTCTGACATCCTCTTTAACCTCAACATTCAACTACTACCCTACATCAAACTCTAGCTGCCACTTAAAGTAGATCTTAACACATTCACTAACATCTCCTATAGGCTTCCCTAAGTACAAGGTTTTTTTCTGTTCTGGAGAGAGCCGGGAAGGGTTATCCCCTCTGTCAGGTTTTTATTTTTGTTTAAGTCCCCATTGGGGGATTTACACCTCTATTTGTACCGATGACCATTGTCATAAAGCAAAAAAGTGAGGGGACATCCAATATTTTAAAATTGTTGTAGAACAAGAGGTAAGGGAAAAACTTTTACTGGGGATCCCTGTTCTGGGGACAACTTATGATATTGGATATCCCCTCACAAACTGATTTTACATAACTTCCTGTTGTGTGTCTGGGACAGGAAAGGATGGGATATTTCCCCAATGGTACACAGATAGCACAAAATATGTGACCAACGTCTCAACTCTTTCCTATTCCATCCAAAGCAAACAAAATGGCAAAGCAAAATAAAAAAAAACTTTAAATAATACCTGGCAATCATGTCATAAAGGTCCTTGTTCAAGAGTGAGTGTTCCTTTTATGTCCCTCAATTGCAATCCTGTGCTATCACACTCTCACGCATAGGTGTGCGCAGCCTCTTGCATTAGGGTGTGCACCCCAAAGCTCAAATACATATGCATGTGTATATGTACTGATGGTGTCAGTAGGGCAGTGGACAGTGTAATTTTGTTAATTTTCTTTTCCAAAAAATTATTTTCTTTTGTAACATTTTTTTGGGGGATGAAATATCAGTGGTCTAAACAGGGGGGAATATGCACCACACAAGGCAATTAGGGTGTGCCCAGGCACACCTGGCACACCCTGTGGGCACGCCTATGCTCTCACGTGTCCTTCTGGTGTTAAATGTAAGCAGCCAAGTTGACACACATTGTTCAGACATGGTCCATGGTCACCTCAGTTAAAGCAATGTCCAATGCGATAACATGGAGCAGGAAGTGGCTGGGAAGAGGTTGGGAGAAAGGCTCCATTCACACAGGGGCAACTTTGGATTCAACTTCAAGTCGCCCCAAGTCGCCTCAAGTCACACTACATGAAAAAATCAATGTAAGTGAATGGATCCATCTTAATGCACACTACTGCAGTCGCTCCGACTTCAGAAAAAGTTCCTGTACTACTTCAATCCAACTAGTAGGCGACTTGTACCCATTGTTTTCAGTCACCGATTCACTATGCTCACAGAAATACCCAGCCCACCCTTCTCCTTTCTACGGATGCTGAAAAAGCGTTTGATAGGGTGGACTGGGATTATCTTCTGACAACCTTATGATTTTTTGGTCTAGGTCCCAAGATGTATCACCACATTTCCTCCCTTTATTCTCACCCCTCTGCACAAATTCAAATCAATGAATCATTAAGTGGCCCCTTTACACTGCACAATGGTGATCAGACTTGCCTCCAAGTCTGATCACCGTTCATACTGAGGCAACTTTACAGGAAGCAGAAAGGAAACAGAAAGTAATTTACTCCACTAAACAGCCAGCCTCCTCCTTCTCACACACAGCTGATAAGCTCTGATTGGCCACTTGTAAAGTTCCCTGTCCTGGAGGCGACTTCAAGTTGTGTTGTAAGTTGCCCCAAGTCGTGCTGTGATTCATACTCAAGTCGTGTCCAAGTTGCCTCCCAAAGTCACTCTGGAAGTCGTGTTGCCCCTGTGTGAATGGGCTCAAATGGGCAGTTAAAAATATGAAAAATCAGCTAAAGACAATATTTTCTAAAAGAAAAAAAAAAAAACATGGCAATTGTTTGTGATACACAGTGCTTCACCAAATATAATGTCATGCATCTACTGTACTTCAAAAGGAACATTTGCTTAGCACATGCAGGGGAAAGCAAATGTTCAATTAAATGCCGCTCTTCCCAGTTACAGGTACTTACCATCTCTGAGAAGTAATGAGAGGTGATAAGCCATATGTAGGTTTCAAGCTTGGCTTAAAAATATTTTTTCCGCTCTTTTGTCCCCACCAAGGAACCCTGCCTTAGTGATAAATACCTCCAGACTTTCTAAGATGATAAGGAGTTACAGCTTTTAGTACAACATATGTAGGTAAAGGATACAAGATAGGAAATGCAACTAGAGGATGGGTAAAAGATATAGTGTAGTAGTATAACTATCTTGGTAGTTATATAATACACTTTTTTTGGATTTTATACTTCACCTGGGTCCAAAAGACGGACAGCCCCTTCAAATAGGTGATAGGAGGTCATTAGGAAAGGAACTGGATAGCAATAATATCCCGCCAGAGGTTTCAGCCTTTCCTCACTCTAAAACTAAAAAAAAAAAATTGTCTGTAATTCCATTTTTGATAATAACAATAATAAAGGCCTGAAAAAATGCAATACAGTCAATAATAAGTCCCTTTTGTGGTAAATTTACAATAATATAATTTGCTAAATCGCCACGTATCCCACCACTAGGACCTAAAATTTCACTTTTAATCTATTTTATTAAAAAAATATTAACACAATCCCCAACCAATATCCTGCAGGGAGTAAACAGGAAAGATAGCGGAGGTGTTCTGTCTATACTTGCTACAAATATATTTTTTCCAAAGTCCAGGGGTCTCAGCCTAGTAAATATTACATTTCTGACCTTCCTATTAATTTGCTAAATACCCTATACACTCTGATAAGAAATAAAGTGCTAATAAATTAGCCTAAAATCCGACATACATTATATTGTCAAAAGTATTGGGATGCCTGCCTTTACACGCACATGAACTTTAATGGCATTCCAGTCTTAGTCCATAGGGTTCGATATTGAGTTGACCCACTTTGCAGCTATAAAAGCTTCAACTCTTCTGGGAAGGCTGTCCACAAGGACAAAGCAAAGTCCATACAGATATGGATGAGCAAGTTATGGGTGGAGCAACTTGACTGGCCTGCACAGAGTCCTGACCTCAACTCGATAGAACACCTTTGGTATGAATTAGAACAGAGACTGCGAGACAGGCCTTCCAGTCCAACATCAGTGTCTGACCTCACAAATGCACTTCTGGAAGAATGGTCAAACATTCCCATAGACCAGTGGTTCTCAACTTCTGTCCTCAGGACCCACTAACAGGCAGAGGTTTGCAAGATAACTGAAATACATCACAGGTGATATCGTTTGTTGCTCAGTGATTGCAGTATTCTAGTCTGCATCTACCTAAGGTAATACTTAAAATCTGGCCTGTTAGTGGGTCCTGAGGAGTTGAGAACCACTGCCATAGACTCACTCCTAGACCTTGCGGAAAGCCTTCCCAGAAGAGTTGAAGCTGTTATAGCTGCAAAGGGTGGGCCAACTCAATACTGAACCCTACGGACCAATGCCTCGTACACACGATCGGACATTGATCGGACATTCCGACAACAAAATCCATGGATTTTTCCAGACGGATGTTGGCTCAAACTTGTCTTGCAACTTGTCATCGCACAAAGCTGTCGGAAAATCCGATCGTTCTGAACGCGTTGACGTAAAACACATACGTCGGGACTGTAAACGGGGCAGTAGCCAATAGCTTTCATCTTTTAATTTATTCTGAGCATGCGTGGCACTTTGTGCATCGGATTTGTGTACACATGATCGGAGTTTAACCAATCGGGTTATGTTGTGGGAAAATTTTATATCCTGCTCTCAAACTTCGTGTGTTGGAAATTCCGATGGAAAAAGTCCGATGGAGCCCACACACGATCGGAATTTCCGACAACACAATCTGATCGCACTTTTTCTGTGGGGAAATCCGACCGTGTGTACAGGGCATAAGACTGAGATGCCATTAAAGTTAATGTGCGTGTAAAGGCAGGTGTCCCAATACTTTTCACAATAAAGTGTATTTCACTATAAAAAGGAAGGCTTCATCAGGGGATGTGCTGTGCTGACAAGTGCAAAGTGTAAAAAAACACGTAAAATTTCAGCCATTCAATCGCTGCTTGAGTACCTTTTACTTATAATGGCCCCAGCATCACCTGGGCGCCTCACTTTATGCATGCACTGAAGCCATGTAATTCCTTTTTTATGTATGAACAGGTAATAGAAAGGAGCAAATTTGTGCAAGGCCTAGCTTTTGGGTAGAGTTGTCACATTTACCTCAGGAGGCATAAATTGGTTGGATTCATCCACACAAGCAAAAGCAAAAAAAAAAAATGATGCTTATGTCTTCCTGAAGATAACGTTATCAGTTCCTGACACCACCTGTCTTCAAGGTTAATAATCTCTTTCTGTCAAGTAGCCATTCTAGGACATTCTCTATCCACGAGACAGATTAATATATGTCTTCTTTTAATTCAGGCACTCTGATCAATAGTTTCAGCTTCACTTTTTCATTAACATCGTCTTCCATCAAAATTACCTCAGACAGACATTAAGGCTTGTACACAACGTTCACATTAGGCAAAGCACAAGCCTTGTCCAAGCTTCTGTTCCAGAAAATCCAGAGCTATATGACAGGATGACCATTTCCTTTGTTTCTCATTACCAAAATGAAAAAAAAACCACATTGTTAGAGGGGATTTTCAATACTAGAAGAATAAATCCCCTATCTGATTGGATTCCAAGAACAGAGTACTACATATTACAGTCTCCTTGAAACAAAAAGCAGAGAGACCTTGGGCTGTAGTTATTTAGACTGCATGGCTAACTGCTGGCAAACCTTTAAAAAGCAGTGGGTATAATAGAGAACCACTATATCTTATAATAAAGCTGGTAGGGTGTCTGATCTCGATATAACTTCGGATCTGTGAGAGTGGAGACTTTCCTTTGTATTTCTACACTGTTTCGAGCCTAGGTGAAGAGAGGAGATCAGTGTAGGACTAACATAATGAAGGCCCCTTAAACCTTAAGGGAAAGGAAACCCTGACTGACGGAAGCATGGCTTTATAAAGTGGGCATTAGGGTAATATGCAAATGAGAGATAGTGATTGTAGCCCAGGCTACATTGGCTGGTATAATAGGGGGTGAAGTGGTGTGGCTCGAACTTGAACCAAGTGAGGTAAATCCCAGGCCTGTGAGATTTCTTCTTCCTTCTCCGGAGAATGGTAGTCACAGCTTTATTGACAATTTGACTTTTTTTAGCCATTAAATCTGAATTCTACTCATGATTTTTTTTTCTATCCCTCAATTATGAGCTACAGTTTGCATGCTTACATTTGTCCAAGCTAGACCAGGGTAAGTATACATATCTCCAGGGCTTTTTTTCTCAGAGAATAGGAGCAGGTACTCCCTCTTTTCGAGTCAACCCTTGCCCTGGTCACCTCTGAGCACTATCTCTTGGTTCCACAATCCCCTACCACCCCTTTCAGAGAATACAAAACCAAGTATCCGTATGGAACGTGCCAATGATAACAAGAAAAGCAGTAAAATAGATCCCCTGCAGCCAGCAACAATAGACTCCCCAGCAACAACAGACCTACACCAGCAACAATAGATCTCCCAAAAGCCAGCATTAGTAGACTCCTATCTCAACAGTAAATCCCTCCCAGCAAAAATTTAGCAACCATCAACAACAGAATTTATCCCACCAGTAAAATAGATCCCCAGAAGCCAGCACTAAAAGAAACATTGAACTGTGGCTTGAACTGGAACCAAGTGAGTTAAATCCCAGGCCTGTGAGATTTCTTCTTCGGAGAATGGTAGTCACAGTTTTATTAGCAATTTGACTTTTTTAAATCTGAATTCTGGGTATCATTTTTTTTGTATCACTCAAGTATGAGCTACAGTATGCATGCTTACATTTGTCAAATCTAGACCAAGGTACAGGGAGATACATATCTACAGGGCTTTTTTCTCAGAGAATTGGTGGAGGTACGCCTTCTTTTCAGGTCAACCCTTGTCTCGTCCCCACCCACCTCCGAGCACTATCCCTTAGTTCCACAATCCTGTACCACCCCTTTTAGAGAATACAGAACCAAGTATTGTTTTGTGGTGTTAAAGCGAAGTTCCACACAAAAATGGAACTTCCACTTTTCGGAACCCTCCCCCCCTCTGGTATCACATTTGGCACCTTTCAGGGGGGTGCAGATACCTGTCTAAGACAGGTATTTGCACCCACTTCTGGCATAGACTCCCATGGGAGTCTATGCCTCTTCCCGTCCCCACCGCGCTGTCTGCTGGGAACACACAGCTCCCAGGAGAGAGCGGGGACCACTAGGGACGCTGCACTGAAGCTGCAACGCTTCACTTCCTGATTCCCTCACCTAGGATGGCGGCGGCAGCTGCCGAGAACCGAGCGGGTTCTCGGCGTCCCCTGCCGACATCGCTGGACCCTGGGACAGGTAAGTGGCCATGTATTAAAAGTCAGCAGCTGCAGTATTAGTAGCTGCTGGCTTTTAATATTTCTTTTTTTTGGCGGTGTGGGTGAACCCCCGCTTTAAGTAATTTGTATGGAATGTGTTAATGATAAGTTAACAAGAAAAGCATTAAAATAGATCCTCTGCAGCCAGCAACACACACTCCCACCAGCAACAATAGATCTCCCAAAAGCCCACATTAGTAGACTCCTATCTTAACAGTAGATCCCTCCCAGCAACAATTGACCCCCCCCAGCAACAATAGATCAACCATTATCGACAATAGATTTCACCCTCAGTGAAATGAATCCCAGCAGCCAGCACCAAAAGACCCCCCAGCACACCCCAGCACCTTTGCCATTACATATATTCAGTGCTAGAGGAGCCAAAACTGCATGCCCCTGAGTTTCTGCTGAGAAAAAGCCCTGCATATCTCATAACTGAGTGATCACCGGGGAAGCTGTCAATCACTGTAGTAGTCAGTACTACTACAGTGAAAGCAATGATCTTTTGGTTTCTGTGCAGAGTGTCTTCCCTTCTGCATGGTAAACACAGGAGGTTGTTCACTCAGCACTGCCATCATTCACAGAACGTCTTTTATTTTGTAATGAGTACAAGGTGTTCTCTGATTGGTTGAGGTGAGAGGAGGGGCAGTGAAAACACAATCACTATCTTGTCCAATCAGAGAATGATTTGTATTAAAAAAAATAGGGGGATTCTGTGAATGCCAGCAGTGCCAATTGACCCCTCGTGGTTAACATACAGAAGGGAAGCCACTCAAAGCTCAGGATCCAAAAGATTGAGGCTATCACTGTAGTAGCGCTGACTACTACAGTGAGTTCCAGCTTCCACAGCAATCACTTAGGTATGAGATTTGCATAAATACATTGAGCCAAGCGGTACCAATGTAACCATGCAATAATATTCATACCTATCCAAATTTAATGTTTATTTACTGGTTTAAGTCCTCAAATAGGTTTTGGCGTAGTCAAATGCACTTATGTTCAGGGCATGCATTTAGGCTACATTGGTGTGATCACAGTTTAGCAGTAGCTGGCAAAAGTTGTGTTGTACATTTGAAAGGATTTCCATCATTTTAATAAAGCTGTAATCTTGCCTTTTCTAACGTAATCCGTCATTGTGTCATTTTGTTGAGCACAGTGATATGAGGTTTCTTATGGTTTTGGGCTTATACTTCTCAGCAGTCGTGACATTATTGCTCATCATCTGAAATATCATCATGTGTGTACACATGTAAAGGGTTCTTAAATTCTCAGAGTAAAGCAGATCTGCCAACCATATGACTTCCATACTCTGTTACCAAAAAAATCAAAGCCACTAGAAGTTGCATCTGCTCCTAGAACCTTGAGGTGCCTACATACCGTATGCCAATGGCTGCTTTCATTGCCTTCTCTGCACCCAAATGCCAGGCTATCCTAAAAAATTCCAAGACATCTAATTAGTGTTGAAGCATTCCTATTACTCCCTGATACCTTTCACAGACTTCAGCCATGGTGTTATGCTTTACTGGCCAATAGGAATACATACAGTAGGAGGTGCAAAGAGGAGAGCAAGGCTCGACACCACCAGTAAGTATTAGAACTTTCCCCAATCAATCCAGCAGAGACACTTTAACTCCTTCCTGCTACTGTAATGCATATCATGTAAATTATTGAAAGTGTCACTTTTATCAAAGTTGGCTTATAAAATCTTACAACTAAGCATGTGCAATTTATTTCGTAACAAATTGAAATTCGGCCAAATTTTGCACCTTTCGGATATTCAGATGCATCCGAATGTCCGAATAAAAAAAATAACAAATTTTAACTAATAAGAAAGAAATTCTAACGAAAATAGCAAATGAATTCGACATGATTCGTTAAAGGACTATTGAAACAAAAGGTCAACTCGGAGTAAATCTTACAGCTCAATCAGCTGATTCATTTTGTGCTGGAGGTTGGATTACTGGCAAAGTGTATTCCTGATAACTGAGTGAGAAGGGTGTTGTATTGTATTTAAGCAGAGAAGAAGAGATATTGTCATTGTGTGTGTTAATGGATTCAATAAACAAACGACTTTCCAAACTACGAGTCTTTATCACAAATATATATATATATTTATATATAAATAACAAATTATCCGAAAATGAAACAATTAAGCAATAAAACGAATTGATTCCTTATAACGAATATCTATACTCGACAGAAATAACAAATTATCCCAAAATAAATTAACATAACATAACGAATATAACAGAGCGAAATTATGTATTTTACGTATAAAAACAAAATGAAACAAAACAAAATTTTCTGCTGTGCACAAGTCTACTTACAACCCTTTGGCTGCCTGGCCATTTTTTGAACAATTCAGGCTGAAGATTACTTAAAACCCCCAAACACTATACATTTCTGAAAGTAGGGACCCTGTAGAATAAAATGGTGGCAGTTGCATTTTTATGTCACATGATCGTTGCACTACTCGTTATCAAATGTATATTTTCAGGGGAAAAAAATGATAAAATAAATTGTAGTGCTCAAAAACACAAAATAATACCCCATTTTTTAATTCAATTATTAAAGACGAGGTTGTGTCAAGTAAAAAAAATAGCAAATATGTCAAGCTTCAAAATTGTGAGCACCTTTGAAACGGTAAAAACTACGGTCCTGCAGTATGTAGAAGTGATCAGGTGGCTTTACAGCTGCCCAAATCCCTTCCACTATATATCTAACATTTGGAAGACAAAAATGTAAACACATTATAGCAGCCAGGGGTGTGTTTATATGCTTCCGCTGTCAACAACATATTGCATCTGTGGCAGCAAAAGGCTTAAAAGAAACATGTACTGAATGAGTTTATTAATAGTTTACAATCTGCAAGTCTGAAATTTGATAATACAGTACACAGGCTTTCATGGCTGATCTCTCCTTCTAAAATTTCAGTTGCCTGATTGTCGTGTTTATCTGGCACAAGTGGCTTAGTGGTTAGCAATTTGTCTTGCAGCGCTGGGATCTTTTGTTCGATTATCAGCCAAAACATGGTCTGCATGGTGTTTGCATGTTCTGCTCTTTTGTGGGCTAGCTTCAGGCACTGCAGAAATTTGCTGGTGCGTAGACACGTGCAATTTGCTTTGTTCCAAATTCGTTTTTGACAAAATTCAACAAATTCGTTAATTCGTAAATATTCGAACTAACGAAATACCGTTTAACAAATTTTTCCAAAAATTCTTAAATTCTTAAATTTATAAAATTCGTAAATCCACAAATTCATAAATTAGAATGAGGATCTGAAAATTCCAAAGAACGAAAATCCGAAAATTTGAAAACCTGAAAATGTGAAAATCCGAAATAATAACTAACTAATAATAATAACTTTTACTAACTTTACTTACTTTACTTTACTATTAAATTATAGGTATCAAAATTTCCTTTCTAGTTTGGCTGTTAGTGAACATAATGAATAGGATTTTATTTGAAATTACGAATTATCCAAAATAACAAATGCCGCATCTAAACGCATCTAAATGGAATGTAACTAATTAATAATAATAAATAATAATAAAAACGATTTATAATTTATTATTATTGATTTCTTACGTTCCATTCATTTAGATGTGGCAATCATTATTTCGGATAATTCGTTACTTCGGATAAATTTGTATTCGTTACGTTCATAAACAGCCAAATTTGAAAGGAAATTCCAATACCTATAATCTAATAGTTAGTTATTATTAGTTAGTTAGTTATTATTTTGGATTTTCGTTTTTTTTTTAATTTACGAATTTCAAATTTTTCAAATTTTTGAATTTCCGAATTTGCAAATTTTGGAATTTCCGAATTTCCGAATTTTCTAATTTACGAATTTTCTAATTTACGAATTTACGAATACCGCATCTAAATGAATGGAACATAACAAATTCAGATTTTTTCCAAAGTTACGAATGTATTCAAAATAACTAATTTCAATTATAAAGAAAGACCCGAAAAACGAAAAAAAAAAAAAAAAATTGAACGAAAACAAAAACAAACACATTTTTCAGCAGTGCACATGTCTATTGGTGGGTTAATTGGCTGTTGTATAACCACTTTACTACCCATCCATAGTCATATCATGTCTGCAGATGGGGTCCTGGGCGGACGTTATATGCTGTCCTCGGCTTCCCGGCGGTATAGGGGGCGCGTGCCCGCGCCCGCCGTGTCACCGAGGAGCCGATGCGCATTTCCGGTGGTCATGATGTCCGCCGGGCACCTGCGATCACTCGTGACAGAGCAGGAATGTGGATCTGTACGTCCTGTCAGGGGAGAGGAGACAGATCGTGTGTCCCTAGTATATAAGAACACTGATCGGTCTCCTCCTCTGGTCAGTCCCATCCCCCCCACAGTTAGAATCTCCCTAGGTAACAAATTTAACCCCTTGAACGCCCCCTAGTGTTAACTCCTTCCCTGCCAGTGACATTTATACAGTAATCAGTGCATTTTTATAGCACTGATCGCTGTATAAATGTCAATGGTCCCAAAATCGTGTCAAAAGTGTCCAATCTGTCCGCCATAATGTCACAGTCATGATAAAAATCGCAGATCGCTGTCATTACTAGTTAAAAAAAAAGTTATAAAAATGACATAGATCAATAACCTATTTTGTAGTCGCTATCACTTTTGTGCAAACCAATCAATATACGCCTGTTGCAATTTTTTTTTACCAAAAATATGTAGAAGGATACATATCAGGCTAAACTGAGAAAAAAATTTGTTGTTTTTTTTTTTTTTTTAATTGGGATATTTATTAAAGGAAAAGGGAAAAAATATTGTGTTTTTTTCAAAATTGTCGCTCTTTCTTTGTTTATAACACAAAAAATAAAAAACACAGAGGTGATCAAATACCACCAATAGAAAGCTCTATATGTGGGGAAAAAAAATTACACAAAATTTTATTTGGATACAGTGTTGCATGACTGCGCAATTGTCATTCAAAATTTTAGAGCGCTGAAAGCAGAAAATTGGGTTGGGCAGGAAGGGGGTGAAAATGCCCAGTATTGAAGTGCTTAAATTGGGATATTTATTATAGAAAAAAGTAAAAAAATTGTGTTTTTTCAAAATTGTCGCTCTATTTTTGTTTATAGCGCAAAAAATAAAAACTGCAGAGGTGAACAAATACCACCAAAAGAAAGCTCTATTTGTGGGGAAAAAAATGATAAAAGTACAGTGTTGCATGACCACGCAATTGTCATTCAAAATGTTAGAGCGCTGAAAGCTAAAAATTGGCCTGGGCAGGAAGGGGGTGAAAATGCCCAGTATTGAAGTGGTTAAATTGGTGCTAGTATGTATGCATGTGAGATAGGGACCTTAGATTGTAAGCTTCTTGAGGGCAAGTACTAATGTGAATGTAAAGTATATAAAATGCTGCATAAATTGACAGCGCTATATACCTGTAAATGCCTGTAATAAAAATAATTTGCCGCCCAGAAATTCAGTCTTTTTTTCTGACTGCACTTGCTACTTAGCTGTTCCAGATCAGTGACCCGGAAAGTAGAAAAGAATCAGACCCATGTGATGACCATTATTTGTTGCAGTAAAGTGCCTTCCAGCTTTGCAGGCATCTTTAATAATTATGTAGTCAATATAACACTTAAGGAATATTACGGAATATTAGTAATGTTTTCATAAAAAAAAAAAAAAAATCAAATTATGTTGAAATGCCGAACAGCTGGCCAAGATAAAATACATAGCTTGTGTCACCATTAGGCATATACATCAGAAATCCAGAGGAACGATTTTATTTGTGTGTAAACAGCTTTTACTTACATCAGTGTCCATAGCAACTGCAATTCACAGATTAACAACTTAAAAAGAGACGCCGGTATCAGTTGAGTGCTGGAGAGAACATTTGGTCCTGGTGTACAAACAAGGGTTGCACTTTATAGTTGCCAAGAAGTGATGAGTCAGACGGGGGAAGGTGGAAGGGAAATATGGTGTCATTGTATGTAATTAGCATTGATAGAGTATATTTACTGCTCATTTACACTTGTGTTGGCCCTCAGAAGAGCGATCAATGGCGGATCACACTTTGGAGGCTGTTCAAGGGTGTTTTAACCTCTAAAAATCCATACCACCTTGCATGCAGTTGGAGGTCGGTGGTGGCACTGCCCCATTCAGGTGAGGTGAGGCACTACTGCCGGCTGGGTACAAGAGCAGGGATCATTTTTGCATGTGAAAACCCCTAGCGGCTGCCTTTGCAGTTAAAGAGGAATTCTAGGTATGGATATTTCATAGTTATATTGGTCCAGCTTGGAGCGATGTAACTATATATATACTATACCTGGCCGATGCCCGTGGAAGCTAAAAATCACTGAAGTAGACACTGCTACTCTAGTGACCTCCACCTGCTTTTGGATCCCGTACCTTGTGGCTGCCTTGTTGCATTCTGAACACAAGAGGTTGGCTGCTTAGTCAATGAATTGATTCCCTGAATGAATGCAAAGTGTGTTCTGATTGGATGAGTTGGAGAGCCAAAACCATGACATCACACTCTCCACCTTGTCCAGTCAGAGAATCCTTTACATTTATTCAGGGGCATTGGCCAAGTATGGTACTGTACATACATAGCTCTATGGTCCAAGCTGTAACTAGGTATAAAATATCCATGCCTGGAATTCCTCTTTAAGGGGGAGCAGTTAGGGAAGGTGGTAAAGACACAGCTCTGCCACGTGTTACTACTTCCCCCCATGTGCAAGTACGAACTAGACATAAAAATCTTTCTACACCCAAAACTATGTTGTTAGATTTATATAGAGTGGTGAAGGGCCAGCACTCAAGTCAAGTTTTTATTACTGTTAAGCCGCATACATACGATCGGATTTTTCGAGGGGAAATGTGTGATGACCGGCTGTTGGCGGAAAATCTGTTTGTACGCTCCATCGGACAATTTTTGTCGGATTTTCCACGGACAAATGTTGGATGGCAGCCTTTAAAAAAATTTCCGCGGGCAAATGTTTGTTGTCAGATTTTCCAATTGTGTGCACCCAAGTCCGTCGGACAAAAGTCCAAAGTACAAACACGCATGCTCGGAAGCAAGGATGAGCCAGAAGTGGTCGGTCTTGTAAACTAGCGTTTGTAATGGAGAATTAACATTTTATACGTGGCAAATTCAGAAATATCAAAATGCAGCGCACAATTCTCTTCTTCTTTAATGGGATAATAATGAAGCTGCTTTGCTGGTGATACTGATGGAGTTATGACAAACGTATTTTAAAAGGCTTTTATTTTCTAGTGATATCAAGAATAATATTATTATGTTTGTTGTTTTTTTTTTTTTTTTGCAAGTTACCACAACACCATTATCCCGTAGTTTTTAAGATCAAAGATACAACTATGTTGGTGTCCCTTGTTAATTTTACATTGTATTTTTTTAAATGTAACTGCCTACTCCCAAACTGTCATTTGAAGTAAAACACATAGCCAAATATTATTCTCCACAATTTTTTTTATTGTGCATTAAAAAAAGAAAACAAATAAAATTAGACATGCTATCTGCCAATAGAACCTAACCAAAAAGTGCATTCTATGCATCCAAAAATATAGAAAATATATCCAAATTAAATCATTATTTAACCAAAAAATAAAATAAAAGCCTCATGCATATGTCCTGCTTCTTAATATAGGGGGTCACCAATGCCACGAATTGGTGAAAGCAGGGGTCCGTAATCCGGCGATAATTCCAAAAATCATCCGGATCTGGAGCTCCCGTAGCAAAGGCATATTACATAATTGGTGACGATTAATAAAGCAACCAATTTTTGGTCCAAGAACTCCTCCTCCTCCTGTTCCTGGACTGGACTTGGGTCTAAGCAATAACTCCAAGGCCAATAATAAATAACACGTTATCTCCTCCGATTCTGCATTATGTCTGGTTGACGAACGGCCATTCAGAAACAAACTAAAAAGTACGAAATGAAAAGCGTGAATCAACACTCACCAAACTTCTACTAACATGAAATTAGCAGAAGGAGCCCAAAGGGTGGCGCTAAAGAGCTGAAAAACCACATAGTACGTCACTACATTCATGTTTGTTGGCCGACAATTCCTTGCCGTTTGTATGCAAGACAAAATCCAGGCACACGTCTTTGGACATAAGTCTGAGGTTTTTGTCTGCAGAAAATCCGATCGTGTGTACGAGGTTTTAGTATCCTTGTTATTGAGATATACCCACTCCATTAGTGCTGGTGAACACCATCACCAGGAATAGAAGTGATGGGATAGTCCAAGTTCTTAACTTGCCACCAAAATAGGAATAAAAAAAATCTTTCTATAGGATTACTTGTTTGGATTATTACAGTTAAGAGTAGATTTCCCTTACATTGCAGAGATTTTTCCTTAAAAGTGAAGGGAAATCTACCCAATGGGACATAGATGGGAAAAAAAAGACCGATTTTACACCATTGCTAAGACCATTCATTGCTATCCACTAGGACAATCCACAAAATGAATACATTTTAAAAGCAATTGCCTCTTGAAACTCTAAGTTTTATGTGATTGATAGCAGGTTTACTCTCATTCTGGCTTCTTATATCTTGCAAGCAAATATATCTCCACCAGAATTCCTGCCATGGCTACTACAAAGCCAAATGGTGGCCTCCACTTCTCTTCTGATGGATTTTTCATGATGTAGAATTAACAATACTATGGTGTGCTGATGTGGAAAGATGATTGATTTTCAATGTGAGGGGCATACACCCTCTTGCAGATAAATCTCGCTATTGGTGGGGTCTAGGAGATACACTATATTGTCAAAAGTATTGGGACACCTGCCTTTGCATGCACATGAACTTTAATGGCATCCCCGTTTTAGTCCGTAGGGTTCAATATTGAGTTGGCCCACCCTTTGCAGCTATAACAGCTTCAACTCTTCTGGGAAGGCTGTGGACAAGGTTTAGGAGTGTGTCTATGGGAATATTCAACCATTCTTCCAGAAGCGCATTTGTAAGGTCAGGCACCGATGTTGGACAAGAAGCCCTGGCTCACAGTCTCTGCTCTAATTCATACCAAAGGTTTTCTATTGGGTTGAGATCAGGACTCTGCGCAGGCCAGCCAAGTTCCTCCACCCCAAACTTGCTCATCCATGTCTTTTTGGACCTTTATGGACAACCCCACACCATAATCCCCTCTCCACCAAATGATTTGGACAAATAACTGACTGCCCACCAGTGCACAAAGCAAGTTTCCACTTACAGCTCTTTCACACAGGCAGACTTTGCCAGCGGATCCGCCTGTTCAGTGGGAGACCTATCTGTTGCTCCCCGCTGAGCGAGCGGATGACTGGTCCATGTCCACTCTGCATAAGCCCACTTTCCTCTATAGATGGTCGGATGTAAATGGACTGCCTGTCTGTTTACATCTGACTGTCATCCGATCCACCAGACGGATGGGGAACAGTTTCCCCATCTGTCTGTTTTTAGCAGATAGGATTGGATTGGATGTCGGTGGGTGTAAAATGACATAAAACTAACAGGCGGCTAAAAAATTGACAGTCAGACCCGATCGGTCCACCTGTGTGAAATGGCTCTAAAAAGTATGAGCAGGAACGAATTAAAGAGATTTCCGTTCATTTCCTGTCCCAGTGACACTGTGGGATTAATTTACTAAAGGCAAATAGACTTTGCACTTTGCAAACTGCAGTTGCACTCCAGGGCTTAGTAAATGAGCAGAAGCTCTGCTGACTTCCATCATCCAATAATGTGCAAGCAAAAATGCAATTTTTTAAAATTTTCCTTGCATGTGATTGGGTATTCTTTGCAAAGTGAAGCTTTACCTCATTTACTAAGTTCTGGAGCAACTGCACTTGCAGAGTTCAACTGCACTTTGCAATGTGTACAGTTTATTTGCCTTTAATAAATCAACTCCATTGGAAAGTGAAAGAAAGTCCCTCCAAAGGGATGGACAATTGTTTTGGAACAGCTGTCACCTGGATCAGGTGTTCCAATTAGAAGATTTTCCTTTTCTCCCATTCTAGTGACAACTGTAATGCCCCGTACACACGGTCGGATTTTCCGACGGAAAATGTGCGCTCGGAGCGTGTTGTCGGAAATTCCAACCGTGTGTGGGCTCCATCACACATTTTCCATCGGATTTTCCGACACACAAAGTTTGAGAGCAGGCTATAAAATTTTCCGACAACAAAATCCGTTGTCAGAAATTCCGATCGTGTGTACAGAAATCCGACGCACAAAGTGCCACGCATGCTCAGAATAAATTAAGAGACGAAAGCTATTGGCTACTGACCCGTTTAAAGTCCCGACATACGTGTTTACGTCACCGCGTTCAGAACAATTGGATTTTTCGACAACTTTGTCCGACCGTGTGTATGCAAGACAAGTTTGAGCCAATGGATTTTGTTGTCGGAATGTCCGACCGTGTGTACAGGGCATTACATTTTGGATTTCCCATTACTTCTGGTCTGTGTGTTCAAAGTCACAGAGGGAAATAGGAGCAATGAGAAGCAGTACAGAGCCAATGCAAAGCCTATGCAAAGAAGAAAAAAGGTAGGCATCTCAGGGGAGGGGTTGCCAAATTACAGGCTGCCCTGCCAATCACAGCACTCAGAACACAGTGGGTGGTGCAAAGACAGAATTGGTTGGGAGCTCTTGGATTTGCTGTTGTGTATGAGCTGCCTCATGGGATTGAAATACAGGATGGGTGATTCACCTGGGAAGAGGAAGTCACATGACTCTATGGAGGAGGAAATGACATCACAGTGATATCACTACATTTTCATTATTTCATTTCATTTACTTACCGTACTTAAATTTTCTTCCATATTTTTTTTTGTTGAACGTTAGCCTACTGTACACTGTTGGTTATGTTCAGAATATGTAGTTTCTGTCCCCCTTACTTGAACTCAACAGCCAGAATGGTTTTTCTAACAAAAAAATGTATTCATGCAGAAATATTTATATGTTCCCGAATTGTTTTAAAATATGGATGCAACTAAATCAGTCTCTGGAAGAAACTTTTTTGGCCAGCTCAGGCAAATAGTTGTGAAAATTCTGATGTTTGCCTAATTTGTATACTTTTGCTGATCATTATTTCCATCGCAAACTGTGTTCTAATCATTAGTCGTTCTGTCGTTTGAATTATCTTGTACATTCCGACGTCTTGTAAAAATCAAGTAATGACAAATGCTTAATAATCAGATGGAAATGCTAGGTAATTAAAAAAAGTTATCTTGTGCCGCATGAATTTTTATGAAATAGCTCGTCAATATTACCAGCACTGTTTGCATGTAGGGTATATTAAGAGGCAGAGGAAGCAACATTTCTTAAGGTGGAAAGGCAGCCAAAACTTTTTTTTGGGGGTGGGGGGAGGAAGCATTTTTGTGAAGTTTTATTTCTTGTATGAGTCTTTGTATTTATTTTGTAAATGTTATAATGAAAATGAAAGAATATGAATATTTGTCTGTTATTATAGCAAAAGCAGTGTATGTGACTAGGCTGTCTACTGTGTTTATACCTACTCTGTCCTTCAGCTCCAGAATGGTTCTTCAAGAGTTCTTCAAGAGTGGGGCTCATAAAAAAAAGAGAAGCTTATCATTGTAAGCACCCCTGCCAGTGGTAAAGTGTTGCTAAACCCCTATTTATGTGTCCGGCCCCTTTCTGGCCACTGAAACAGATAAATACCTTTTCTCATCAGCAGTATATAGCAGGCTTTTGACTTCAGTGTCTGGTTAAAGCTTGTATGAGGAATTTTCATTCTCCTCTGACTGACCTATGAGGCTGCAGGACCCCTGACCCTCTGTCTGGACAGAGCTGATTGGCCCTGTGCTGATCACAAGCACCCGCCCAAGAAAAAAAAAAAAAATCTCTAGCAATACACACCAAACTGAGCATGTGCAAAGTGACTTCAAAGGCTCTGTCTTATCAGGAGATGGATTGGGGACAGTGGAAGGGGAGGATCAGAGAAGACAGGATCAAACAGCCTTTTTATAAAATGCGGAGGATTAACCCCTTAGGTTCCACAGTGAGTAACAAGCATGCTTTACTGCATATACAGACTGATTTTACTTTTGTGGGTTTAGTAACACTTTAAAGGGTTTGTCTCATCCGTGTAAACTGATACATCTGGAAGAGAGCATGTTCTTTTGAAAAACGACATACTTAACCACTTCAGCCCTGGAAAATTTGGCTGCTGAATGACCAGGCCATTTTTTTGCGATACGACGCTGCATCGCTTTAACTGACAATTGCGCGGTCATGTGACGGTCTTTTTGACCCCAGATCTCATATTTAGGAGGTCCTGTCATGCTTTTTTCTATTACAAGGGATGTTTACATTCCTTGTAATAGGAATAAAAGTGACACAATTTTTTTTTAAAACAGTGTAAAAATAAATAAAATCATAAAAAATAAATAAGAAAAATAAAAAAAAATAATTTTTAAACGCCCTGTCACGACGAGCTCACGCGCAGAAGCGAACGCATACGTGAGTAGCGCCTGCATATGAAAGCGGTGGTCAAACCACACATGTGAGGTATCGCCACGATCGGTAGAGTGAGAGCAATAATTCTATCCCTAGACCTCCTCTGTAACACAAAACATGCAACCTGTAGAATTTTTTAAACGCCGCCTATGGAGATTTTTGAGGGTAAAAGTTTGACGCCATTCCATGAGCGGGCGCAATTTTGAAGCATGACATGTTGAGTATCAATTTACTCGTCATAACAATATCTTTCACAATATAAAAAAATTGGGCTAACTTTACTGTTGTCTTATTTTTTTATTCAAAAAAGTGAATTTTTTCCAAAAAAAGCATGCTTGTAAGACTGCTGCGCAAATACGGTGTGAAAAAAAGTATTGCAATGACCGCCATTTTATTCCCTATGGTGTTAGAAAAAAAACAATATATAATGTTTGGGGGTTCTAAGTAATTTTCTAGCAAAAAAACCTGTTTTAAACATGTAAACACCTAAATTCCAAAACAAGGCTGGTCTTTAAGTGGTTAAAGTGTTTGTTAATGTAATAATATAAGTATGCCAGCCCCTCTATTAGAGGCTTGCATAGCACACTGTATAAGTAGTTTTTAATAACGAGCTGAATTTCAGCTGTCTTTAGGCTGGTCACGTGACTCGCGGCTGCTTTCCAGCTCCGATGAATGTCTTCTGCGGAAGGGGCCGTGATCGCCCTCTGACGTCAGCTGGGGAGATCACGTGACCGCTCGTCTCCTCTGCAGAAGCCAACCATCGGAGCTGGAAAACAGGCGCGAGTCACGTGACCGGCCTAAAGACAGCTGAAATTCAGTATTTAGAGCGCTCATTTTTAAAAACAAATTTAAGATTTTATTTATACAATAATAGCTGTGGGGTGGCAGGGCCAGGCCGGAGACAGAAAAAGAGGGCGCTGACAGGGAGGAAGGAGGAGGGAGAGAGGAGAGCAGAGAGCAGGCAGCCTATCACAGAGGGAGGCACTTTGACCACGGTGATCCGGGTGGAGCAGCCCTGGTTATCATGGTCTGTCTACAGAGGCCATACAGGAAGTAGCAGATTCAGGGTTTTTTTTTACAGTTTAAAGGGGGCAGATTACACCGCACAAGCACTGTTCTGTGTAATCTGCTTTAAGGGACCAGAATCTATATAGTTTTTTGGGGGGTTAACAAATGCTTTAAAGTGATTGTAAAGTTTTGTTTTTTTTTCTAAATAACAAACATGTTATACTTACCTGCTCTGTTGAAGTGGTTTTGCACAGAGCAGCCTGGTTCCTCTTCTTCTCGGGTCCCTCTTCGGTGCTCCTGGCCGCTCCCTCCTGTCGAGTACCCCCACAGCAAGCAGCTTGCTATGGGGGGCACCCGAGCCAAGTCACAGCTTCCTGTGTCCATTTAGACACAGACCCCCGACCCAGCCCTACCCCCTCTCTCTTCTGATTGGCTAACTTGCTTTGACTGACAGCCACGGGTACCAATGGTGCCGCTACTGTGCCAATCAGGAGAAGAGTCCCGACTAAGGCACTATTGGACATCACTGGAGAGAGATGAGGCTCAGGTAAGTAATTAGGGGGAAAAAGAAACAGAGGGAGCACCAGCCTTGCGCATTACCTTTGAAAAACTTGGTTTGTTAACCTCCCTGGCGGTATTCCCGAGTCTGGCTCGGGGTGGATTTTTCATACCAAAAGCGGTATCCCCGAGCCAGACTCGGGCTTGCATCGCAGGATCCAGGAAGAGTTTACTTACCTTATCCCCTGGATCCTGCGATGTCTCCCCGCTGTGATCGGCGAGCCGCTGTGTCTCACTCGATTCACAGTGCCGAGCTCCGTTCCCTGCGAGCGTTGCGACGCACGGGGACGGAGTTCGGCGGTAAATTCAAAAGTGAAACACACAGTACAGATACAGTATACTGTAATCTTACAGATTACAGTACTGTATCACATAATTACACATCCCCTTTGTCCCTAGTGGTTTGTCCAGTGTCCTGCATGCAGTTTTATATATATATAACTGTTCTTTCTGCCAGGAAACTGGAGATTGTCCATAGCAACCAAAACTGTCTCTTTACATCAAAAGTGGTTTTAGACCAGCTAGAAAAAAGCGATAATAAATTAGAATCACTCGCAGAATTGATCGATAGTGATTTGTGGGGAGATCCGTCATCAAACACTAAAAGTAACAATAGCTACAATTCTGCAGTGTTTTTGATTTGATTACATGATTATATAATTTTTATTATTATTATATTATTATGTGTTATAATTATTTATAGTTATTTATTATATTATAATTTTTTATTTCGTTTTTCAAACTTTATCATACCCGGGATGTCTACTAGACTCTTGTTTGGACAGATTTAAGTGAACTATTCCTAAGAATTACAGGCCTACAATATAAAACGCCAAATTTCTGTGCAAAATAATGGTACCGCTTTCAGCACCTAAAATCTGAAATAATCATACCGCCAGGGAGGTTAAAAAGTGGTAAAATTGCATACTCACAAATGAGTGCTAAAATCAGGCAGATAGTATAAAGCCCATCATTTGCATCGTCCAGCAAAATCTGCTGGCCAGTAAAAACATAGGTGGGATGTAAAGTAAGTCCAAACAATGCTAACGCGTTTCAAGGGGTGTCCCCTCTTCTTCAGAGCTCAGAGAAGATCTTGCTAGATGATGCAAATGATGGACTTTATACTATCTGCCTGATTTTATCACTCATTTGTGAGTATGCAGTTTTACCACTTTTTAATAAACCAAGTTTTTCAAAGGTAACGCGCAAGGCTGGTGCTCCCTCTGTTCACTTTTCCTTTTAGAGTTTCTTCTGGGTTTCCCCCTGACCTTTTGAGAGTGGCAGCAAAGCCAATGCTGTGGCTTGATTGGTGAAGATACACTTCTCTAATCTACCATACGGCAATTTCTTGAGCGCAGGAGCATTTGTTTTTCTTTACAAAGTAATTAGAAGGGGCTGGGGAGGCAGCTAAACACAGAAGGTTTTTTCTCTTAATGCATAGAATGCATTAAGAGAGAAAAAAAAAAACCTTCTGCCTTTACTTAACTCCTTTAAAGGTAGGATCACCAGATGAAATTATAAGAAAGAAAGCCTAAAAGGAAAATAAATGCAGCCTCACATCTAAGAATCGGTAAGCTGCAGTATAATAAATGTTTGCTTTCGGGTTTAATACCACTTTAAATAATAAAGGTTCTGTAACGTGTCCCTTAAAAATGCTCTATCTCTCTTATTTGCCTGAAAGCACAATCATAATCTTCTTACTATTTCCCTAATCAGTTGCAGTTTACAAACTCCTTAAAATCTCATCAGTGGGTGCTAGGATCCTACATTCCTGACATCCAATTTCCAGCATTATATGTAGATGTGCTCCAGAAACCAATGCGTTCCGCACAAGCTATATTTCTAAAAGCATTTCAAGACCTTGCAGCATTGTTGAAAAAATACAATTGGTACAGCAAACTAGAACTGAATGTCCTTCTTTTGTGCTTATACCTTAGCAATTATATCAAATGTTAGCAGCCGTAACACTAGAAGAATTTCTTGAACAATGTTTTGTGAATCATTTCTTGTTCATGAAAACTTGGCTATTGAAGATTTGTTTTGTTGATTACATGCCAGCCAAGGGCTCCGTCATTATTCATAATAATTAGATCATTAGATGGCAGTATTCCGTTGATGTCTGTGAATGATATAGAAGGCAATATAAGCAGCGAGCCACCTGCTGTTGCAAATGTAACACTCTCTATTACTGTTTCCAAAGTATTGTACCTTATTTAGGATCCAGATTGTGCGTATGTCTGGATTAGTTTCTATACCTGTATGTGATGTGAAATCAGTTCTAGTGGAAGCAATTTGTTATTTTAATCAGACCTAGGAAACAAAAAATATGCTGCTGAGGAATACAGTGGAACCTTGGATTACAAGCATAATTCATTCCAGAAGAATGCTTGTAATCCAAAGCACTTGTATATCAAAGCGAGTTTCCCCATAGAAGTCAATGGAAACTCTGATGATTCGTTCCACAGTGACTTCTATTGTATGCAGTACCGCATGTGGCCAGAGGTGGGAGGGGGGGGGCACCGGAGACACTTGGAAACACTCAGAAACTGCTCGAAGCCGCTTGGATGCATCAGAATGCATCCGGATGGCTCTGAGTGCATCCGAGCGGCTCTGAGTGTCACCGGTGCCCCCGTACCTCTGGCCAAATGTGGTACTGCACACCATAGAGGCTTGAATCCTGCTTGTTTAGCAAGAAAATACTCGCAAACCGAGTTATGATTTTTAAAAAATAGTAGCTCGTATTGCGAAACGCTCGTTAACCGCGTTACTCGTAATCCGAGATATTACTGTATAGTTAATGAATGCAGATATAAATAGGATCGTGTTTACCATACAGCACCTGTTGGTATTATCTAGTGCAACAGGAGGTGGTAATAAAGCACAATATGTTTTATTAACTTACTTATTTTTGGCTTTTCTGGACATTACCAGCACCAGAACCAAGGGGGGAAGCTTGGGCTTCGTGTACACTAGTAGCTTCTTAACTCTTACTAAAGGCAAATAGACTGTGCATTTTGCAAAGTGCAGTTGCACTCTGCAAGTCAGTGGCGGCTGGTAGTATTTTTTTTTTGGGGGGGGGGGGCGGCAAACAGTGCTCCTGCCACTCCACCCGCAACCCCCCCAGGTCAGGTCGGTCAGTTGGTCGGTGCACTTACCTTCCCTGGCTCTCCTCCGCAGGCATCACAAGTGGGTATCTGCTTCTTTTTGCTCAGTGGCTTCCATCTCCTCCCTCCTTCTTGGTGGCCAATCAGAGCGCTTCTCCTTTCGGCCAATCGGGAAACGTGCCTCACACCCGCGCTTCCTGCTTGGCGGAGAGGCAATTCTGTGTTAGAATAGCGAATATATATTCGCTATTCTAACACACCTGGGTGGACTCCGAGCGCAATGCTCTGTGTCTGGAGCCCATACTATTTTGAAGCCTATTAGATCCTCTGGCTCTAATCAGGTGCTTAAAAAAAAACCCGCTGCTGTAATTCATGCGCCCGGCATCCTGAAAGGGGCCAGACGCATGAATAGGAGGTGGCGGCAGCGATGGAGAGGAAAGGTGGCGCCCGTTTGCCCTTAACCACCTGAGATTCGCGCTATAGCTGAATGACGGCTACAGCGCGGACCTGCTTTGCCGGGACTACGTCCATTGATGTCGTCCCGCGCACGAGCGGCCTGCACTTGCCTGATCAAATATTGGAGTAAGGGGTCGATCCCCACCCCTTACCACATGATCAACTGTCAGCCAATGCCAGCTGATCATGTGATGTCAACAGAGCCGGTAATCAGTTATTTTTTCTCCTCGCGCTGACAGCGTGAGAAGGGAAAAAAAGCCGTTCACCGGTGGCCGTGACAGAGACATCAGTTCTGATCACTGCGAGCTGCAGCCAGATCCTCAGTGCCCACCTGTGCCCCCTGCCAGTGCCACCTAGCAATAGGCAGCAGTGCTGCCTACCAGTGCCCACCAGCGCCACCCATCAGTGCCCACAGTGCCGCCCATCAGTGCCCACAGTGCCCCCTATCAGTGCCCACAGTGCCACCCATCAGTGCCCACAATCAGTGCCTCAACAACAGTGCTGCACATCAGTGCCACCTATCAGTGCCCATCAGTGTCACCTACCAGTGCCCATAAGTGCCCATCAGTGCCGCCCATCAGTGCCGCCCATCAGTTCTGCCCATCAGTGGCCACCTATCAGTGGTACCTATCAGTGTCCATCCGTGCCACCCATCCGAACCACCCATCAGTGCCATTCATTAGGGCCCATCAGTGGCCATCAGTGCCGCCTTATCTGTGCCCATCAGTACTGCCTTATCTGTCCCCATCAGTACCACCTTATCTGTCCCATCAGTGCGGCCTTATCTGTGCCTATCAGTGCCGCTTTAACTGTGCCCATTAGTGCCGCCTTAACTGTGCCTATCCATGCCCATCAGTGCAGCTTATCAGTGTCCACCAGTGCCGCCTCATCAGCACATATCAATGAAGGAGAAAAATTACCTGTTTGCTAAATTTTATAACAAACTATGAAACATGGTTTTTTTTTTCAAAACTTCCATCTTTTTTTGTTTGTTTAGCAAAAAATAAAAACCCCAGCTGTGATTAAATACCACCAAAAGAAAGCTCTGTTTGTGGGAAAAAAATGATAAAAATTTCATTTGGGTACAGTGTTGTATGACCGCCCAATTGTCATTCAAAGTGCGTCAGCGCTGAAAGCTGAAAATTGATCTGGACAGGAGGGGGGTTTAAGTGTCCAGTAAGCAAGTGGTTAATGGACGGGCCGCCCCTGCTGCAAGTGCAGTTGCTTCAGAGCTTACTGTAGTAAATGAGGTAATACTTTTCTTTGCAAAGAATACCCAAATGCATGCAAAGAAAATAAAAAAAATAAATTTTTGCTTGCACATGCTCTGGAGCAAATGCTCTTGCACAGTGCAACTGCACGCACTTTGCATAGTACACAGTCTATTTGCCTTTAGTAAATTAACCCCTATGTGTCAATGTACACATAGGGGGTTATTTAGGAAAGGCAACTCCACTTTGCACTACAAGCGCACTGCAAGTGCAGTCGCTTTAAATCTGGTTGATAGATCTGAAATGAGGGGAAGCTCTACTGATTTTATCATCCAATCATGTACAAGCTAAAATGCTGTTTTTTATTTTCCTTGTTTATTTTCCTACAGCGACTGCACTTCCAAGTGCACTTGTAGTGCAAAGTGGATTTGCCTTTAGTAAATAACCCTCATAGGCTTTTAGCAGCGTTTAGGAGCTGCTGCGGTTAGTGGATCTTCAACCTCCCTCAACCTCCTTCTCCTGAACACGGAAGAATCGCGTTTAGTATAGGAATATTTTGACCACCGGCCGTGAGCAAAAGCAAACCGCGGCAAACACGTTTTCCCGTGGCCGCGGTAACTGTTGGCAGGGTGTACATGAAGCCTTAGAGGAGTCACAATACTCTTTATGTGCCCTGCCTCACTACAGGCTCTGGACCTGTGGGCTGCATATATGGCAGACCTCATGATGCCCCCAATAGTAAACACTTTTAACTTTCGATAGAAAGAGGTCCGGCATTACTGTGTACAAGTACTAAAATTCCATATATTCTTTATTGTAGATCCATCAAGACAAAAAAAGAGAATCCAATAAAAGGTAAAGTTGAAGTGATACTAAAGGATCATTTTTATCTTTTTTAAATAACAAACACGTCATACTTACCTCCACTGTGCAGCTCATTTTGCACAGAGTGGCCCCGAACATCCATTTCTGGGGCCCTTCAGCGGTTCTTGCAGCTCCTCCCCACATTAGATAATCCCCTTGGAGAAGTGCTCTCCCGAGGGGGTTACCTTGCTGGCGTGCTCCCGAGTCCAGCATTCGGCATCCATAGAGGCCGAATGCAGGACTCAGCCCTGCCCCCCATGTCATTGGATTTGTTTGACAGCAGCGGGAGCCAATGGCTGTGCTGCTATCAATCTATCCAATCAAGGGCCTGGAACCCATGGAGAGAGGGACCGCGGGGACGCGCCAATGGAAATTCGGGGGCTCAGGTAAGTAAAACATGGGGGCTGGTGACTGCAAGGTGTTTTTTCACCTTAATGCATAGGATGCATTAGGTGAAAAAACACAAGCCTTTACAACCCCTTTAAGCCCTTTCCTGGGCATTATTCATAGCATTGTCAGTCTGGGGTGAGGGTAGTGTTAAAGGTATCAGCAAATTTAGATACAGTAACAAACTGAAGCTAAACTCCAGCTCACGCTTTTTAATCAGTTACAGCATACAGGTTTTTTTTTCCCTTTGGGATATAGGTTTTGCAGGAATAAATAAAAGCTGATCATTTTAATCACCCCGGCCACTGTTAAGTGGTTTGTCTCGTTCTTTTAAACTGATACATTCTGCTGGAGAGCTTGTGAAAAGCAACAGATTTGCTAGCTGGATCACTAGATGAAAATAGAAAAAAGAAAGCCTAAAAAGTAAACGAATACAGCCATCATATCTGGTGAACTGTAAGCTACAATGTAATAAATGTTTGCTTTTGGGATTAATACTGCTTTGAGTTCTCCAGCACAGTTCAGGAGCATCTTCCTGCAAGAGTTTGGATACTCAGCATTTTTCAGGATCTCACGGAAAGTGAATTTACCTCCTGTGCAGAAGCTGTGTATAAGATAAGAACTACATTTTCTAACTTTTTGCCACTCTTGTTTATTTTCTATGGGTATAATGCAGTGATTATACATGGGAGGTGGGAGAGTATTGAATAAGTGGACCTTGAATTTTGATACATTTTGACTTTAAAGGATCTTCCCAAGAATCAACCAAAAGTAGGTTTTGCTCAATTGACATTGAAATATCTAAATTGGATAGAGATGACCTTTAATCCAAGCCAAAAAAGTGCAATGTACTCAAGTGCAAAGATGTTTTTCAGTTACAGACTTAGGTTTAAGAAGCACTTCTCATACCAACCGCTTCAGCAAACTCATTTTCCAGAACGGGCTGCTCCCTATCCCTCAATACATTGGGATGCTGCTGAGAAAATATTGTGTGAAATTTGTCAAAGTTATAGTTCCATAAAAGAAATTCTGTTATTGCTAAACTTTGGGTCAAAAATAGTTTGAGCTTTCTAATAGAATACTGTATAAAATGGTATTATCGCACACAGACAACGTAGAGTTTGGCAGAGGATGAGAGCCAATGGCCCATTAATCTGCCCATATTCCTATCTACTTTAAAAGCTGAGATATTTAATGCTTGGCATTGCTGTGCGCTCAGGGCTGGCAGTAAGCTCTGGAATGCCCTGTATAAGAAGTCACAACCCAAGCGTTGCATGTGATCGGATTAAGTCTATTGCATATTATGACAGAAGCTGCCGCAGTGACCGTGTGCGCTGGGTGCGGCTAAGGACAGTGAAAACTCTACTCAACTTAGAACTGAAAACTTGAGTTTACTAAAAGGCAGTAGCCTAAGACAGATACTTTAACCACTTAAGGATCCGGCCTATTTTTCAAACTTGGTGTTTACAAATTAAAATCAGTTTTATTTTGCTAGAAAATGACTTAGAGCCTCCAAACATGATATTTATTTTTTTCAGACACCCTAGAGAATAAAATGGCGGTCGTTGGAATACTTTATGTCACACCGTATTTGTGCAGCGGTCTTACAAGCACAATTTTTTGAGTAAAAATACACTTTTTTGAATTAAAAAATAAGACAACAGTAAAGTTAGTCCAATTTTTTTTTATATTGTGAAAGATAATGTTACGCCGAGTAAATTGATACCCAACATGTCACGCTTCAAAATTGTGTCCGCTCGTGGAATGGCAACAAACTTTGACCCTTAAAAACCTCCATAGGCGACGTTTAAAAATGTTTACAGGTTACCAGTTTTGAGTTAGAGAGTAGATCTTTTGCTAGAAGTATTGCTCTCGCTCTAAGAATCGCGCGATACCTCACATGCATGGTTTGAACACCGTTTTCATATGCGGGCGCGACTTACGTATGCGTTTGCTTCTGCGCGCATGCTCGGCGCGACGGGCGCTTTAAATTTTTTCTTTTTTTTCTTGTTTATTTTACTTTTTATTTTTTATTTTTACACTGTCCTGTTAAAAAAAAAAAAAAATGTGGTCACTTTTATTCCTATTACAAGGGATGTAATCATCCCTTGTAATAGAAAAGAAGCATGACAGGACTTCTTAAATGTGAGAACTGGGGTCAAAAAGACCTCAGATCTAACATTTACACTTAAATACAATAAAAAAAAAAGTCTCTTTTAAAAAAAAAAGAAAATTCCCCTTTAAGGCCACTGGGCAGAAGTGACGTTTGACGTTGCTTCCATCATCCAATGTTATGGAGACAAGCGGGGGCCACCTTTTCCTCACTCAGTGCCATGTCTCAGCAGGGAGAGGTCCCGATCAGTTTGGCTGCTACCGACAACTCCGGTAAACGTTTCCCACCCCCGACAAAAGTGATCTCCTGGTGAATCCACCACAGAGACCACTTTTATCAGAAAGAGGACCGTCCACCGTTTAAGAATATACCAGGGTTATGTCAGCTATCTGCTATACCGACGGCACGCTGTCCGCAATTTGTTAAAAGAAAACCGAAATGTGAGACATATGTAGGTTGTTATCGCTTACCTCCTTATGAAAATGCTAGTTGCCTGGCTGTTGCTGGATATTTTCTGATTCACAGGCTCATTACAAGCATGTGACAAGTAAAGGCCAGGCTCCTGATCTGCATTCTTGATCTGCAACTGAAATTTTTCTTACTAAATATTGAACAGCTTTCATATTGGTTTCCTTCAAATTTAAAGTATAACATATTTTTCTAGTTTTAGAGCAAGGGATAGAACCCCTCTCTGTTTTTTTTATTGCTGTCTCCCCATTGAGTGGGTTATACCTTACTTTTTTGGGGACTACAGTCACAGGTGAAACAAAGGGGTTGATTTACTAAAGACAAATAGACTGTGCACTTCACAAAGCGTAGTTGCCATGTGCATGTGCAGTTGCTCCAGAGCTTAGTAAATGAAGCAAAGCATCAATTACAAAGAATAACCAATCATATGCAAGGAAAATTAAAAAAAAAACAGCATTTTTGCTTGAACGTGATTGGATGATGGATGTCAGTAGAGCTTCTGTTCATTTACTAACCTCTGGAGCAACTGCTTTTGCAGAGTGCAACTGAACTGTGCAAAGTGCACAGTCTATTTGACTTTAGTAAATCAACCCCAAAGTGAGAGGAATCCAAAATGTCATGCTTGTCTCTTAAACAAGAGAAGGGATAGCTTACAATGCTGACACCTGTTCTAGTAACATCTGTCCACAATGGCATTTTCCCTAATTTTGTAAGATTTCCCCTTAATTTAGGGCCTTGGTGCAACAGAAATAGCAGGTAAATCTTCCCATTGGGGACACAAACAGCATTAAAAACCTGACAGAAGTTCCAGCTCTTCTCTGTACTAATTATAAGTTTACAAAAAAAAAAATTAACTAGTTTTACACTTTAACCTCCCTGGCAGTATGATTTTTTCAGATTTTAGGCGCTGGAAGCGGTTCAATTATTTTGCACAGAAATTTGGCGTTTTATATTGTAGGCCTGTAATTCTTAGGAATAATTCACTTAAATCTGTCCAAACAAGAGTCTAGTAGGCATCTCGGGTATGATAAAGTTTGAAAAACGAAATCATAAATTATAATATAATAAATAACTATAAATAATTATACCAAATAATAATATAATAATAATAAAAAATATTCAATAATGTAATCAAATCAAAAACACTGAAATTTGCTCAGTTGCAGAATTGTCGCTGTCATTACTTTTCAGTGTTTGATGACGAATTTCCCCACAAATCACTATCGCTCAATTCTGCGAGTGATTCTAATTTATTATCGCTGTTTTCTAGCTGGTCTAAAACCACTTTTCATGTAAAGGGACGGTTTTGGTTGCTATGGACAATCTCCAGTTTTAAGGCAGAAAGAACGGTTTTCATAATATAAAACTGCATGCAGGACACTGGGCAGACCACTAGGGACAAAGGGGATGTGTAATTATTTGATACAGTACTGTAATCTGTAAGATTACAGTATACTGTATCTGTATTGTGTGTTTTACTTATTAAACTTAGTGCCGAGCTCTGTCCCCGTGCGTCGCAACGCTCGCAGGGAACGGAGCTCGGCACTGTGAATCGAGTGAGACATGGCGGCTCACAGATCACAGCGGGGAGACATCGCAGGATCCAGGGGACAAGGTAAGTAAACTCTACATGGATCCTGTGATGCAATCCCGAGTGTGGCTCGGGGATACCGCTTTTGGTACTGAAAATCCACCCCGAGCCAGACTCGGGAATACCGCCAGGGGGGTTAAAAAGACACTGGGATTGATTTACTAAAACCGAAGAGTGCAAAATCTGGTGCAGCTGTGCCTGGTAACCAAGCAGCTTCTAATTTCACCTTTCTCACTTAAGCTTAGACAAAAATAAATGGAAGTTGATTGGTTTCTATGTAGAGCTGCTTCAAATTTTGCACTCTCCAGTTTTAGAAATCAACATAACTGTCACCTTGCCCATTTAGGGCAAAGCAACCATGTCTTTATAAAGAACTCCCCTTCCAACCTCTCCAGTGCACTCTTGCGTCTTTTGCCTCCGATATAGCAAGCAAAATACCTGGTGTTTCTGGGTTAAGCGGAACAGGTGACCTCCTACCCTGTGACAGTGCTTGGTTCTAGCAGCCAATTTCTAGGCCCAAGCACTGTTAGATGACCAGTTTAGGAATGTCACTGCTTCACCTTGTGTCCTTCTAGTGATTTTGGTGGCCATCATGACGGGAAAAGGAACAGTTGGGGAGAGCTGGCAAGATGTAGGGAATTCATGGGGCTCTTTTCAAAAACGCTGCCACTTTGCTTTAGTCAGGCAAAGTGTCCTTTAAACCAGGGTGGGGTCAGTGGATAAATTATTGTGGTTTAGAAAGATCTTGGGTTTACTGTGAAATGAAAAGAACATGCATACAACATTTTTGGTCCAGGACAACTATCCATAATACATCATTTAAGAACACTGCTGAAAAAAAGAGACTACCTATCTGTTTAAAATATGGCTAATATCTGGTGTCTTAGGGCTGAAATTCTAGAGCGACGCAAAATTTTGCATAGCAGTCTTATGCCTATAGGTGGTGAGACAAAGAGGCAGATCTTCCGTGTATAGTCATCAGCCACTTCAGTTTTTCCTTATTATGTGAAGAAATATAATAATTCCATCCAAGGTTGCTTCCACAGTGGTCCAATATTCTAAGGCAGGGTGGGATCCATAAAACAAGAATTTATTCTGTGTAAAAGGGGTCATTCTAGCAGAGGGGTATTGCTTCAGACACTTAAAGTCAGATCATTCACAAGGCAACCTAGGCAGTCTAAGGTCTTTTGGGTGTCCAGGGATCCCAGCTACAACCTTCATGTTCCTGCAGTGGTCCAAGCTGGGCACCTGCCTGTCACTTTACAATGGAGGTGGCACTAGTAGTCTGATGGGGCCATGCCAATACTGACAATGCAAAAGGGGCAGCTTTTAGAGTGTCTATCACAATTCTTATCAATGTCAGTCAAAGTAATAGGGGGGGGGGACAAAGCTGCTTTTTAGGGACCCATTCCTGTATCTCTATTGTGTGCCTACAGATG
Source organism: Lithobates clamitans (assembly GCA_037952925.1). Lineage (NCBI taxonomy): Eukaryota > Metazoa > Chordata > Amphibia > Anura > Ranidae > Lithobates > Lithobates clamitans. Next base: position 5,761,670 of record JBBGZY010000741.1, on the reverse strand, counting down.
GAAGGTCAACCCTGAGTAGAATGTGTTCTCACTGTTAGTGAAAATCCACTTTAAAAATCAATAGAGGCATCTTTTTCTATAGTATCTGGTCCTTAAGGATTAGCACTGGATAACACTGAGATTTTTTTTCTGTGTCTACAGGTAAACCTAGTGTTAAAAATTAGATCTATTAAAAGGTTTACCCTTTCTGTACTTGATCATGTCAAAGCCATCTGTTCTCCTTCCCTACTGCTTAGCTACAGAGTCTGGCACTCCAATAATGTTACATTATAGCAAGATTAAAACAGATTTAATCAGCCGGTGATTTATCATTTTCAGTGAAGAGTAGATAATGTCTTACAAGACCTTCATTTTCAATGACAGGAAATAAGGATCAGGTAGAAACATTCTGCAAACTGCCTATGTTGTCTCATTGACTGCTCTGTCTGGCAGTACACACAATGAGTTTGATTTATTGTATTTTATTGTCACGCAGAAAGCGTCACTTTGTTGCACTTCATTATGGCAAGCCGCTGTCAGATATGAGTGGCTGCCTATGAACGCCATGCCATGATGAGCGGCAAAGGCGGAACAATTAGCCTCATCATTTGATGCTATAACTCAAGTTCCATCTCATCTACCACCTGTAATTATTTGCAGAATTGTGATGGTATTTCAGTACCAAGAATCTATAGACTAGGCATTCTAAAAGACAGATCTTGACATCAGAGGGCAGTTGGACATGCCGCCATGATCCATCAGCGGAAAGATTTTTTTTTAGAGATACTTGTGCAACCGTGTAAGTATAGATCAATCAAGTACATGTGTTTATGTCTAAAGCCCAACTCTAAATTTTGCAGCCCCTTCCCTCCCTGGAACATCTCCTCACAGAGAATTGTAAAAATGTGCAGGATAAAAATTGGAAATGCAGCTGTCTTCCAGCCTGTCATGGTGATGAGCAGGTCTCTACTTCCCCAGCATGGGCATTTGGCAAAACCTTACTGCTAGATAGAACGTTATCTCATTGTGAGGTGTGAGCCACCATTCTATGCTGCATTCCACTGTGATCTCCAATTATGAGATCATGAATCCTCGGGGAGTATGTCTTTGACAATCTGGGCTCACTGGAAGTGTTTGAATGGGGCGCATTTAACCCAGAAGAAGACCAGGGGTGAAGGAGGACACAAGGGGCAGCAGTGGAGCATAGATAGGGGGAGTAACACTTCTTCAACTTTTTTTTTTTAGACAACTGGGTACGGACTGGGGGGCTGCCAAAGAGCTCTGGCCTTAATAGAGAAGAAAGGGGTACAAGCATGCTGACACCTCAGACAGCATGAAAATAGTAAAGAACATTTAAAGCACTGGGGTTGAATTACTAAAACTGGAGAATGTGAAATCTGATGCAGATGTGCATAGAAACCAATCAGCTTCTATTTTTTTTTGTCAAAGCTTAATTGAACAAGTTGAAGTTAGAAGCTGATTGGTTTCCATGCACAGATGCACCAGATTTTGCACTCTCCAGTTTTAGTAAATCAACCCCATTGTGTAGCGTTATGCCTAGAATGGTCTGCTGGCACTCTTTGGTAACAGTGTATCATTATTGTACTGGTGAATAACCAAGCACCATGTCCCTTATAAATAAAATACTTAAATACTTCTAAAGAAAAAGGTGATACAAAAAACATGTCTGTATGGGATTATCCAGGTTCCAATAACACAGTAACTAGTCTCATATGCAAAACAAATAACATAAAAATGTGGTTTGAGGCTAGTTATTGGGGTTGAATTACTAAAACTGGCGAGTGTAAAATCTGGTGCAGATCTGCATAGAAACCAATTAGCTTCCAGTTTTTTTTTGTCAAAGCTTAACTGAACAAGCTGAAATTAGAAGCTGATTGGCTACCATGCACAGCTGCACCAGATTTTGCCATCACCAGTTTTAGTAAATCAACCCCATAGTGTTATTGTCACCTTGAAAGTCGCATACAGAGTTATAGGTTTGCATTAACTTTTTCTTCGGGACACTTTGCCAACCATCATCTCAAGCAGGGGCGGACAATCCATTAAGGGTGCACGGCGCACGGGCGCTGCCCCCCCCATCCATCGCCGTCCCCCCATCCATGCGTCCGGCCCCTTTCAGGACACCGGCGCATGGATTCCAATGTGGGGGTGGCTGTCTTTTTGAAGCACCAATTAGAGCCAGAGGCTCCAATAGGCTTCAATATAGGGTGGGCTCAGGTCACAGAGAGTGTGCTCCGATCCCACCCCGGTGTGTTACAACAGCAAATGAATATTCGCTGTTGTAACACTGATCCTCCTCCCGGCCAATCAAGAAGCCAGTTTTGACACCAGTCACCCGATTGGCTGAAAGGGCAGGCAATCCTATTGGATGCCTAGGTGGAGGAGGGGAGGACATGCAGCCCCTGCACCACGCTGCCTGCCACCCGCCACCTGCCGCCAACGATGGGGTAAGTGCCGGACCGACCAGCAAACAGCTGAGGGGTGGGTGCGTGCCTCTCGGGCAGGTAGTTGTTTGCCCCCCCCCCCCCGAAAAAAACACCAGCTGCCACTGATCTCAAGTCTGTATGTACATAACTTGTCAGTTTATTTTACTGCATTAACATAACATTTACTGTTGGGTACTGAGCCTTCACCTTATGCCCCGTACACACGATCAGACTTTCCGACAACAAAACCTTGGATTTTTGTTCAAAGGATGTTGGCTACAAACTTGTCTTGCATACACACGGTCACACAAATGTTGGCCAACAATTACGAAAAGTAGTGATTTACAAGATGATATTTCCACGAACACTAGTTTTACAAGACCAAGCGCTTCCGGCTCATACTTTATTCCGAGCATGCGTGGACTTTTGTCCAGCGGACTTGTGTACACACGATCGAAAAGTCCAACAACAAACATTTGTTGGCGGAAAATTTGAGAACCTGCGAGCCAACATTTGTTGGCGGAAAGTCCGCCAACAAATGTTTGATGGAGCATACACACGGTCGGACTTTCCGCCAACAAGCTCGCATGCAACATTTGTTGTCGGAAAATCCGATCGTGTGTACGGGGCATTACTCTAACTTTGGATCTAGGCGTACATTCAAATTTTTGTCCTAGAAAATAAAAAAATTGTAAGCTAGACTTACTATTAGGCAAGTAGAGATGAATCAAGTTGATCTACCCAAGCTCAGAATAGACTTAAGCTCCATAGATTCAGAAAGTCTTGGTATTTGTAGATAAAAAAAAAAAAGGTTTTGAAAAATGTTGATCTAATTTTCACTTTCTCTAACAGCTTTCATGCCATCCTGGTGCTCTTTCCCACCCTCTCCTTTATGGTTTGTAGCGTGGGATTGAACTTGCAAAATTGCATCCCTATTATTTTTGTTCATTACATGACCAAGTCTTTAAACTGGACGGCAACTGAACGTGTGATTGTGTGGGAAGCAGAGACATCACTGACTAGGTGAGCAGTAGCAGCTTCCACAGAACTCAAAAAAACAGAGAGGAGTAACGTGTGGGAGAGGAGACCCAGGGGAAAAAGTTTTCTTTATTGGATTATTTTTAATTCCAATAAAACACAAACTTACTGATGGATGATTGACAGCAAATTAAAAAAAAAAAAAGATTCCAGCTGTATTTCATATAGTTTGAGATAGAAATCCCCGAGGATGCTGCAAGAGTGTTTAAAACTAAACTCCGGGAAAAACAAATATTGTCTGAATACAAGAGGCATGTGTGTTCATATTCGAATCTTGGTGTGATTTTGTGTATTTCTTGCAGATCTGTGCAGTAATCCAGTGTGAAACTTTGTGCAGGAGCTTCCTGTAATAAAGACCAGTCAGTGCTGCGCTCTATCTTTGTGCGAGGTGATTGGTCTTGTCTCCGCCCCCTTCTGTAGTTTTCTGCAGGGAGTCTGTAGTGGGTGGGGCCTGCTGGGCCTCTCCCAATTTTCTGCACTCTGCTTAAGCTATCTGTATTTGCATCACACTGACGATGTTACACCAATTTTTACAAAGTATTAACTGGGTTTATAAAGTCATTTGGTTCACACAAAGTGGATTTCTATCCTTGAGATCAATAGTTAAAGTGAGCCACAGCTTTGTGCTTTAGGTCCAAAACAATCTGATACACCTATACAATATTATACACATCCTTCTACCTAAAGTGTACCTAATGAAAAAACTGAGTGATGGATAATTTTCCAACATATCCCTTCGATGTAAGTTTTACTGCTACAGGGTGGCAGCGCTATGCCGGATCACATATATAAACGTGATCCTGCACTTCCGCCTGCAGGGGGCGCTCCTGCTGTGATTATTTACAGCAGAAGCCGATCTGCGGGTGCGGGGCACTTGATGTCCCCCGGCTCCCACCGGTCATCGGGCAGGGACTCACAACAAAGCTCTGTAAACAAGGCAGAGTTCCGTTCTGACAGGTGATGGATTTTGTGTTCCTGCAAAGTAGGGACTAAAATCCATCTCTTCCCCAAGTAAAAGCAGCACATACAGTTCACAAAGACACTGACTAGGCACACAGTTAACCCTTTGAGCGCCCTCGATGTTCAAACTCTTCCCAGCCAGGGTCATTAGTACAGCGACAGTGCATATTTTTAGCACTGATCACTGTATTAGTGTCACTGGTTCCCGAAAACTGTGAAAATTGTCAGTTAGTGTCCGATTGTCCACCGCAATATTGCAGTCCCACTTTAAGCCACTGATTGCCGCGATTACCAGTATAAAAACATAAAAAAATCCCAATAAGCGTATATTTATTGGTTTACGGGAACATTAAAGTGTCTACAAACTATGGTATATATTGATGGAATCTTTATTTATTTATTATTTATTTATTTATAAATAAATAAAATAAATAAATAAATAATAAATAAATAAATAAAGATTCCATCAATATATACCATAGTTTGTAGACACATTAATGTTCCCGTAAATCAATAAATATACGCTTATTGGGAATTTTTTTTACCAAAAACATATAGCAGAATACATATTGTCCTAAATTTATGAAGACGTTAGATTATTTAAAAATAAATTTATTAGATATGTTTTATAGCAGAAAGTAAAAAGAAAAGTATTTATTTTTTTTTCTATTTTTTTTTTTTATTTGATTAAAAGGTGATCAAATACCAACAAAGAAAGCTCTATTTGGGGGGAAAAAAATGACATCAATTTTATTTGGTTACAGTGTTGCACAATCATGCAATTGTCAGTTAAAATAACGCAGTGCCGTGTCACCAAAAGTGGCCTGGTCATGAAGGGGGGTAAATCTTCTGGAAGTCAAGTGATTAAACAATCGACTTTTGCCAAATGTGGAAGCTCAAACACCGATCAAAACTGAGCCAGTCTTTACTTCAATCAGAGTATGGCCAACTTAAAGCAGAATTAAACTCATAACAAAGAATGTAATATTATGCAGCTTACCAATACTTAGGTGGCTACATTTGTTTTTAGGCTTTTTCCCCTCTGTTTTTACCTGGTGATCTGGCCCCTAACAACCTCCTGTATTAGAGTCCCTACACTCTGGATGAAGGAGCACAGGGGGCACCTTTGAGCAGCAGCGTTGTTATTCTGGGAGGAGGAAATGCTGGCAGGATCACCAGGTGAAAATAAAGTGAAGAATGCCTACAAAAAATAATGCAGCCATCACATCTAAGATTTGGTGAGCTGCAATATAATAGATGTTTGCTTTTGGGTTTAATACCGCGTTAAAAGACTGGTGGTTGCCAGTTCATTCATCTGAGTTTGCATGGTTACAAGTTAAGTCTCTTTCTGAATCCCCATTGGATTTGCTCTTGCTTCCTGTCCCAATTACAACATTGCTTTGAGCTGAACCTGTTTCCTCTTTCCGGAGTGCGCTAACCATGTATTCTTCTGAAGAATTCACAAGGTATTGTCACTACTTCCATAGTGGATTCTTTGTGGCATAATATAGAGTATGCACTCCAGAGAGAGAGAAAATAATAAGGTCTTCTTGCAAAAATCTCCCTAACAACAATACTTTTAGATAGAGGATCTAACTCTTCACAGTTTTGTTCAAAGTCTACACTATATTACTAAAAGTATTGGGACGCCTGTCTTTACACACACATGAACTTTAATGGCATCCCAGTCTTAGTCTGTAGAGTTTAATATTGAGTTGGCCCACCCTTTTCAGCTATAACAGCTTCAACTGTTCTGGGAAGGCTGTCCACAAGGTTTAGGAGTGTGTCTATGGGAATGTTTGACCATTCTTCCAGAAGAGCGTTTGTGAGGTCAGGCACTGATGTGGACGAGAAGACCTGGCTCGCAGTCTCCGCTCTAATTCATCCCAGGTGTTTTATCGGGTTGAGGTCAGGACTCTGTGCAGACCAGTCAAGTTCCTCCACCCCAAACTTGCTCATCCATGACATCCATTAAAGTTCAAGTGCGTGTAAAAGCAGGCGTCCTAATACTTTTGGTAATATAGTGTAAGAACACTAAGGCTGGCCATACATGGTGCAAATTTCTTTTCTGCAACTGTAGGTCACAGGAAAGAAATTTGACCAATTCCCTCATGAACACAGACAGTTGTCTGCTCCCGGTGGTGGGCAGGGGCTGACAGGAGAAGACAGTGATTATCACTTAGCAGCTATAGCAGCCGCTTGCGATATTCACAAGCAAATCTGGCAGGCTGTTTGAGCCAAAGTTGATTGATCAATTGACTTAGTACATTCAGCCTGCTCATTAATGATTTGAATCTCTGCCGGTTCAGCATGAACCGGCCAAGATTCACTTTGTGTATGACCGGCCTAAAGCTCCCCATAGATGATTCGTGTTTTTATTTCAGCCAGAAGGTAGAAAAAAATGCTCCTATTTCCCCTTCCACACATTCAATGTGGATGGGGAAATCCTCTCCGTTGAGCCCTTGTATTCTGACAATGGGGGGACTTCCCCGCCTTCAGAATACACAGATCAACGCGGCAGTTGAATAGAAATCATTTGTTAGAGTGACTTCTGTAAAAACACCCTTCTCATACATGTAGATAAAAATAAGAGTACAGTGCCAGATAAATACTAAAAGTGAATATGATATGTATAATGATACTGTATATAACAGTACAACAATAATGATCAATAATCAAGTGCAAAAAAATCAAGTGAAAAAATATTCCATATGTAATTACTCCATTGCCAGTAAACATACATATGAAAACACAAAAAATTAGTGACAGATACAGTTCATAAATGAAAATATCCAAAAGGAAGATTTCCAAAGCATGACCCAGGGTCTAAGCTTTCCACCACTTGTGCTGCCCGTCACCTTTCAAAAAAAATGGAGGCTTTTTAGAAAGCCTGCGACCGCTCTTATTCAGGGGGGTCTAAACAGGCTTAGTAGAGCAACAGGAATGCTGCTAGGATCTCCCAGACCTTCTACACAGGTGGCCAGTCAGCTTCAATGAAGATCATCCTCAATGGCGCACTTCCAGGGGACAAACGCTATGCACCAATGGACGTGCACTAAAAAGTCCTACGTTGGTATATTGATATAGCTCCTGATAGAGATGTTGGTACCTCTTGTATAAGACAGTCAGATACCCTCCTGAGGTCTTAATCTCCTGTAATGAGTAGAGACAACGTCAGACAAGCTCCGTTCTCAGGTCTGCGAGAGATAGGAAAGTCTGAATAGCTAGACCAATGATCAGTGTTGGGGTCACAAGTCAAGGTCAGTGCAGGAGAGAGTTTCATAGTCGTGGTCACAAGCCAAGGTTGATGCAGGAGGAGAGTTTTGTAGTTGGGGTCACAAGCCAAAGTCGTTTCCAAATAGCAGTAGTAAGCAGGATCAGACCACAATAATCTGGCCTTCTCATACATGGATTGAAATTCAGCCGGCACCTCCGGAACCAACCAAATTTCGACCCATGTGTGACCAGCCTAAGTTCCACTTGAATGCATGTAGATAAAGCATACCGTATATATACATATATCTTTTGGCATTGTCTTCAAGATGGTGTCCTTTTAAGAAAGTGAATTGTGTTCCTGGCTGAGGGTTATATCTGTCCCTGTTTTATAAATTAGAATCCAAACACAGCGTTCCTCTACCAGAAGTGTTTCTTCACCATTCTGGGAATTATAGTAATTATGTCCCTTTGCACACAAAGAAGTTTATCTTAAAGATAAAGATGTTTACTGTCAGCCAAAAGAGTTTCTTTCATATTTCGCCTAGACGTCAGTGCTGCCTCATAGTTTTCAAGCCTGCCTGTGAAGTACAAAAGCTACAATTCTGACAACAATAGTAAACCTACTATATCTATGTGCACACTAATTACATGGCTGGTTTGCAGCTGCAAAACATTCAGAGCTGCTTTACTTGCCTTTTGCATAAACAACGTAAGGCCTTTCTAAAGTAAAATGCAGCAACCATTTCAAGGCTCGACTGCGTGGAAGATTTTAATCTTTGCAAATTTGAATCTTCAAAGATTAATTGCATAGTGAACATTAAAGGGACTCCATCACAATACAAAATGTCTCTGTGTTTACGCTTTCCTAAAAGCATATTTGATCTAGGGTAGTGACTCCATGAGGAGAGGGTCAATTCACAAAGCTGTATGAGTTATGGTAACTGTGCTCATTATTTCTTTCATGATCATCTTCTCATAAAAAAATGAATACTTAAATGATGCGCAGTCGTGGAATATTTGTTTTTTTTTTTACAGTTGTAACATAGCCATTGCAAGCCTTTATTTCTTATGAATCATTTTTTCGAATCATGAAGTTTTATTCTGACTTTATCTCTGATTGTTCCATTTCCTGCTCTCCTCAATAGACATCTCCTAAAACCTCAAAGTTAACGCCAGTCAAAAGACAGTGGGGGTTATTTACTAAAGGCAAATCCACTTTGCACTACATGTGCACTGCAAGTGCACTTGGAAGTGCAGTTGCTGTAGATGTGAGGGGGGACATGCAAGGAACATAAAAAACAGCATATTTGCTTGTACATGATTGGATGATAAAATCAGCAGAGCTTCCCTGATTTCAGATCTTCCCCACAGATTTACAGCGACTGCACTTCCAAGTGCACTTTCAAGTGCAAAGTGGATTTTCCTTTAGTAAATCAACCCCAGTGTTATCTGTGACATGGCCCTCAATACTGTTTGAACCCAAAACATATATATATATATATATATATATATATATATATATATATATATATATTGGCCCTGGATGATGTAATTCTCTTACGAAACATGTAGGGTGGAGCGACGCGTTGACATCACCTCGTGTTGCTGTTTGTATTTCCAGCAGGACGGGTTTGTCTGATCGTGCGCCGGCCGCCCAATCAGACTTCACACTTTTATCATTGCAATGTTTGTAAGTGCGATACTTTGTTTTAATCTATTTAAATTAACCTAAGGTTTTACACTATTGGAGCATTTATATCTTTTGCATGCTATGTGCACCCACTCATGGGCTTGAATGCCAATGATACGATGTGAAGAGCAGAAAGCAGGAGTGCTTTGGAGATAGGCTGTGTCTACACTACAGGCTTTCCCTGATCCTCCTGTAATGGGGGATCACGGACATTTGGTAAGAAGTGATTCTTTCTATTGCGGTGGTGGATTCAACAGAGGTCTATTTTTATCAAACATCTGAAGATTTGGTTCATTTCTGGATTGACTCTATCTATCTATTTTGCATGGGTGGGTGTTATTTTTATTCAAGTCAAACACATATAGACTTGTAATTTTTTATTTCTTTTTGGACATTGAAGGATTCTATTATTATTTATGTTTCACAGGTTTTTCACTCAAAATCCTCTTTGGGATATGCTTTCAGACAGTGTGCATATATTTAATTGTTTATTAGGTTCACATTATTCACACTGAAACTTGGACACTCTTACAATTGATGTGTTTTATTCATCAATGTATGGTTTATAGCCGTTTACTTTACAGGTTTAGCGCGATTCTATATAAAAATAATTCTAGGCTTAGACCAATGTAACTATGTATAAACTATACTTGGCCAATGCCCCTGACAGCAGGAAATCACTGAAGTAGACACCAAAGACACCAATACTCTAGTGATCTCCACTTGCTTCCAGGTCCCACGCTAAACAACCAGTCTGATGCATTGTGAAAACAGGAGGTCGGTCATTCTGCATAAGTGCTATTTAAAGAATGCTTTGTAACTTCTGATTGAAGGAGGTAAAAAGGCAGGGCAGCGATGAAGCAAGTGGAGATCACTAGAGTAGGACCAAAGTAACCGTATTTATCGGCGTATAACACGCACCGGCGTATAACACGCACCCCAATTTAGGAGGGAATTTTAAGGAAAAAAAACTTTTAGGAGGGAAGTTGAAGGGAAAAAAACTTACATTTAAACGCCCATCATTGCAGCCTTCTCAGTGCAGCCTTGTCAGTGCAGCCATGTCAGTGCAGCCATGTCAGTGCAGCCTTGTCAGTGCAGCCTTGTCAGTGCAGCCATGTCAGTGCAGCCTTCCCCAGTGCAGCCTTCCCCAGTGCAGCCTTCCCCAGTGCAGCCTTGTCAGTGCAGACTTCCCCAGTGCAGCCTTGTCAGTGCAGACTTCCCCAGTGCAGCCTTGTCAGTGCAGCCTTCCCCAGTTCAGCCTTCCCCAGTTCAGCCTTCCCCAGTTCAGCCTTCCCCAGTTCAGCCTTCCCCAGTGCAGCCTTCCCCAGTGCAGCCTTCCCCCAGTGATCCCTGCCATTCTGGGCTTCAAAATCACTGATCGCGATTTGAAAATGGCGCCGCCGGCGCCGAAATACACAGAGCCGGTCCTCGGCTCTTTCCGGCGGCTCTCGTACACTTTCGGCTCCACTCGTAGTCCCGAGCGGAGCTATCCGAACGTAGCCGAGTAGGTTCGGATAGCTCCGCTCGGGACTACGAGTGGAGCCGAAAATGAACGAGAGCCGCCGGGAAGAGCCGAGGACCGGCTCTGTGAATTTCGGCGCCGGCGGCGCCATTTTCAAATCGCGGTCGGCGATTTTGAAAAAGTGACAGGTCAGGATCGCAGGGGATCGGCGTATAACACGCACCTGCGATTTTCCCCTGATTTTAAGGGGAAAAAAGTGCGTGTTATACGCCGATAAATACAGTATGTATAACATTCCAAAGCCTGAAATTGTTTGTTAAATCCTACCAGTCCTTAGATTTTTTTCCGGGGAGAACATTGCCAGAAAGTACCTGCTGATCTTGCCAGAAATGCAGTGTCCTTTTCACTTCCTCTGAGCTGAATTAAAACACTAAACAATGCTATGTTTCTTGTCTGAACAGCTAATCCCATTAACTTTCATGTAATGGTAATAAACAAAGACCGACATGCTTGAAGTCCAGCCAGGTTTAGACCCATGGCTTCTTTGATAGATAGCTACCCAGGGATAGGAATTGTTAGTTGCAGGATGACCATGTGAAAGTACTGGAAAAATGGCCTGAAACAAGAAAACTAATGTAGCAACCACATCTAAGGGCCAATGAGCTGCAATATTTTCAACTTTTTTGCAAAGTTTTGCATAGAGTAAGGGAGGGTTAAAACGTGATAATTTACTTTTTGTTGTCTGAATCCTATTTGTAGAGATTACCTCTCACTTACTGCTGTGGCTCTAGTATAGGAAGTGAAAGACCATCTCCCAAATTGGGGGAAATACCTCTACAAGGCTGGCCATATATGGGTCGAATTTTGAAAGAATTTTCTTTTGAAAATCAGAAAATTTGTGCGTTTTGTGATCCGGTGGTTCCACCATTGATTTCGAAGATCGACCAACCAAGCCTTCAATTTCACCTCATGTTGCTACAAAAAGAATTTTCGTGGCTGAGAATTTTCTTTTCTTTCTGGGAATTTTCTTTTCTTGCACATGTGCATTTCTTTTTTGATTAGATTTCTCGCCCGATTCTCCCATCACTGATTAGAAAACAGTTAGTTTTTCAAAAATTTCCAACATGTCCATTTAGGCAGGCCATACATGGGTCGAATTTCCAAAGAATTTTCTTTCGAAAACCTTATCTAAGAATTTTTGTTTGTATTTCTCACCATTAGTAGGCTGCAGCAACAGCCGATTTTCGTGTCGAATTTGAGTAATTCCACGAAAATACTTTTCAGTAGCAACATGAGTTGAAATTGAAGGCTTGGTTGGTTGAATTTCGAAATCAATGGTGGCATCATCGGATCACAAAACTCACAAATTTTCTGATTTTCAAAAGAAAATTCTTTCGACCTTGTATGGCCAGCCTTACTCAGATTCGATGCCCGCACGAAAATCAGCTGTTGCTGCAGCCCATTAATGGTGCAAAATACGAACGAAAATTCTTAGGTAAGATTTTCAAAAGAAAATTCTTTTGAAATTCGACCCATGTATGGCCTGCCTTAGGCTGGCCATACATGATCGAATTTCAAAAGAATTTTCTTTTGAAAATCAGAAAATTTGTGCCTTTTTGTGATCCGATGGTGCCACCATTGATTTCGAAATTCAGCCAACCAAGCCTTCAATTTCACCTCATGTTGCTACAGAAAAGAATTTTCGTGGCTGAGAATCTTCTTTTCTTTCCGGGAATTTTATTTTCTTGCACATGCGCATTTCTTTTCTGATTACATTTCTCGCAGGATTCTCCCATCACTGATTAGAAAATCGTTAATTTTTCAAAAATTTCCAACATGTCCAATTAGGCAGGCCATACATGGGTCGACTTTCGAAAGAATTTTCTTTCGAAAATCATATCTAAGAATTTTCGTCCGTATTTCTCACCATTAGTGGGCTGCAGCAACAGCTGTTTTTCATGCGGCTATCGAGTTTGAGTAATTCCATGAAAATTCTTTTCTGTAGCAACATGAGGTGCAATTGAAAGCTTGGTTCGTCGAATTTCAAAATCAATGGTGGCACCATCGGATCACAAAACGCACAAATTTTCTGATTTTCAAAAGAAAATTCTTTCGAATTTGGACCTTGTCTGGCCAGCCTTCCTCAAATTCGATGCCGGCACGAAAATTGGCTGTTTCTGCAGCCCACTAATTATGTGAAATACGAACGAAAATTCTTAGATAAGATTTTCAAAAGAAAATTCTTTTGAAATTCGACCCATGTATGGCCTGCCTTAGGCTGGCCATACAAGGTCGAATTTCAACAGAATTTTCTTTTGAAAATCAGAAAATTTTTGCGTTTTTGTGACTTGATGATGCCACCATTGATTACGAAATTTGGCCAACCAAGCCTTCAATTTCACCTCATGTTGCTAATGAAAAGAATTTTCGTGGCTGGGAATCTTCTTTTCTTTCCGGGAATTTTCTTTTCTTGCACATGCGCATTTCTTTTTCAATTACATTTCTCGCACGAGTCTCCCATCATTGATTAGAAAATTGTTAGTTTTTCAAAAAAATTCCAACAAAATGTCAAAAATGTCCGATTACTCAAATTTGATTGCCACACGAAAATCAACTGTTGCTGCAGCCCACTAATGGTGCGAAATACAAACGGAAATTCTTAGATAAAATTTTCAAAAGAAAATTCTTTTCGAAATTCGACCCATGCATGGCCTGCCTTAAGCTGGTTACACATCATACAATTTTCTTGTACAACTTACCTTTAGATTTACCAAAATCATATCATACGAGATCAAACCTAAACATTTTCAAATTGTATTAGGCATTGCAATCAGGCTGGCCCTTGTACTACATAGTTGAAGGTAAACCTAAAGGAAATTGAACAAAAAAAAATTGTATAATGTGTAGCCAGCTTTAGAAAATTGGATAGGTTTTCTTCAACCATTGTTCTGGTAATAGTTATCAAATTTTTGGATTTCAAGTTTTTTTCTGTTTCAACAACAATGGACACTAGGAAAGATCAAACGGATGCATCTAACTAGCAGGGACATATATTGCAATAAAAAATTTCAAAGGGTATTCACTCCCCACATTATCAAAACAATGCCTATACATGCACTTTAAAGTAGACCTGAACTTAAAATTGAATATTTTCTATCTTACGGGTCATCCAGTCATGTTTCTTACATAGAAAGATTTACCTTTTTGTTTTTAATTACACTTGGAAAATGGCAGAAAATTTCCTGTGCCTAGGCACTCTTCTGCTTTGAGCCTCAAGTCTCAAAAGGTTTTGAGTGGGATTTAATGATATCATGCTATGCTGCTTATTGTTCTCCTTGCTCGAGAGAACGGGTTAGTCCCATTCATTTTGTAGCTCTGTACTTCCTCCACCTCTCCTGCTGTTTTTTGAATTTTCCACCACCACCAATCATCAGATCATCCATCATCAGGAGGAAACAAAATCCTGCTCCTCTGCTAAGAAAGCCGCATCCACACAGAGACACAATATAGAGCAAAGCATAAAAAGTCAATAATGGGGAAAAGATCCATTGCAGGGAGCCTACAGGACATACTGGTGGTTAACAGTTTGCACACTACTTGCCTTTTTCGGCACATCGTCCACAGTACAGACCCTATTTAATTTCCTCCATCTCTTTCCTCCTCAACAAACTGTTCACAAGCCTCAAGCCTCCTACACATGATCGGACTTTCCGACAACTAAACCATGGAATTTTGTCCAAAGGGTGTTGGCTCAAACTTGTCATGTATACACACAGTCACACAAATGTTGACCAACAATTACGAACGTAGTGACATACTAGATGTACTACGTGTTTTTTCAGCTCTTTAGCGCCACCCTTTTGGCTCCTTCTATTAATAATTAATATCGTGTTAGTAGAAGTTTGGTGAGTGTTGATTCACGGTTTTCTTTTTGCATTTTTCATTTATCGCTTTTCATTTCGTGCTTTTCAGTTCGTTTCTGAACGGCCGTTCGTCAACCAGACATGTTGTGGAATCAGAGGAGATAACGTGTTATTTATTATTGGCCTTGGAGTTATTGCTTTGACCTTTTTTTTTGGTTGAATAATGATTTGATTTGGTAAATTTTCTATATTTTTGGATGCATAGAATGCACTTTTTATTTATTTTCTATTGGCAGATAGCATGTCTATTTTTTTTTTTTAATGCACAATAAAAAAATTGTGGAGAATAATACTTGGCTATGTGTTTTACTTCAAATGACAGTTTGGGAGTAGGCAGTTATGTTTTAAAAAATACAATGTAAAACTTACAAGGGACACCGACATAGTTGTATCTTTGTTCTTAAAAACTACGGGATAATGGTGTTGTGGTAACTTGCACAAATAAAAAAAAATAATAATAAAAATAATATTCTTGATATCACTAGAAAAAAAAAGCCTTTGAAAATTAGTTTGCAAAACGTCCGATGGAGCATACACACGGTCGGACTTAACCGCAACAAGCTCACATCCAACATTTCCCGTCGGAAAATCCGATCCAACAAATCACATTATTTGGTATACAGAAAGACAATATTTAGGTTTAAATTTTGGATGGTTTATGTGTATGTTTAAAACTGTAAAATACCAGTGCATTTTAATTAAAAAAAAATTAAAATTGGATCATTTCTTATTTTCTAGATTAGCTGGGAGGCAATTAGGAAAACATTGCACTTTTTACATTATATATTTTTTGTCTAGATTTCCTTAAATATGCCTAGTAACTCAAATGGGTTTTTGTGTAATTTTATAACCAATAAAAGGCCCTACTTGGCTTAGATGAACATTCTCAAGTACTAAAAATGGATTAATGGTTAAACTGATAAAGCAGTCCTATGGGAAATCTTTAGCGAAAGAAACAATGAAACTGTCATTGTCGGCTTATCATTCTGAAATTGCTAACTTACTTTATGGGGCTGATTTACTAAAGGCAAATATGCTTTTCACTTTGCAGGGGAAGTTTCCCTTAGTTTTGTGAACATAGTGAAAATTCACTTCAAAGAATACCCAGTCAAGTACAAAGAGAATAAAAAAAGAGTAATTTTGCTTGCACATGATTGGATGATAGATGTCGGCAGAAGCTTCCCTTGGAAAGTGAGAAGTTCCATGCAGTGAAAAGCCTTTGTTCTTAAAGTGTTTGTTACCCCAACACTTCATATTCCTGATATGTGCCTGCTGTACCATGTACTTGTCTCATGTGCTCTTTGTAGTGCTTCCTTTATGTGAAATCCCCAGTGTTCCTGCCAGTCTGTCTGCTTTTCTATTAAAAACTGGCCACACTAAGCAGGAAAACATACCGTGGTCAATTGTCTTGCTATGCTGGGTTTACTTTAAAGTGAATGGGTTGTTTTACAAGGTGATCATTTACAATCACTTTAAGCAACTCAAAAGCAGTAAAATCATAGGAACCTTGCATGCAAGTCAAAAGCGGGTCAAAGTAACTCAAATGCCTTTCAAAGCAAAACAAAAGCCTTCTGCCTTTAGTAAATCAACTTTTATAAGTGATCTCATTCCCTCTGTTCTCAGCTGCATAGGAGCTGGGGGAGGAGAAGCAGCAGCACACTGAGCTTCCCAATAAATGGCTGTGCGGGGAGCATGTCAGGACAAGTATGATCATTGGAGGAGAGCATACTGAGTTCCCAGCATAGCTAGAGAACTGACCACGGTGTGTTCTCCTGCTTAGTAGGGTCAGTTTTTAAGAGGAAAGCAGAGTGACTATCAGGAACACCAGGGATTTCACATAAAGGAAGCAATCCATAGTAAACAGGAGACTTTTTCATACATGTTCATGGTACAGCAGGCACATATATGGAATATGAAATACTAGGGTAATAAACACTTTAACCAATTAGCGACCACCCCACGCACATACACTGCGGCAGGGCAGCCGCTCTGTGCCAGATTACATACCTAGTACGTGATCTGACACTTCCGGTCTGGGGCACGCGCGTGCCGCCGGTGGCCTGTTCCCGCTGTGTTTGGACCCGCCGATCGTTCCAGAGATCAGCAAAATGGCGGTTGGCCTGTGTAAACAAGGCAGATCGCCGTTCTTTGTGAAGGGAAGACAGAGATCTGTGTTTCTGCTAAGCAGGAACACGGATCTCTGTCTTCCCACAGTAAATGCATCCCCCACACAGTCATAAAACACTACCAGGGAACACAGTTAACTCTTTGATTGCCTCTGGTTTAACCCCTTCCCTGCCAGTGTCATTAGTACAGCGACAGTGCATTTCTTTAGCACTGACCACTGTATTGGTTTCACTGGTCCCCAAAAAGTGTCAGATTTGTCTGCCGCAATGTCGCAGTCCCGCTAAAAAAAATCGCTGATTGTTGCCATTACTAGAAAAAAAAATTAAAAAATCCATAAATCTATCCCATAGTTTGTAGACTTTTGCGCAAACCAATCAATATATGCTTATTGGAATTGTTTTTACCAAAAATATGTAGCAGAATATATATTGGCCTAAATTTATAAAGAAATTTTATTTTTTATTTTTTTTTATTGGATATGTTTTAAAGCAGAAAGTAAAAAATATTTTTTTTTTTTCAAAATTGTTGGTCTTTTTGTTTATAGCGCAAAAAATAAGAAACGCAGAGGTGATCAAATACCACCGAAAGAAAGCTCTATTTGTGGGAAAAATAGGACATAAATTTAGTTTGGGTACAGTGTCACACAACCACGCAATTGTCAGTTAAAGTATTGTAGTTTCTATTGCAAAAAATGGCCTGGTCAGGAAGAGGGGTAGATCTTCCGGAGCTAAAGTAGTTAATATGAATGCAAAAGTACTGTACCTCTGAGCATCTCATAACCAAATCCAAAAACCTTTAAAAGCACCTTGACGCAGCTCTTAAAATAGATGTATGGGTTTTTTGGGGGTTTTTTTTAGTATCATGCTTACCTTGATGGATGCTGCATCTGTCTCCCGGCGCCACTAACACTGAGAACTGAGTGATCAGTCACCTCCAATCACTCGATTCTCACCACTCTGTGAGCAGAGAGCCTTTGACTGTCAGTCACCAGCTCTCTGCTCTGCCCCCTCCTCACTCACTGTAGACTGGGCTGAGGAGGGGTCGAGAGAGGCCGGCAGGCTGCTGAGAGGCTGAGCTGGGTGCCGGTCCAGGGATATGGATGATCCTGACTTTATGGTTGTGATGATGCCCGAGCCTGGACCGACTCTGTGACGTCAGTAGAGAGTGGGCTGAAGTCCACTTACCTTCAATCGCTTGGTTCTCACTGCTCTGTGAGTAGAGAGCTGGTGACTGTTAGTCACCAGCTCTCTGCTCTGCCCCCTCCTCGCTCACTGGAGCACTGGGCTGAGGAGGGGGCGGGAGTGGCCGGCTCAGCCTCTCAGCAGCCTGCTGAGAGGCTGAGCTGGGTGCCGGTCTAGGGATCTGGACAGTTCCTGACTTTATGGTTGTGATGACACCAGAGCCTGGACCGACTCTGTGACGTCAGTAGAGAGTGGGCTGAAGTCCGCTTACCTTCAATTGCTCTGTTCTCACCACTCCGTGAGTAGAGAGCTGCTGACTGTTAGTCACCAGCTCTCTGCTCTGCCCCCTCCTCACTTACTGGAGCACTGGGCTGAGGAGGGGGTGGGAGTGGCCGGGAGGCTGCTGAGAGGTTGAGCTGGGTGCCAGTCCAGGGATCTGGACAGTTCCTGACTTTATGGTTGTGATGACGCCCGAGCTTGGACCGACTCTGTGTCAGCAAAGAGTGGACTTCAGTCTGCTCTTTGCTGACATCATGGAGTCGGTCCAGGCTCTAGCTTCATCACAACCATTAAGTCACAGGAGTCACAGGAGTGCAAAACGAACTACACTCCTGTGATCCATAGGAGAAATACAGCCAAATGAGTTATGGCTGTACTTCTCCTTTGGCCTCATTCAAAGTCCCGCAGACCAAACTTTCTTTCTTTTTGTTCAAATTTGGGGTGGAGGCCAATTACTTATGGTAAAAAATATACAAAACAGCGCTCGCAAATGAATTCATGTGATGTAGTGATCTTTAAAAATCCTCTTGTAGCTGCAGGATAAAAGTTTTCATGATATATAACAAATAAACCTGCGCTAGCAATTTACTAAAAATAATTGATAAACTGTACCAGAACCAAATCATAAATGATCTATACAAATAATAGTGAATGTGAGAAATGTGTAAAAAATATTGATAATGTATACCTTACACAATTAACCGCGCACTGGGTGAAATCGTGCATAAATGCACTAATAAGAAAAAAAAAAAAATGCAATGTGAAAGAGGACAAATCGCAAATATATATGATGAACAAGCGCAACGATAAAGTGATGTAGTGTCATTAAACTGATGCAAAAATTATATAAAATAAAAGCGCTCTCATAGATTGTGAATGACAATGAGGTAAGCCTCTAAACAATAATAAACGCCAAGTGAAAAAATGAAACAAAAAAGTCAATTGCATCCAAATTTACAAATGATAGAATATCCATAGCTTTAAGAAGCTCCTTCACAGAAGGGACAAATGGCAGACTTCCAGCATATTCATCCGCAGGATGATACAGGGCTACCGATATGCTGATGTTAAAGATGGTTGGAAGAGACCTTTTGGGACCATAGAACTCGCGTTCCACCAAAAAAGAAGGGAAAAATATATAGCATAAAACCTTAAGATACCATAAGGTCACCTGCGCATATATGCGCTACTCACAAGACCGGCATGCAGAGCAGGCATTCAGATAGTTGGTCGGTTCGCCGCTAATCGAACGCGTTTCGCCCCTCCCCCAGGGCGTTATCAAAGTCTTTGATAACGCCCTGGGGGAGGGGCGAAACGCGTCGACGTAACATCCTGCCTACGCCTGCTAACCAGTACCAGTGACATCACTTCCTGTTTTGGTGGAACGCACGCCGATCAGCGGCGAACCGACCAACTATCTGAATGCCTGCTCTGCATGCCGGTCTTGTGAGTAGCGCATATATGCGCAGGTGACCTTATGGTATCTTAAGGTTTTATGCTATATATTTTTCCCTTCTTTTTTGGTGGAACGCGAGTTCTATGGTCCCAAAAGGTCTCTTCCAACCATCTTTAACATCAGCATATCGGTAGCCCTGTATCATCCTGCGGATGAATATGCTGGAAGTCTGCCATTTGTCCCTTCTGTGAAGGAGCTTCTTAAAGCTATGGATATTCCATCATTTGTAAATTTGGATGCAATTGACTTTTTTGTTTCATTTTTTCACTTGGCGTTTATTATTGTTTAGAGGCTTACCTCATTGTCATTCACAATCTATGAGAGCGCTTTTATTTTATATAATTTTTGCATCAGTTTAATGACACTACATCACTTTATAGTTGCGCTTGTTCATCATATATATTTGCGATTTGTCCTCTTTCACATTGCATTTTTTTTTTTTTCTTATTAGTGCATTTATGCACGATTTCACCCAGTGCGCGGTTAATTGTGTAAGGTATACATTATCAATATTTTTTACACATTTCTCACATTCACTAATATTTGTATAGATCATTTATGATTTGGTTCTGGTACAGTTTATCAATTATTTTTAGTAAATTGCTAGCGCAGGTTTATTTGTTATATACAATTACTTATGGTGCCTTGGACCACATCATTTTCTCTCGCTAATTCTCCTTCAACCAACTCAAAACAGCTTGGAGCAAATCATAGGAACCTTACATGTAAGTGAAAGCGGGTCAAAGTAACTCAAATACCATTCAAAGCTAAACAAAGCATTCTGAATTTGACTTGCCCATGTGTACAACCCCTACATTTCCTTGCCCAACTCTTCAGAGCAACCCCTCCATCCAATCAGCCACAGTTGTTCCTTACTGAAGCTCAGTATGGTATTAAAATCTAGCCCTATGTATCTTCCATAAAGAAGAGCTTTCTGGTAGCTATAGTTCAACCTTAGCTGCCCTAGTTTCTCTTTCTCTCAAGCTCTCAGAAGGCTTCTTAGCAATTGATCTAAATCAGTAGAGGTTTAATGCAGTAACACAAATACAGAAAGATTTATTTCTCAACTTCTTTTTTTTTTTGCTCTCTGCAAAAAAATTTCTTCTAAATCACAGAATGTTTTTAAACACCTTCTCGCCCGCACCTCTGCTCACAGATGGAGTAAAGGATCTGTAAAATGGTGTGTGCTTTTTTTCTTCATCTTGTCCGTCAGTGTGACTTCTAATTAAATCAGAGACTTGCTTAACTTCCCGGCAAACAGCTCGGCGGTGACAGGGAGCCATCCCCAGGGGAACTCAATCAGTTTTAGTCTGTCAAACCAAGCTGTCCATCAGGAGCTGTAGGAAAGCAAATCTATTTTTGATCGTCCTTTCCAGTGCACAAGGTGCTGATTTATTTACATTTAAACTTTGTGTGCACTAGTACTCCTCTAGCTGCGCATGTGAGTGCGCCTGTATGTATTTTACCATAGATGTGCATGAACTTCTCACTACAGTGACCCATGTGTTACACATATCATGTTAGACAGCATTTGATCAAATGTTCTTAAAAACAAACACACTTTTATGGGGATTTATATTCTGTTGTCTTTGGGCCAGTTCACACCATTGAAACTTAGTCCAGGTGCGTTCCAGATGCTTTTGTGCATACATGTTTTTGGTGCGTTTTTGATGCATTTCATGTGTGTTTTTATGCATTTTTTATGCTTTCCAGTGCATTTTTTCCCCCTCTTTTTTTTTCTTCACCTTAAATGGGGACGTGTGCATTCCGGTACGTTTTTGGTACATTCCAGTACAGTTCAGTGCAGAAAAAAATACAGCATGTTCTACTTTTTTTTTCTGAAACTGGAAAGCACTGGAACTGACCTCACTGGTGCGAACTATGCCATTTGAAACCATATAAATTGTAGTCTATTTCTCTAATCAGAGATACAGAAGTTCCTGAAGAAGCGACAATCCTGGTCACGAAACATGTTGAGCATTTTTTAATTCTTCAAGGACTTTTGAACACCCCAACAGCGAATGCCATATCTTAGTGTGGGCTTTTTCTGACGTACATCAAGTATAGCCCCACAGGAAGTATACGAGCAGCTTCTATTTCTTGGGTTAATCAATGGGTCCTTTTACCTGTACAAAATATTTAAATGTGTTTTATTGAATGTGCACTGTATATGTAGTCAATGTATGTGAACTTTTAAAACTTGTTATATTTTTCTATACGTGCAGATAAAGTCCATTTTTCCTTATCCTTCAATTCTTCAATATTAGGATGTGGCACTTGTTTACGTGGGGTGTTTTGATTGCCACCCTAGGGCATAGCAATCAATTTTTCTCTAACCTACTATCCATGCGTTTCTGATGCAGAAAAAAATGCACTGGACTGCATATGGTGTGAACTGGGCCTATCCAGATAGCAAGCAATTAAGCTGCTAGTTTGAAAATGACTTGCTAAGCTATTGCTAAACTTGCCAGGCTTCACAAGTTTGTTGCACAATTGCAGCAAGTCCACATTGCATGACTCCAGATCAACTTTCTTTGCAACCATGCTGCAAGTCTGCTGCAAGTTCTGGTTCAGTTATGTTGTACAATAGTCATCCCACCACAGGGGTCACTGTGGCTTGCAGAGCTCTTTCTGTAGACTCACCACTGCAACTTTGCTCTTGCTAGAGACTTGCCACGCACATTTGCTACACATTGGGAACATGCCAACTAGAAATTGTGCTTCAAGTGCTCTGCAAGTGTACAACTTGCCAGTGAAAATGTGAAGCAAAATAACAGACTTACAGTTCGACACTGCCACAAATTTATGGCAAGTTATCCTTGCTATCTGGGTAACTGTATATACAGATATTATTTCATTTTCAAGTTGATCTGCCGCCAACCCTTTAAATTATATTGTATCTTTTATTTAAAGATTGTCTTTAGAGCGGTAGTAAACTGCGGTAGTAAACTGCAGTTGATGAAAAAAATAAAAAATCCCCTGCAAGGCAATGTCCTAATGTGCTAGTATGCATCGCATACTAGCACATTATGAAAAACTTAGTTTAGAACAAAGCCCTCCAGTGCAGCGTGTCACCGCTGAGAGGGCTGACATCTTCCCCCAGTCTTCATTCCGCGTTCGCGTCCTCCGACTAGACATGTGTGGCTCATTTCATTCCGAATATGCACAAATTTTTCATTATTCGAAGATTCGGATATATCCGAATACCCGAATTACAGTATAAACAGAGTTTACCAACTGCTAAGAAAAACAAAACTAAATTTGTCCGAATTTCCGAAATTCAAATTGAAATTCGAATAGAATTTTACATTGAATTCCATTCAAATTCGAACTGTAAACATATTTCTGAAATCAAAGACTGTGTGTGTTAGTAGAGTACCATTTCCAATTAAATGCTGTTTTTGTTAAGCTAAAGGTGATTTAAAGAGTCATTGTAATCATTTGATGATGATTTTTCTTTTGTTTGTTCACTTTGCCGCATTCGAATAAAAAAAAAAATAATAATATTTTCAGTTCGACCGATTCAAAACTTATCGATTTAAATGCTTTCAATCAAAAAAATCTCTAAATTCAAAAGAAGACATAAAAGGAATTCCGAATACGAATCCCGATTATAAACTGGACCAATCAACCAAATTTAATGAAAATAAATGGCTAGATTAACGATTCTAATGGAAACAAAACTAAACAAATTTTTTCGTCATGCACATGTCTACCTCCGACTACATGAGTGGCCGGGGGCGCGATGATGCGCAGGAGCTGCCGTTTACGGCACAAGCACTTTATGCCGGACCTTAAGAGCGCATGCGCCAGTAATGTCTTGAGCTGCATGCACTCTGAATACCTCCAGAACTGTGCAAGCTTAGGAGATATTCACAGTACCTACAGGTAAGTCTTACTATAGGCTTACCTGTAGTTACAAGTGGTAGAACAGAGTTTACTACCATTTTAACATGCACATTGATATTTAGCCATCCTAAGAAACTTATATTTAATTTTGGATATCCAAATGTGTTGAATGTAAATCATATTTATTACAAGTGAATTGCAAGGTTTTCAATTAGTTTAGTGCAGGGTCCATGTAGGGTAGCAGGAGCATGTTTGCGACCACTGCATACAGAAGTCCCTTTGTGAGTTGGAGCGGTGCAGTCACCATCACACCCCATATTTCATAACACAGCAAGATTACATACATACAGACCAAGTAGTGGGCTTTACTGAGTGGGCAGATCATGTTTCCTGAATTTCTCCAACAGAACAGCACTTGTATATCTTCTCTGCAGTCACATAACGAGGTAGTTGTTGGACAGAAATTGAAGCCAGTAAAAAAGAATTAACATGAGGTGATATATTGAAACAATACTTGCTTTACTGCATCACATGGCATTTTCTAGATGGCTGTAGTTCACCTTTAACCATCTATTTCAGCCTTTCTCAACCCTTTCCCCAGAAGACCTTTTGAAATAATTTTTAGGTCTCAGAGAATCCCTGCAAAGATTAATCCATCTGGGTTCATTTGGAAAACGTCCCATACATCAGTGGTAGATACGTCACCCTCAGCTAAGAAGATCATTGGCAATGGACCTGGAAATATGAAATCACTATCATATGGAGAGTAAATCAGCTACGGCTGATGGAACCCCTAGCAACCTCTGGAGGAACACTAGAGCTCCATGAAACATTTGAGAGAATGGTTGCTCTATTTAGACTGGGCTTTATTCAAATTTGATTTTCTGATTATACATTCAAAAATTTCTGAATATGGAGAGTATGTGCTTAGAGGTAAAAATGTTCCATCATTTTTTATTTAGGGTGTACTGGAAAAAGAAAACACTAAATGAGCAGCTCAAAACTCCATATATCTTTATTCTTGACAATGTAGTGTCAACCAGTAGAAATGCAGTAGCCAACACATTTCAGGGGCCAAAGGATTTTCCTTCATCAGGGCTCGAGCTAGGGCTGCTGGAATTCCTCTATGGACTGTGGTGAAATCTCCTAAAAAGGATCTTAATCTAAAAACAGACAAAGGTCAAGAGCTCGGTGGCTGTGTAATGATTTTGCAGGTGAAGAATTATCATTAAACAACTAGCAAATAGCCAGTAGCCTTGGCTACTGCTTATTTATTGGTTGTCGCTATACTGTCAAGAATAAAGATATATGGAGTTTTTAGCTGATCATTTGGCACTCTGTTTCTTTTGTTCACTCAAAACTTTTCAAGCTGGGAGGTGCCCATCCAGTGGGATTATCCCCGCACGTTGTCTTTTCTGAGAGTTCTCCAGCAACTCTTTTTTTGTCTGATTTTGCCAATGATTTTTTATTTAGACCAGGTTGGTGTGTGCATATAGGTTGCATTAGATCGGCTAGAAACAAGAAGTGAGAATAACTAGGGGAGGAAGGCAACAAAAAAAATCATATATATCTCCAGGTTTACGAAAATGTATATGACACAATATAATTCTCTGCAGCCTCTGTGTGCCAGACTGGACTTATTAGTAAATCTCACGCTTTCACGCGTGAGATTTACGCTTTTAAAATACATTTAAAAAATGTTTCTTTTAAATTTGAATTAACTTTGAGTTTTTTTTTTATTTTGCAGTATAAAAAATGGGTCAATACAACAATATGGTTTCTGGCATTCCGCATTTAATAATAAATAATGCTAACAAAAAATGCATTGTCCTTGTTATGCTTTTTGGGGTGAATTTTATAACTGAATGTTTATGCAATTCACAGTCAGTTGTACTGAACCTTAGTAGGAAAACATTTTATTCATAAAATGTATAAATAGGAACTAAATAAAAAGAGAAAAAAAGTGTGAATAGAAAAAAAAAAAAAAAGAGAAGGGCGAGTATAGTGCTTTATAGGGTGATCTGTTCTCCCTCAAAATGGAGTTACTGTATAGATATTGTCAACACACAGGGACCATATTTTAGCTTGTTTTTGTTTATTTATCAGTAAAGTTACCAATTATTGTCCAGTTTATTTTGGCTTTCAAGAGCTGAAACTTGACAAGTAGTAGTTTCCACAAGTGCTTTTTTAGAAGTTAGAACAAAAATGTATAAACTTTGCTAACTTTCCTTATGCGTAACAATTTACACAATCTTTAAAATATTTATATATATATATATATATATATATATATATATATATATATATATATATATATATATATATATATATATATATATATATTGGAAATCCCTCATTTTACTTGTTTGGAACAAATTAGATGCTTGCTTGTGATTTTCTAACTTGCAGATAAAATAAAACAAGCTGCTGGCAACAACACAATAGGATAGATTGTGAACAACACATATAAATAAAAAGTTGCCATGCTGAAGAATAGGTCATGAAAAGAATTGAATGTGGCAAAAAAAAAATTATAATCTATATGGCAAAACAGTTCATAATATTATCCATGGTGAAAACACAAAGTGCAAATTCCATTAATTGGAAACTTTCGTGATGTGCATCCAATATAAGTGAACGTGACAAATCGTTAAATCAATCACTCAGGTGTACCTTCTGAAAATAAATAGATTGCCTCCTCACCAGAAGCAATGGCCTCTTAGATATAAGAGTCAGAGACATTGTATATAAACCAAAAATCAGAAATACAATGCTTTTCCCCAATTATGATAGTAAGGGTGTTAACATGGCTAGTAGTAAGGATCACTCTATTATGATGAGCATGGGAGATAAATGGAAAACACCAACATAATGTACAATTGTAAACAAGTTTATTGGGACAAGTACTAGTACTAGTAACGCATAGTGAAGCACATAAAATCCAGCATGTAAATAAAGACAATAGTTCCGATCCAAAGTCCTCGTGATATCATCATGCGTGGTAATGTCACAGGCATGGACTCCTCCCTACGTGCTTTGTCAGGGTTGACATCATCGGGGGCTATGGACAGGCTGATTGTAATGAAGGCAATCCATCAAGTGACATGGGTACAACCAGCATGTCGGATTTTTATATGTGATTATTGCTAGCGGCTATAGCCGCTAGTAATAATCACTGTGTTCTCCTGACTCCCAGCAGGGATGGCTCTGTGTGCCCCCCATGGGAGAACACAATATCTCCATGAGAGGGATTCTCCCATCAAGTCTGGCTGTGTTGAATCAGCAATTTTTTTCATTTTTTTCAGGCAACCAAAATCGCATTATGTATGGCCTGCCTTAAGGATTTGATCACAACCAATGGGGTTGATTTACTAAGGGTCAATAATCACTTTGCAAGGGAATTTTGCACGATTGGGTATTCTTTGGAGATCATATTTTCTCTACATTGACATAACGACCTTGCACAGTGAACAGACTTTTTTTTGTTCAACTGTTCAGGTTCATACTCTTGTGAACTTGTGAACTCCATGGTTGGTATGGACCTAACATCCCTTCAGACCTGCTTAAAAACAGGACCATACCTATATTTAGATTACGTCTGTATCACTTTAAAAAAAAGAGATTTGATGCATTAAATCGGCCTTATCTAACCGGAATATTCTTTGCTTAATAGGGTCCTCCGACTTCATGTTTGTGACCTCAACTGATTTAATAATGTAAACTAAATTAAGCTTTAAGCTGTTGTTTAGTTGCTTCAAAATATGTGTATGTACAGTAATGTTAGACTCAAATATTTTATCTAATATTATTGTTAATATTGGAGGTTGCAGCTATTAATCCTCTAATTCGACCTACTCTTTGATTTGACTTTTACGTGTTTATCAAGTAAATAAAGGCTATACTGATCCTATTGCAATATAATATATTTAAAAGTATATATTCTTTTATAAATAAATAAATAAATATATATATATATATATATATATATATAATTTTTGATAGTCCAAAGGATATTAGAATATGATGCACCACATGCCAAAATACGTTGGCACAATGACACGGCTGGGCAAATGGGCGTACAGGTACGTCCCGTTTAAATCGCGGCATTCTGGGCACGCCCATACTCCGTGACCATCCCCGCGGGTCCTGCAGACTCGATGTCTGCTGGGGGCCGCGATCGTGTCACGGAGCGGCAGAACTGTCTAGCAACATGGCAGAGATCTACTGCTCTCTGTCATCGGGAGCAGTGATCTCTGTCATGTTCTAGTGAGGCAATCCCCCCCACAGTTAAAATCACTCCCTAGGACGCACTTAACCCCTTGATCGCCCCCTAGTGTTTAACCCCTTCCCTGCCAGCGTCATTTACACAGTAATCAATGCATTTTTATAGCACTGATCGCTGTATAAATGATTATGGTCTCAAAATAGTGTCAAAAGTGTCCGATGTGTCCGCTATAATGTTGCAGTCACGATAAAAATCACAGGTCGCTGCCATTACTAATAAAAAAATTAATAATAAAAATGCCATAAATCTATCCCCTATTTTGTAGACACTATAAGTATTGCGTAAACCAATCAATATATACGCTTATTGTGATTTTTTTACCAAAAATATGTAGAAGAATACATATCGGCCTAAACTGAGAAAGAAATTTGTTTTTTTATATATATTTTTGGGGGATATTTATTATAGCAAAAAGTAAAAAATATTGTTTTTTTTTTCTAAATTGTCGCTCTTTTTTCGTTTATAGCGCAAAAAATAAAAAACGGAGAGATGATCAAATACCACCAAAAAAAAGCTCTATTTGTGGGAAAAAAGGACTTCAATTCTTTTTGGGTGCATCGTCGCACGACTGCGCAATTGTCTGTTAAAGCGGCGCAGTGCCGTATCGCAAAAAGTGCTCTGATCAGGAAGGGGGTAAATCCTTCCGGGGCTGAAGTGGTTAATGGAAGATATTCTAGTGTTCTTACAGAGTTTTCTTTTCATTTGATTAAAATTAATCTCTTGACTTGCAATAGCATATACCTTGTGATCAAATCTCAGAGTGGTTGGAGCATCCAAAGTGAAAAATGAGCCGTGGGGTAAAAATGATAGTGAAGGGTAAAACCATCAACCTCAATTTATGTTGGATGTAACCAAGAATTAACAAAACAGTAAGTGGGAGATAGGACACAGACAGCTGTTAACACGGAATAAATGAAAAGTAAAAGGGTAGAGAAGCAAGATAGATTTAGCTGTCTTCACCGGTGAAGGTAATAATGACTACTGAGAGAAGAGCCTATATAAGTGCTTAGGGAGCATGACGCTAAGAGGGACTTAGTGGACCACAGCAGCAAAGAGGAGTTTAGAAACTGTGTCACTGCAGAAAAACAAGAATTAAAGAAAATAGACACATCAATGGGATATTACCTTTTACTTATTAGACTGAATTGGACAGTCAAACTTTATATATAAATTGATGTTACAGAGTATAGAAGGTAAAAATCATTTGATTCTGAAATATCTGTTCAGTCCTTCTATGTAGCAGGAACTTGTAAGAACTTTACTAACCCTTTAAGAAATAGAGTCCACATAAATGCACTCTGCCTCCCGATTTTATCGCAAAACAAGACTTTTTCATGCTGGTCTCTCTATTTATCATTATTTTGTTATGGGGAAAAAGGCAGCATGTGGCATAAAACCCTGTTTTATGTATAAGAGACTTGACAGAGGGTGATTATTAAAGCTTTGGAAGGCAGATTTCAACACTGGAGCCAGTGTGTGTTTGTGCTTTTTAAAATGCACCCATGCTTAAAGTGTTACTAAACCCACAACAGTAAAAACAGTGTGTATATGTAGTAAAGCATGCTTGTTATACCCACCATGGAATCTAAGGGGATAATCCTCTGCATTGTGTAAAAAAGGTTTTTAATCCTGTCTTCTCTGTTCCTCCCCTTCTTTCACAGTCCCCAATCCATCTCCTGATAGTACAGAGTCTTGGGGGCACTCTGCACATGCTCAGTTTCATGTGTAATGCTAGAGAGGTTTTTGTTTTTTTTTCTTGGGAGAGTAAATGTGATCAGCATTGCCCAGATAGAGGATCTGGAGTCATGCAGCCTCATAGAACAATCAGGAGAGAATGAAAACTCTACTACAAGCTTTAACCAAACACTGATAGAAGTCACAAGACTGCTCTAACTGCTGATGAGAAAAGATATTTAGCAGTTGCATTTCCATGTTCTGTGTACTGTGGGAGACCAGATATAGTGAAAGCAGGGTGCTGGGTTTAGGAACATTGTAAGTATTGGACCACAAAGTAAGAGTAGCCTTGTAAAGAAAACTAAATCAGTTTATAAAAAAAACACTTGATGCTTGTAAACGCGTTTAGGCATGCTTAGGCACATTTACTTGCATCAAGTTTTTCTACCTTAATTCATTTCAATGGCCAGAATAATAATTTATTGTGGTCATTGAAATTAATTAATACTCAAGTGCTAAACGCACATAGTGTTAACGCGCGTCTAGACACCGTTGGATTATTTTACACTGGTTTATACGTGTCAAGTGTTTTTTCTGCCAAAAAGCTGCTGCTTCTTGATGCACAGGCAGTAGTTTTTTTTTCTGCATTTAAATGTCCTTGTCTTTGAACTCCTCTAAAACCTTATGTGTTCATTGACACATATTCTAACACGCAGGGGTGCTTAGAGGCAGGAAAAGAAACACCAGATGCCCCTAGCAGCAGCTGAAATACTTCCAGTGTGCATGAAGCCTGCTAGTTGATTGCTAGAAAAAAATACATAGCATGATTACTATATATAGTGGTATGATTTTGAAATTAAAAGAGAAATTTAGGATTTTTTTTTTTTTAAGAATCATACTTACCTAGGTGGATGCAGCATTGATCCGATACTGCATCTATCCCCCACAAGCTGTAAGACTGAGGACCGAGCAATCAAACAAAGTTGATCGCTTGGTTCTCAGAGCTCTATGAGCAAAGAGCTGGTGATTTTCTGCCCCCCTGCCCTCACTGGACTGTGGAGGGGGTGGGAGCAGCTGGCTCAAGCTCTCAGCGGCTCGCTGAGAAGCTGAGCCAGGTGCTGATCCAGGGTTGTGAGCGGATCCCAACCATATTGCTACAATCATTTCCCAGCCTGGATTGGCTCTGTGACATCAGCCCACAGCGGGCTTCAGCCTGCTGTCGGCTGAAAACGGGTCACAGGAGTGCAGAACAAACAGCACTCCTGTGAGCCACAGGAGAAGTACAGCCAAACAAGCTTTGGCTGTGCTTCTCCTTTAGGGCCCAATCACACTAAAGAAATCTGTTGTGGTGCATGAACATACATGTGTTAGAGCATGTTATGGCATGCATTAACATGCATTGCATTGAGGAAACCCATTCATTATAAATGGGCTGCCAGTGCATAAAATGGATTAAAAAATGTACATGCCTCTTTTTTCTTAAATGCCTCACACCACAACGCACGGTATATATAATGTACTGCTGTTCATCAGCGTTGCACTGCACTGTATGGTACCTTGGAGCAGTGTTTCTCAACTCCAGTCCTCAAGGCGCACCAACAGGTCATGTTTTCAGGATTTCCACTATTTTGCACAGGTGATTTGATCAGTTTCATTGCCTTAGTAATTACCATAGCCGTTTCATCTGAGGGAAATCCTGAAAACATGACCTGTTGGTGCGCCTTGAGGACTGGAGTTGAGAAACACTGCCTTGGAGTACCAGCCATAATGACTGGCACTACAACATACTACAGACTAGGTGCATTGCCATGTGTTGTAAATGGGCCCTAAAAAAATGGCAAACTGGTTTAATCCACTGTGTAATTGGTACAAATACAAAAAAAAGAAAACCTCAACCCCTACAACTTACTAAAAAAGTCCAGAGTGTAAAGCAGTCCAGAAACATATGACAGTCCAGAAAAATAAAAAATGTCTATAAGCACTATAGTGGCTGGAGCTCCTCAAAGCTTCCCCCGGGTGGTAGGAACAATCTAGGAACCAGACACAAAAACAAAAAAGGAGAGCTAGCGTCATCACCCTAGTGTAATACCTTTTGGTTAAGATAAAGTAAACACAATATAAATGCACTCACTAGACAATGAAGTTTTCAGGATTTAAACACAAATGTCCCAACTCATCAGCTTGTGAAGGCTAGGTGGACAATGATGCATTGATGGTAGAGGCTCACCTCCCAGAGCAAGCCTCTAAAGCAGTTGGTAACTCCAAGCACAAGTTCTGCTATTGACAGGCAGAGCATACAGCCCACACTGTCTCATTCCTTCTCTCTTCCTATTTAAAGGAAAACCTATCACTTTTAATAACCAATGAGGAATTAGAGATTAGCACCTTAATTAGAACCTTTGTGCTCCTCTGTTCTCCCAATATATATGTACATTTGGTTAGACAAATAGATTGCCATCTACCATAGTGTGCCTCTGGTGGAAATAATGTTCATAACTATTAGCTTTTCTAATCATATGTATGGGATTATTGTTCCTATGGATTTGCATCTAAGTGCACACTATAGATAGGTCATTTACACTACCTCTCAAACTCCGTCCTATGATTGATATGCAGGTTCTGGATTTAAAAAGGAAATCGGTCTTTTAGGTCAAGGTTATGTAAAGGTAGAGTGTCCCCAGACCGCTTAATTGGGGCCTATTGATGTGGTATTTTTAATATTTTTTATTTACTTTTTAAAAATAGTTATTTTAATATATTTTCTTTATATATACCTCCAATCCATCTGCTTTATGAGTCAGTCCAGAAAGATTAACTGTTTTAATATTATAATTGACACAGTAGTTTTTGTCCACCCCTCCAATTTTTATGGGGACTGGAAGGGTTAATATAGAGTGGTAGGTTTGCCTTTAAATTGGAAGAGGGAAGGGATGCCGGCTAGACTTGACAAAGGAGGGACTATGCCTCCAAAAAGCACTGTCCTGGCGACCAGGTGTACACATCCTCCTTGTAGAGCTTTATGTAATTACTACATTGGGTCTTTGGACCTACAAGTTCTGCCAGCTTTGTATCGGGGGGGGGGGGGGGGCGCTGCATGCACAGTGTGGGCTGTGTGCTCTGCCTGTCAGTGGTGGAGATTGTCCTTGAAGTTACAAGTGGCTTTTGACGATTGTTCCAGCAGGCGAGCCTGTACCATCTGTGCTTCAACAGCCACCCGGTCTTCATAAGCTGACAAATTGAGACATAGGTGCTTCCTGAATGGCTGAAACAGAGCAGCGGTGCTATTGGCTCCCATGGCTGTCAATCAAAGTCAGTCAGCCAATCAGGGCAGAAAGGGGGTGGGGCCAGGACAGGGCTCCATGTCTGAATGGATACACGGAGTTCTGACTCAGCTTGGGTGACCCCTGTAGCAAGCTGCTGACTGAGGGGCACTCAACGGAGGGAGGAACTAGGAGCAAGCCTTTACAATCACTTTAAAGCCTGAAAATGTCACAGTTTTGTGCATCTATATTGTTTTTTTTTTTAATATTACACTAGGGGGCTCACACTCCCCCTCTCTCTCCATTTTTTGTTTTTGTGTTTAATCCTCTGTGTACCAGCTACATTATATGGTCCAGTGGTAGGACAAAGGTGCACAGACACAAGTTTTCTCAATTTTCTAACCTTTATGCTAAAAGATCACACTACACAGGTCATTTCACAATCACAAAAAAAATATTTTTTTATGCAATTTTTGCCACACCAAAGCCTATTACATCTCTCTATTGAATGTTTTGGGTCATATCTCTTACTTGAGATCCAAAACACATTTTTTACATCTTCAGTAAAATGACCTTGACCCAGTAGGAACAAACTTAATTTACCTAATTGGGAAAATAACCACCTCCAATCAGAGAGCATATTTCTATTACCCAGCTACATTGCCAATTCAAGGCCACTTAGAAAATCCCCCCTTACGTTTGGACAATCAATGACTTTAGAGACTTGGTGGGGGGGTTGGCTGCACTACGTTGTTTATTGTCAATAGTTCTTTATAGAGGTATACCTAATACAAAATACAATATATTATCAACAGTCTACATCAATAGTCTAAGACATGTAACACTGTACGCAGTAACTGTACTACATCACGTAATGTTCATCATCAAATTGTGCACTTGGTATTACACAACCATATAGACCATTGTTTGTGAAAGTTTGGAGTTGTTCGTAAAGGATAGGAGGCGTTCCATTTAATGCTGGTGATTGAGGATACTCACAGTGTCAGCAATGGAAGAAGGATCTACTGCATTCCAACTTTTGGTAATGGAAAGTTTGGCTTCCATAAAAAAGGAGAACTACTCTAGTCTTAGGTGGGAGTTTATCAGTACCAAAGTGGAATATTGCTAGAGAAGGGTCAGGGGCTATGCGATCTACTAGAATCTCCGAAGCTATGGTGAAAATGTTATTCCAGAATGATATAAGAGACTTGCACAGCCAGAGGGTATAGTATAGGGAACCAATTTCCCCACAGTTCCTCCAGCACTCAGCTTTCCGAGACACGAGAGAAGTATAATTTGGATAGGTTGTAGGGGGTAAGATACCACCTATGTGCAGTCTTTTGATACATTTCCCAATGCTCAGTACAGTGAGAAGAGGAGTAGGATAGTGAGAAGGTCTTTTTTCCAGCTAGCTCCCAAAAAGGAACATCCTATGTGTCTTCCTCCCACTTGTACATGGTGGTGGTTTTAGTAAAAAGAGCATTGGCATTCAGGAATTTATTTTGCATGTGGAGTCATGAAGTAAATGATACATGGAGATACGCAATTCAATTTGCAAAGGTAGTGGAGTGGGTGTTTCTGTAAGAAGGACCATACCCTGAGGTTCGAAAAATATTCCTTGGAGTCCAGATAGTATTGGGAGAGTATACTCAAATGTGCAGAAGGTAGTATCTACAAATAGATCCGATAAATATGTAATGCCCTTGTTTTGCCAAATGTGTAAATTCATATCAGAGATAAAATGATAGATACCCATAATGGGTATGTGGAGTTTACAGTATGGAGTGGGGATAGAGGAGGGGAGTTGAAACTCAAACCAAGTTTTAGGGATGAAGTCACAGTCAGAGAGGGTGATATAAAAGTCCAAAGACCCAAGCTTTATCGCAATAAGGATAGAGCTAAGAGTGCTGTGAGGAATGGTAGCAGACTTCAATTTCGGCCAGATTTTTTGTGTAGAGGGGGACAACCAATAGCGAGATTGGTCCAAAACACAGGCTTTGTAATAGTGACTTATGTCAGACATACTCATACCTTAATTTTGCTGGCGTTTTTTTTTTTAAATTTATTTTTTATTGTCTATAGTTCTTTATTGAGGTAAACCAAAGAACTATCAATGTTTAAATACTGAATAGTTGTTCCCTGCAGACAGTGATTATGCAAGACCATATTTAAAACACTGAAACAATAGTTTATAACTTATAAAAAGGTTGGATACGGAAACATTTGGGTTGATTCACTACAAAGCTGTTCACCTTGGATGGACATTTTCCTTGTTGACTTCCATCATCCAATCATTTAAGTGCAAAAATACAGTTTTTTTATTTTCCTTGCACATGAATGGGTATTGTTTGTAAAGTGAATTTTCAACACATACACTAAACATAATTCCCTTGCAACATGGACAGCCTTTTTGCCTTTAGTAAAACAACCCTATGGTTCTTTTATCCCTGTAAAGATTGCTTGTTCAAGACTGAATGTGGTCCTATAACTCATTGAAAAGAACTACAGAAGCTAGGGGCCATCTTGGGAATAACATCTGAATCCAGTCAGTGCTTCTCAAATCTTTCTTTGTGCAAGAAGGTGAGTTTTTAAAGCTCTCAGATTTCAGAGATCCAGGATCTTAGCAGTGCTAGTTAGTTACAGAACCAAAGCATAAAAAAACATGTTGAGGAATGTATCTCAGCAAGAGGTAGATATTGGAAAGTGTGAAAGTGGTCAGCAGGGGGTCCACTGTACTGTTCCTTAGACACCACTTTGAGGTGTATGTCCATGAAATCATATCATTTTGTCTTTGCAAACATCTTAACCCCTTACACCGTGTAAAGGGAAAATAAGAGTGCCATTAATAATGTATAGTATGTTACAACCTTTGCATCTCACAATGATTACCGAGGCCACTTTTCTTATATATACCTAAGCGTTTCCTGCACAATACTGACTTCAGAAAGATGGATCAGTATACTCAAGTTTGCCATTTTTAGTAAGTTGGCATACTGTTTTTTCCTGTATTTTAAATGCTGCTTTTAAGGATTTGTCAACCTCAGTCCATCTACTAACCCCTAAAATCATTTTATAAAATACAAATTTAAATAACATAACCTTAACATAGACAACAAACGATAAAAAGTTTTGACAAAGCAACCAGGAGGGGGTCTTTGAGTATCCTTAAACACACAATTCATAACTAGATTTGACCATGTCTTCAGCCATGCCCCAAATGGAATTAGGCGTTAGAAACACTTACTTTTTTCCCCAGGAAACTTAACTTCTGGGAGAACCACCAATAACCAACCAAGTAGAAGAGCTATGCCCTAGATGGGCCTCCCAGTGTTAGAACAATTCAAGTATTCACTGCCCCCCCCCCCATCAAGTTGACCCATCAAGTTGATGTGACAATTTTTTTTATTTAATTAATACCTCCCCACAACCTTTGTTTTAAAATGAACAGCAAGTCTAGGTAGGTGGGTGGGTGGGGAAACTTCTTCTTTGCCTGAACTTTCTGGAATGAATACCCAGCATCCTTCACATGAACGACCTTACTTGCTCCACCCTGTCCATCTGACCTTTAGCTTCTAGTCAGGAAAAACCTATACCCTTTCTCAGGAACTGGTTCACCTGCTGGTGGCACTGTGGTTCTCTCTCAGACCTGAAGTTTTCAGTTCCACAGCTGCCAGGAGTTCCTAACAATTGGTATTCACCTGATGCTAGCTGCTTGGAGGGTATTTAGTCCCTCCTCAGTTATTCCATTTTGCTTCAGTGTTTTGCCTGCTAGCCATGTTCCTGCTTGCTGATCCCTGCATTCTTTTACCCCATCTCTGCTCCCATTGTTCCTAGTCCAAGTCTTGCTTATGCCCTGTTTGTTTCAACTCACCTCTATTTGTATATAATGTGTATAGTTAGGTAGTTGGCTTGGTTTTTCTTCACCTCACATTGATTTTTCCCAGTTGCCTTGCTTATGGTCTATTGGTGTTGTATTGGTGTTCTGTGTGTTAATAAATCTTATTCATACACATTCTGATATCATTTTCCTAAGTGCAGCTACACAGATCTGATCATTTTTGCTGCTGGATGCCTGCATTTGGTATTCCTTACAACCCCTTCACATTGCTCTCATATTTTTCATCCTTTTCTGACCTGTCCCTTCCCTTAGTGTAGGTTCACACTTATGCGTGTTCACATCATGGGTACAGCAGCCTATTAATTTAAATAGGTTACTTTACCCATTAGAAACATGGAGAAAGAAGCCCCCAAACCTTTTTTTTATAAAAAAGCACCAGCATAGAACCGCATGGAGTTGCAAGAACTGCGTTTTCCAATGCATGGGGTGTAAAAAAAAATTAATGGCACACTCTGTGCATCTGTTAAAAAGCAGCATGTTTTGCCCACAAATCAGGAATGAGTGAGATGTTGCAAGCGTTCCCGACCCGCACAAGTGTGACCCTAGACTTAATCATGCTGATCCTCTGTCCATTTGCTCTTTTTTGGGTGTCACTTTACTTTAAAAGCAAAAGAAACGTTAGCACAATATAGATAGTTTTTGCAGCATTTTAAAAAATTGTAAGAAATATTTAACCAGAGCTATGTGAAGGCACTTCCAGTGATAATTTTAGAAAATTAGGGACAAGTACAGCAATTATGATTTAACTGTATAATAAAAATATCTTTGAAAGTTCTGAATCAGAATTAATAGGGGGCTTGGATGAAAGAATTAGGATGCTGAATAACACAAAGTAGTAACCATGCTTTTATAGAATGAAAAGCCACAGAAAAGGAGTATTTTCAGTGCGGGGCTATTAATCATGGGCGCAGCACGAGGCACTCTACACCTATACAATTTAGGATTCAGGATTTTCCAATTAGGGACCCTAAAGTGTAATTTCAGCTAAAATATTTTTTCGGTGTTGTGTAAATATATATCCAATTTAAAATCTCTTTGAGATTTACTTTCAATATTTTTATTGTTATTTCAAAGTAAACATAAAAAAAAAAAAAAATCTATTTAAAGAGGTTGTAAACCTTCCTGTGTTATTTGCACCTATAGGTAAGCCTAGAATAAGGCTTACCTATAGGTACTGTAAACATCTCCTAAACATGCGCCATTTAGGAGATATCTACTGTATACTGCGCCGATGGTGTAATAGGTGCATGTACTCTGAAGGATCAGCCGCCGGTGCCGTTTCTTTAGAAGTCAGTGCAGTTATCGGCGGCTCCCTCGCGCATGCATGGGAGTGACGTCACGCGGCTCCGGTCAGTCACACAGCTGGAGTCCATGACCCTAAAGGAAG
The DNA here is from genome assembly GCA_037952925.1 of Lithobates clamitans. Classification (NCBI taxonomy): domain Eukaryota; kingdom Metazoa; phylum Chordata; class Amphibia; order Anura; family Ranidae; genus Lithobates; species Lithobates clamitans. Next base: position 5,723,559 of record JBBGZY010000741.1, on the reverse strand, counting down.
ATGGGCGAAGATGGATGCGGCCTCCAGTGGGGACAACGCGGGCTTCATTTTCAGCGATGTGGTAGTTCACCGAGGTGTCGTCTTGTCAGAATGTATCGGCTTCCTTGTACGAGGTATGGGGCAAGCTGATACACTGACAGGTCTGCAAGAGAATTGCATGATTTAAGCGATCTGCTGATACCAGGTTTCCAGGCTCCAGAAACCAAAAATAATAAATGCACATTTTTTTACCTGCAAAAAACATGTGCATGTATTATTTTATGTCAAAAGGTGAACTTATCCTTTAAGAATACATACCGGAATAGATTTTTTTTTTAAACCAGAGTTTAGTGTCACTTTTTTGCAACATTCATTTAAATAATATCTGGTGATCCTGACATAAAGGTCCTTTTTCAGGATCTTCCTACTATAGAGTGACAATTATCTCCCAGTTGTGCTTCTATGTTTGTTATTAAGGTGGCCATATATGATAAATAATAGTATGAAAAACGTGAAAAAAGTATTTTATTGAAATATAAACTATGGCAGTTGTTTTTGATACCCAGTGCTCTAGCAAACTATGGGGTTGATATACTAAAGGTAAATAGCGCACATTGGAACCACTGTTGCTGCAGAGCTTAGTAAATAAACAGACTTCCATCATCCAATCATGTGCAAGCAAAAATGCTGTTTTTTTTTAATTTTTTTAATTTCCTTGCACATGATTGAGTATTCTTTGCAAAGTGAAGCTTTAAATCATTTATTAAACTTTGGAGCAGCTGCACTTGCACTTGCAAAAGTGGACAGTCTATTTGCCTTTAGTAAACCAACCCCTATGTGTCATCTGGCTGAGAACCATCTTGGATTGGCATACCTCAAACTAAAAATGTGCATTTTACGATAAATTACCATTTGGATGCATAATGTACAGCCTCTCAACAGGAACTATTTTTTCCCAGTTTTTTTTTTTTTTTTACTATGTCTTTTTATATCTTTTTCCATATGACAGGTATACTTAAAATATGATAATCACCTTACATAGACGCATTTGCTTTCTTAAGTGGTTAAACTTCTGCGGTTAAACAAAATGTATTGTGTTTTACCTTCGAAAGTCATCATATTTATTATTAAGATGATTCTAGCTATAAAACAGAACTTCAACATTGCACTTTAATGAGCGCAGAATTTTTTTTTACATTTTGAAGACATAATGCATCTCCATAATTAGTATTTGTATGCAGCTACTAAAACATTTAAGCAACATAAAACTGACACATAATTGCAATGAGCCGGCATTAAAGGACACTTCTGTGATGTATGAGACTGTTCTGTGATGGATCCCTTTTAAACACACAGAAAATACTGCATTCATGCTAATATAAATAATTAGTTTTTCCATTACAGTATAGATAAAGCAATCAAAGCATAACAGCCAAACAAAACAAAGCACATTTCATGCGCTAGTCACTCTGACGCTTTACTGTACCCGTCAGCAATGCTTTATGACCGTTTTATAATGTATTAGTAATTGTGCTTTATTTACAATATAGGACGTTAGAATTATTTACTGCGCATTGTTTCCTTGGCGGCCCAAGAACGCCAAGTACTGATAGAACAAAAACACATTTAGGATGTTGTTTTTAATAGAACACCTAGCTGTCTTTTGTTCATTTCTATACATTAAAATGTCCGGAGGGAAGGTGGCATGGCAGTACATCGAACTGCAAAGCTGGGTTCAGAGGCCAGCACTATTTTGTTTCGCTGTGATATAGTTTTAGTCTTATTTACTGTCTGTATGTATGATTTGTACTTTTCTTTTAAGCTGCCTCTCTTTCCTTTTAAGAATTTTATTAGAATCTAGCAAGCATTTCTGGATTTACTAAGCTATGAGGAAAATGAGAGAAGTCGCATTTGTAAAGTGCACAATTTGCCTTTAGTCAATGCATCCCACGTTGGGTCCCACCTTGTGCTATCCAACATGGTGCTTGGCATTTATTAATCACTTCAGCTCCAGAAGCTTTACACCCTTTCATGACCAGGCCATTTTTTGCGATACGGAGCTGCGTTACTTTAACTGACAATTGCGAGGACGTGCAACACTGTACCCAAATACAATTGATGTCCTTTTTTCCTACAAATAGAGCTTTCTTTTGGTGGTATTTGATCACCTGTGTTTTTACTTTTTATTTTTTTTGCATTATAAACAAAAAAAGACCGGGAAATTGAGGCCAATATTTATGCTGCTACATATTTTTGGTAGAAAATTCCCAATAAGCGTATATTGATTGGTTTGCACAAAAGTTATAGTGTCTACAAGCTATGGGATTTATTAAAGGAATTTTTATTTTTATATTTTTTAACTAGTAACAGGCGGCAATCAGCAACTTATAGCGGGACTGCGACATTGCAGCGAAAAATTGGATCCCTAGTGACACTTTTGACACTTTTTTGAGGACCAGTGACACTAAAACAGTGATCAGTGCTACAAACCTACACTGATCACTATACTAATGACACTGGCAGGGAACGGGTTAACATCTGGGGTGATCAAAGGAATAAAAGTGTGCCTAAAATGTGCTTGGTTACTGTGTGGGAGGTGCTTGTACTATAGAAAGGCAGAGATCCGTGTTTCTGTTTGCAGGAACATAGGATTAATGCCTTCCCTACTGACAGAACGGCAGTCTGCCTTGTTTACTTAGGCAGACTGCCATTCTGCTTGGGTTCCGAATGATCGGGGGGGTGTCTCTTCATCTTGCACACATTTGTGCTTATAAAGTGGTTGTTTACCCCCCCAAAAAATGTAAAAAAACCTGCAGGACAAAGGCATAATGAGCTAGTATGCATAGCATACTAGCTCATTATGAATTACTTACCTGTAGTCGAAGCCCCCGCAGCGGTCCTCGTTCACTGCTCCGGCGGCCGACATCACTCCCGGTGGTTACTTCTGGGTATCGCAGCTCCAGCCAATCACAGCGCGGCACAGTTTAACATGCCGTTGCTTTCGTTTGCTTAACTGCCCATGTAGCGATGACGTTGGCACATGCAAATACAGGGATATCGCCTAAAACGGGCAGGTTTAGGAGATATCCACGGTAGCTACAGGTAAGCCTAATTATAGGCTTGCCTGTAGTAAAAAGTGGTTGTAAAGGGTTTACAACCACTTTAAATCAATGCCAGATCATAATTATATTTTACCTACAGTGACAATGACAATTTTACCTACAGTGACAATGTTGTGACTATTCTTCACTGATGTAATGGTACACCTACAGTTTGGCTGATAGCTAACGATTATTCATTCTGATCCTTCACCTTACATTGATCACATACAATAGATTTCTTAAAGTTACATTTATTAGCATCTAAACGTTATTCAGATCTGTGTGTCCTCTATACAGCCCAATGTCAACCCTAAGCCTTGCCCATGGCTGTCTATTGTCTTTTAGTAGAATGTGTAGAGAAAATGGAACACAAATATCTAGAAGACATTGCTACGAAACTCATTCAACTGACATATAATATTAAAATGAGAAAATGTAGCAAAAGGAGGGACAAACTCTTTCTGCGCCCTGCAGGCCCTTCTGAGGGCAACCAGGGTGTGTGGGAGTTGTCAGGGCAGGACTCTTCATCTGCTGTGCGGCTCATCACAGTGACAGTTATGACTGGACTTTGCACTCCATAGGGCACTTCTGTTACTGCATCACTCTAGCAGAGCTGACACATGTCCACTTCATGATTCCATCTCACTGCTGCTGTCTCTTCAATTCGAGCTTTTTCATGGAGCACCCGCCCCATCGCAGAGCCTGTAAGAGACACAATGTTTAAAGAACAACTGTCCCAAACAAAAAGCCGAATATTGTTCTAAAATCAGGAGCCACGGAAATACCTACAAACAGTGATGATGTCTGACACCACTTCTTCTTTGTGTCTATGCTCACCCTTTCTACTGCACCATACTCCTTAACAGCCCAGGATACACAAAGTAGAAAAGAAGATTGTGTGCTCTGACTTGGAGCTGCACTTTTTTCTATCCAGATAAAAATGCAACAAACGGATCCAAGGCGCTCAACCATAGAATGGGCTAGCAGTTATGTGTGGTAGTAACATGCATCTTATTGACCCAGTCTTGTGATTAATACAATCCACTGGAGGAATGGAGCTATCCAAAACAGAAAAACAAAGGCTATATGCTGCACACTGGTAAAGTCAAGATATCCATGAGAAACAAGCAGATAAATTGGAGGATGATGAATAAACAAATAAAACATGCTTTCCTATAAACCATGAAGTAACATTTATTATGTGGCCATAGATAAAGCACACAGTCCAGATAAAAACATAGTCATGTGTGCATGAAAGTCTAATGCCACGTACACACGATCGGATTTTCCTACAACAAATCTTGGATGTGAGCTCGTTGGCGGAAAGTCCAACCGTGTGTACACTCCATTTGTTGGCGGACTTTCCGCCAACAAATGTTGGCTAATAGGTTCTCAAATTTTCCACCAACAAACGTTTGTTGTCAGACTTTCCAATCTGTGTACACAAGTCCTTCACACAAAAGTCCATGCATGCTCGGAATCAAGTACCAGCCGGAAGCGCTCGGTCTTGTAAAACTAGCATTCGTAATGGAGATATCAAGTGCATCTTGTACGTCACTACATTCGTAATTGTTGGCCAACATTTGTGTGACCGTGTATATGCAAGACAAGTTGGAGCCAACACCCTTCAAACAAAAATCCACGGTTTTGTTGTCGGAAAGTCCGATTGTGTGTACGGGGCATAATTTAAAAGGTAAAAACCCAAGCTTTATCCAGCCTCAAACACTAAATGGAGGGCCCAGCACTTGTGTTGGAAACAGGTTTAAGGTTCACATACCAGCCAGAAGGCTCGCTGGGATCATCTGTTGGTGTCCCGCAGGGAAGGCACATTTCAGTGTGGTGTGTAGTAAGGCTGGAGCCCACCAAGAAGATAGCCACTCACAGGATTTACACAAAAATACGGCAGGCCAAGGGAGATGATGTGGCCACTCCGGCGGCCCCCGTGTCAGAGGAAGGGAAGGGACCATCTATGGCCACTTAATAAATGTTACTTCATGATTTATATGGAAGCAAGTTTTATTTGTTTATTCATCATCCTCCAATTTATCTACTTGTTTCTCATGGATACCTTGACTTTACCGGTGCGCAGCATATAACCTTTGTGTTTCTACTTTTTTACCCAGATATACTGTAGACTTACTGGGCTATGCCATTTGTAGATAAATGAATGACCACACACACAGGATCTTTTATAACCATACTTACATAAAAAGTAACTCCTGCAGTCAATAATTTTATCAAAAGTGTACAGTTAACTGTCAGCCATTCTAAACTTTGAAGAGTCCTGCCCAAGAGCTGACACCATTATATGCCTGCTATTACCTTCTAATAGTGAGACAACGGGGTGGATTTACTAAAGGCAAATAGACTGTGAACTCTGCAAGTGCAGTTGTACTCATTTCCCCAGAGCTTAAACCCTCCTGATTTCCATCATGCAAGCAAAAATGCAGTTTTTTTATTTTCCTTGCAACTTATTGGGTGTTCACAGCCAGTTTGCTACTGTGAATGGGTTGGCTGTGGGGGGGGGGGGAGGAGGGGGCTGAACTTCCGGCTTACTTTGCCGCTGTAAACTCAGCCAGAAGTGGGAGCGGGTACCTGTCAAAACCAAGTACCCGCTCCCCCAAAAGGTGCCAAATGTGTCAGCGGAGGGGGGGAGGGAGAGGCAGACTAGGGTAGTTTCCCTTTTTGGGTGGAGCTCTGCTTTAATATCAGAATTAAACTTTTAATTAGAGTGCCATTGCTGGTCAATGTTACACATTTATTGCACAAGGAAATTGGTAATGGTAGGGCTGAAAGATGAATACCAGATTTGGCAACTTTTACATAATTACATAGGTCCATACCTGTGGGATCCTTGTGAAAACCATAAATCACCAAGCCAATGGCGCCCACTGCTGTGTCTCAGTCACTTAGAAGGGAGAGTTCCGGACAGCCGAGGCACTCGTGCACATCGCTGGATCGAGATGGGGCTCAGGTAAGTATTAGGGGGGCTGAGGGGGGCTGCTACTCACAGAAAGTTTTTTTTATCTTAATGCATACAGTGTATACAGATAAAAAAACTTCTGCATTTAGAAATACTTTAACTTTAATCAGTCTACTAAGTTTATGTAAAACATTTTGGGCAACATTTATCTCAGAGTACTATTTCCTTATGCTCTATAGATATTGCAAACACCCCTTTTCTATTGGCTGGTCAAATTATTTTCAGAATGACTTTAGTGAGGAAGATGAGGACAGTGCAGAACTTGGCAATCAGTGTAGCAAAACATCCCTATGTATATTTGTCACAATGATAACATACCTGAAATATAGGGAAGGGAATATTTTTGTTGTTGTAGGGAGATCCTAAGTCAAAATACTGCTGCAGGGGGAATCCCAATACACCTCCTCTGTGGCATCCTCCTGGACCAGAGACTGCAGCAATAGTGGAATACAAAGTAAAGAAGGTCCAAAACTAAAGGACCTTTCAAATATAGAAAGTGTTTTTAGGTATAAAATATTGACAGTCCTCTCAGATGCGGCTTGATGCTTTTTGCACTAATATGCTTACTTATAAGGCCACCTTATGCCCTTACGAGTTACCACGCTAATGAAAAACACATTAAGTCACTTCTGGGAGGACTGATAATATTTTAGACCTATAACCACTCATTAAATTCCAAAGATCCTTTGGCATTGACCATCTTTAATTTGCATGCTTACTCTAGGTAAAATTGATAGCAATTTTGAGTGTAGCCGGGAGCACCTTTTAAAAACTGCCCACTAGCTGGCAGAAAATGTAAGTTATAACAACACAAAATCGCTCCAGAAATGGCAAATACATTTTTTGGTGATTTGTTCATATTTAATTTATGACTCTAAGTATGCGTTTAGTCCACAGGGTGGAATTACACTTTATATTTTCAAATGACATATGACGTACAGCTTTACACTCAGCACTGCCCATTTATGTTACAAAGCACCAGACCTGGCTCTTAGCAGCAAGCTTCAAATTTGTATTCTGGGTTCTGCAAACAATGCCCTAAACACTGTAAACCATGCAGAGCTGTAAGATGTAGACTTATCTCTGGCGTTCTACACATTATGAATGCTCTCCATATTGCTTCACTCTGACATATAGGTTTATCCTCCCAGAAGCTTCCCTGTGCCATAAACATTATAGATATTGCAAAACCATGAGCTATGGATTTACCTTCCCCACTTCTGTGGTGTTAACATTATATGTGGATGGATTTTTTTGTTCCCTTTCCAATATAGAAGTAAAGTAGAGCATTTGGACAGTTAAGACTTTATGGTATTTCTAGGCTGTAGGAAACCTAAAACCCAATCAGCTTTTGTAGAAGCTGGTATAATAATAACTACTCAAAATGTAGCAAGGAAGATTTTACAGAATCTCCTTTCATTAGCTGTGCTCTGCAGGAAAGTAATCAGAAGGTCACAGCCTGCTCTGGATATTGGGTTTTCATCTTTCAAACACGCATTGCACACACTGTATAGACGTTTGTGTACAGAGCTGAGACACCTAAGCACATGTGAATGAAACCTAGACTTCATTCCTTACAAAAAATACTTTATTGGATATATGATATTTTCTGTTCATGCTCAAGTACTCATGGCCTGTTTGATGCAAAAGTCAAGAGCCAGAAGTGAAATTAGAGAGGGTTGCTCGTTTCCTGAACTGAAGAGATTATTGTGATTGATTTCAGTAGGCTTGCCCCCGTGTCTTGGTTCTGCAATTGGCCTTGCACACATGTGTCCACTGGTAACCAAATATGCCAACCATAAAAAGAATTAAGCAATTTGTTCTTTGGTGTTTCTGCTAATGCCCTTAGACTTTTGGCAGTGTCCAATAAATACCTTATGGGTAAAATGGTCATATGTGTGTGTTAATGTTTAGAAAATATTTCTTTTCACAGTTTATAGTTCAAACACATGGGGTGGCCACAATTAAATGAATGAGAGTTCAAGCCATTGTAGACCAAAATCAAATAGAAGGTTGTTAACCCAAGCAAACTAGATAGATCTCAAGGTAAACCTTAGCACTGAAGTGAGGCTACTCCTTTCAGAATGCATGGAAACATATTGCAGTCCATTCACAGCAGAATTTGTAATCTGGGAGGTGCCATTCCAGCAAAAACACAGTCTTCTGCTTATTTGGCCACAATTTCTACACAATTGAAAATTTGTTTCCATGTTAGATATTGCATTACTCCTATAATGTCCTATAGGAGAACCTCTTAGAGTAGTCAATAAGTAATAAGCAGCAGTGGCACCTGAGCCATGTAATAAAAGAACAGATTATTCCCACGGAAGAGTCTACTATTATTTTCCATAGGGCAGCTAGAGTTAAGGTATGTCTAGCAGTGGACAACCAGATTTATGTCTACATGTCTACATGTCAACAGGGTATTATTGGAAAGATGAAATGTAAAAAACGATGATGGGTTACAGCTTTTTCCTCTTGTAGCAATATGAATCATTGCTAATGCTAAATATTAATAAAGAAAATGTCAGAAGCAGCATCATCAGGGACTTCTTTCCCATTTTCACCTTTTCCACAGTTACTACAACTACCACACCTCCGAGAGTGACATTTAAATTTCAGTGCATACCTACTCACATCTCTTTAATAAGTCCTCAGTGCTATCCATATCCAAACATTGCAACATTTCATACAGTTGATTTTCCTCCTTAAATATAACCAAGAAGACAGCTTTAAGATGCCATAAATCAAAAACAGGTGTTGCGCTCTACTTCTACAAATAGACTATGTATAGGTAATGTGATCAACATTTATGACTATTGTGCATAAACATATACAGTGGGGACAGAAAGTATTCAGACCCCCTTAAATTTTTCACTCTTTGTTATATTGCAGCCATTTGCTAAAATCATTTAAGTTCATTTTTTTCCCCATTAATGTACACACAGCACCCCATATTGACAGAAAAACACAGAATTGTTGACATTTTTGCAGATTTATTAAAAAAGAAAACCTGAAATATCACATGGTCTTAAGTATTCAAACCCTTTGCTGTGACACTCATATATTTAACTCAGGTGCTGTCCATTTCTTCTGATCGTCCTTAAGATGGTTCTACACCTTCATTTGAGTACAGCTGTGTTTGACTATACTGATTGGACTTGATTAGGTAAGCCACACACCTGTCTATATAAGACCTTACAGCTCACAGTGCATGTCAGAGCAAATGAGAATCATGAGGTCAAAGGAACTGCCTAAAGAGCTCAGAGACAGAATTGTGGCAAGGCACAGATCTGGCCAAGGTTACAAAAAAATTCTGTTGCACTTAAGGTTCCTAAGAGCACAGTGGCCTCCATAATCCTTAAATGGAAGACGTTTTGGGATGACCAGAACCCTTCCTAGAGCTGGCCGTCTGGCCAAACTGAGCTATCAGGGGAGAAGAGCCTTGGTGAGAGAGGTAAAGAAGAACCCAAAGATCACTGTGGCTGAGCTCCAGAGATGCAGTCAGGTGATGGGAGGAAGTTGTAGAAAGTCAACCATCACTGCAGCCCTCCACCAGTCGGGGCTTTATGGCAGAGTGGCCCGACGGAAGCCTCTCCTCAGTGCAAGACACATGAAAGCCCTCATGGAGTTTGCTAAAAAAACACCTGAAGGACTCCAAGATGGTGAGAAATAAGATTCTCTGGTCTGATGAGACCAAGATAGAACTTTTTGGCCTTAATTCTAAGTGGTATGTGTGAAGAAAACCAGGCACTGCTCATCACCTGTTCAATACAGTCCCAACAGTGAAGCATGGTGGTGGCAGCATCATGCTGTGGGGGTGTTTTTCAGCTGCAAGGACAGGATGATTAGTTGCAATTAAGGGAAAGATGAATGTGGCCAAGTACAGGGATATCCTGGACGAAAACCTTCTCCAGAGTTCTCAGGACCTCAGACTGGACCGAAGGTTTACCTTCCAACAAGGCAATGACCCTAAGTACACAGCTAAAATAACGAAGGAGTGGCTTCACAACAACTCCGTGACTGTTCTTGAATGGCCCAGCCAGAGCCCTGACTTAAACCCAATTGAGCATCTCTGGAGAGACCTAAAAATGGCTGTCCACCAACGTTTACCATCCAACCTGACAGAACTGTAGAGGATCTGCAAGGAGGAATGGCAGAGGATCCCCAAATCCAGGCGTGAAAAACTTGTTGCATCTTTCCCAAAAAGACTCATACAGTGGCTTGCGAAAGTATTCGGCCCCCTTGAACTTTTCAACCTTTTGCCACATTTCAGGCTTCAAACATAAAGATATAAAATTTTAATTTTTTGTGAAGAATCACCAACAAGTGGGACACAATTGTGAAGTGGAACGAAATCTTTTGGATTTTTGAAACTTTTTTAACTAATAAAAAAATGAAAAGTGGGGCGTGCAAAATTATTCGGCCCCCTTGTGCTAATACTTTGTAGAGCCACCTTTTGCTGCAATTACAGCTGCAAGTCGCTTAGGGTATGTCTCTATCAGTTTTGCACATCGAGAGACTGAAATTCTTGCCCATTCTTCCTTGCAAAACAGCTGGAGCTCAGTGAGGTTGGATGGAGAGCGTTTGTGAACAGCAGTTTTCAGCTCTTTCCACAGATTCTCGATTGGATTCAGGTCTGGACTTTGACTTGGCCATTCTAACACCTGGATACGTTTATTTGTGAACCATTCCTTTGTAGATTTTGCTCTATGTTTGGGATCATTGTCTTGTTGGAAGATAAATCTCCGTCCCAGTTTCAGGTCTTTTGCAGACTCCAACAGGTTTTCATCCAGAATGGTCCTGTATTTGGCTGCATCCATCTTCCCCTCAATTTTAACCATCTTCCCTGTCCCTGCTGAAGAAAATCAGGCCCAAACCATGATGCTGCCACCACCATGTTTGACAGTGGGGATGGTGTGTTGAGTGTGATGAGCTGTGTTGCTTTTACGCCAAACATATCGTTTTGCATTGTGGCCAAAAAGTTCGATTTTGGTTTCATCGGACCAGAGCACCTTCTTCCACATGTTTGGTGTGTCTCCCAGGTGGCTTGTGGCAAACTTTAGACAAGACTTTTTATGGATATCTTTGAGAAATGGCTTTCTTCTTGCCACTCTTCCATAAAGGCCAGATTTGTGCAGTGTACGACTGATTGTTGTCCTATGGACAGACTCTCCCACCTCAGCTGTAGTTCTCTGCAGTTCATCCAGAGTGATCATGGGCCTCTTGGCTGCATCTCTGATCAGTCTTTTCCTTGTCTGAGCTGAAAGTTTAGAGGGACAGCCAGGTCTTGGTAGATTTGCAGTGGTCTGATACTCCTTCCATTTCAAAATGATCGCTTGCACAGTGCTCCTTGGGATGTTTAAAGCTTGGGAAATCTTTTGGTATCCAAATCCGGCTTTAAACTTCTCCACAAAAGTATTACGGACCTGCCTGGTGTGTTCCTTGGTCTTCATGATGCTCTCTGGGCTTTCAACAGAACCCTGAGACTATCACAGAGCAGGTGCATTTATACAGAGACTTGATTACACACAGATGGATTCTATTTATCACCATCAGTCATTTAGGACAACATTGGATCATTCAGAGATCCTCGCTGAACTTCTGGAGTGAGTTTGCTGCACTGAAAGTAAAGGGGCCGAATAATTTTGCACGCACCACTTTTCAGTTTTTTAATTGCTAAAAAAGTTTAAAATATCCAATAGATTTCGTTCCACTTCACAATTATGTCCCACTTGTTGGTGATTCTTCAAAAAAATAAAAATTTTATATCTTTATGTTTGAAGCCTGAAATGTGGCAAAAGGTTGAAAAGTTCAAGGGGGCCGAATACTTTTGCAAGCCACTGTAGCTGTATTAGATCAAAAGGGGGCTTCTACTAAATACTGAGCAAAGGGTCTAAATACTTAGGACCATGTGATATTTCAGTTTTTCTTTTTTAATAAATCTGCAAAAATGTCAACAATTCTGTGTTTTTCTGTCAATATGGGGTGCTGTGTGTACATTAATGAGGAAAAAAATGAACTTAAATGATTTTAGCAAATGGCTGCAATATAACAAAGTGTGAAAAATTTAAGGGGGTCTGAATACTTTCCATTCCCACAGTATATTACTAACCTAACATGCTTCCATTAAATATCCTTCATTATGCCAACAAAACTGTGTACATATTATTAACCAAAATTGTACACGATTAAATAAAAATGCCCTCTATATTCCAGAGAAATCCCAATAATCAATGATCAAAACAATCTTTCAATCGGTGACATTTCTTAATGCAATACTCTTCCTTCGCGTTTGTCACCTCGTGATACTAATATCCAATAACACTCATGCTCCCTCACCATCAGATGTGCCCTTACCTGATAGCGTGTGACCTTCCAACTAAGTAAGGTCAAAAATCGCTTATTGTCCTCTCAGGACTATACTAGGAACTCTCAAGTACTCCTTCTTCCTCCTTTTAAATCTTGCATCATTTTCCTCATTATACATCAAATGTAGTCATGGCCATAGGGATAAAAAAAATCAGTAACAGTAGTGCCTATATCATTTAAGTATAAAACACTTTATTTACACTAATAAAAAATTACACACATGTAGCTGGCGCTTACAAGCATTAACAGTTTAAAATAATTCTCTATACAAGCTGCCTCCATATTAGTGCATTTTTGCAGTACTTGTGAAACATGATACAAGGGGCAGAAGCACCATGACTGGTGGATATTACATCTAAAGCTAACTTTTCACTCTGGAGAAGATTATTTAGAAGTTTGGAAGAGGAGAACACATATTGGTAACCTGTCAAACAGTGGTAATTTTGACATCACATTTCGATTTAGTTTTAATCATAGTCTTTTGGCTAAAATGCCATTTTAATTTTAGTCGTATTTTAGCCATCTGAGTTTCTTTAGTTTTAGTCCTATTTTAGTCAACTAAAATCCCCAGTACATTTTAGCAGTGGCAGCTGGTGTTTTTTTTTTTTGTGGGGGGTGGCAAACAACCACCTCCCCGGGCGGCACCTCCCCTGGCCCCCGTTCGCTGTCTGCCGGTCAGTCCGGCACTTTCTCCATCTAGGTGGCGCGTGTCCTCTACTTTATCACGGCGGCTTCTGCAGTGTGGCTCCTCCCCTACTTCTAGACGTCCAATAGGATCGCCTGTTCTTTCAGCCAATCGGGTGACAGGTCTCTCAAGACCCGCTTCCTGATTGGCCGGGAGGAGGAACAGTGGGCTTGGTTCGCATTCTCTAGTTTAAAGCTCTAATCAAGTGCTTAAAAAAAAACTCTATTGGAATCCATGCATCTGGCGTCCTGCAAGGGTGAGGGGGTGGCGCCCGTGCGCCCTTAATGGATGAGCCACCCCTGCATTTTAGTCTACTAAAATCATATGGGTTTAGTTAAATTTTAATGCATTATTTCTTTAGAACGTAGTGACATACTAGACGTACTGCATGGTTTTTCAGCTCTTTAGCGCCACCCTTTGGGCTCCTTCTGCTAATTTCCTGTTAGTAGAAGTTTGGTGAGTGTTGATTCGTGCTTTTCTTTTCGCGTTTTTCATTTAGCGCTTTTCAGTTTGCGCTTTTCAGTTTGTTTCTGAACAGCCGTTTGTCAACCAGACATGTCGCGGAATCGGGGGAGATAACATGTTTTTTATTATTGGCCTTGGAGTTATTGCTTTGACATTTTTTTTGGTTGAATAATGATTTGATTTGGTATATTTTCTATATTTTTGGATGCATAGAATGCACTTTTTGGTTTTTTGGTTAATTCCATTAAATATTCTTGGCAAATAGCATGTCTAATTTTATTTTTTTTAATTTTTTTAATGCACAGTAAAAAAATTGTGTAGAATAATGCTTGGCTATGTATTTTACTTCAAATGACAGTTTAGGAGTAGGCAGTTACATTTTAAAAAATAAAATGTAAAATTGACAAGGGACACCAACATAGTTGTATATTTGTTCTTAAAAACTATGGGATAATGGTGTTGCGGTAACTTGCACAAATAAAAAAAACAAAACATAATAATATTATTCTTGATATCACTAGAAAAAATTAGTTTGCAACAACTCCATCAGTATCACCAGCGAAGCAGCTTCATTATTGTCCCATTAAAGAAGAAGAGAATTGTTCGCTGCATTCGGATATTTCATAATTTGCCACGTCACAAATGTTAATTCTCCATTACAAACACTAGTTTACAAGACCGACCGCTTCTGCTTCCGAGCATGCGTGTTTGTACCTTGGACTTTTGTCTGACAGACTTGTGTACGAACGATTGGAAAATCCGACAACACACATTTGTTGGCGGAAAATTTGAAAACATGCCAGCCAACATTTGTTGGCGGAAAGTCCATCCACAATTGTCCGATGGAGCATACACACGGTCGGATTGTCTGCCAACAGCCTGACATCCAACATTTCCTACAGGCCTATAGTCTTTTGACTAAAATTCCATTTTAGTTTTAGTTGTATTTTAGTCTTTTGACCTAAATGTCATTTTAGTTTTAGTCGTATTTTAGTCATTTGAATTTCTTTAGTTTTTTTCGACTAAAATAGTATTGATTTAGTCAACAAAAATATTTTAGTTGATGAGATTAGCTGTCAAGTAAACATGTCCTTACTAATCGCTTACATTAACAACAGATGTGTGCTTAGAACACTGGTTCAAAAAGTAGGAAGGATAAGGCTTGAAATCCAATTTTTAAAGGCAGCTTTCTGTCAGCTGAGGTATTCTTAGGGGTCCCTGGAGTAGTCTAAAGAATGTAGAAAGGATTAGAGCATCACAGATCTAGTATGAGTACAGTAAATCATTTTTGCACATGACAGGAGGTCAGAAGAGAACCAGCGTGTTTCAAGACACAGTATACCCTCTTCATCAGGGCTGGGAAATAAGATAACATAAAATAACATGCAAAAAAGATCTAAAATGCATCTATATATATATATATATATATATACAGGCAGTCCCCGAGTTACAGCCACCCGAGTTATACCTCCGAGTAGCTATCTTGCAGCACCGGACACATCCCATACTGCAGTACTACATGTATTACATGTACTTCATGGCCAGAAGAGCCCCAGATAACATAACTGCATGGCCAGAAGTGCCCAGAACATCCCACATCCATGCACAGGCGGAGGTTACACTTACAAATGCAGTGTTCCGACTTACACACAAATTCCACTTAAGAACAAACCTACAGTTCCTATTATGTTCGTAACAAGGGACTGCCTGGCGCAATTTTAAAGCATGGCATGTTAGGTATCAATTTACTCGGTGTAACATTATCTTTCACAATATAAAAAAAAATTGGGATAACTTAACTGTTTTCTTATTTTTTAAACTTTCATTAGACTGGAGGATGGCAGTTGGCATAGAGTAGCCCTAAAGTCGGGGAAATGAGGCCCATAGTAACAAACTGAAGCTAGTATCAGAGAGGTACATAGAGGAGGTTTAACTGACCAACAGAAACACTAAAGGATTTTACTCGTGTCAAACTATTGTGTTTAAACATTTAAATGGACTGGCAGGATCGCTTTAAGAGTACATCTGCTGGGGTTCGTTATTTCCACTCTCTAGGTTATTGTGTTAAGTAAGAGTAATTAGGTAACAGTATACTGTAATACTAATGGCACATATCCTAATGAACTAAAGCACTCAATTGCAGATAATTTTATAACCACAAACCGTGACTAGCAGCCAGCACAGATGAAATTGCATCTCTTAACAACCATTTAAAAATAAAAACCCATTTTTTTGCCTTATTACACAGGCCCCCTAGAGAGAAAAATGCTGATGGATAAATAAGACTGTAATAAATTTGTTTCACACACTGCTGTATACCATTGGATTCAATTAAGTTTGTAAAACCTATTAATGTCGACTTTGTCTTCCCACATCCTCTGACTCATTTGGCCTGATAAAGAACCTTTCGGCAATGCGTTTGGCTACTCTGCATTTTCCTTTTAACAGATTAACTCTTTTGAAGCTTGATAACATGCATTCGGGTACTAGCTGAATAGACAGAAAGGTATTTTAAGTGGAGGTCAGTGCTGCTAATGAGGTTTTTAACGAGATAATATCATACAAGGGAATACAATATATTTAAATTCATGACTACAATGTCATACAGTTGATTGCCCAAACCTTTACTTTATTTTATTTTTCTCATATCAATCCAAGAACAAGACCTGTAAGGTTGGCTTCACACCTGTGCATTGCGGAAATGCAGAGCAACACACTTTATCTGAGCTGGTGAGTCGCAGTACCATTTATTTTGAAGGGAACCCTAATGCACAAAGGCAACTCATCTGCATGGCTTTGCACCGCAATGCATTGTATTGTGTGTTTGGATACACTGCATCAGAAAAAAAGGTGCAGGTACATTTTGGGTACATTCTTGCATGGTAACACAGCACACCAGAGCGGACAATTGTGAAAGGGCCCTAAGTTTTACTTAACTACAGCACAACATTTGTTGCCTACACAAAGAAAGCCAGCATCCTGCCATTCAGAAACCTTGATTCAACATAACCACTCATGGGAATCTTTCCCGCCAAATAGTAACAGCCCTGAAAAAGGAGGAGTCTATTCCCCTGAAACATGTTGGCTTGATGTACATGTTGCTAATTTTTATTCAAGGTCCATGAACCATATTTTAGAAGTCACATTTCTCTGGACACCAGGAGCTCCTTTCTTTTTATCTAAGTCTACATGCTGAAATAACCTTAACGTCGCACAGAAAAGGCAGCAGCCCAATCCCCGAGAGGGCCCATCTCCATCACCCATCACTAGGCACAATCCACTGAAAGACATTTCTTCCTTTTCCCCACACAAATATCCACTCAGGACCAGTGACCTATCCAGTCAGTCCAGCACGGGCTCCTACACAAGTTAACTACAGAGAAAACTCAGGTCTCCTTCCCTGCCAGACAGGGTTGAGCTGTGTAAATCTTACAACTGGATGGACCAAAAAATACAAATTCTTTGGCAGATAAAGTAGCACTCATGTATGTAATGTGTTTGTGTATTGAGTTGTTTGCCTGGAGTTTAGCTTCAACTGTCCCCTTCACACCTTAAGGTTCTAGTTTGTAATAAGAAAAAGTCTGTTAGTGGCATAAACACTTTGATAAAAAAAGGTTGCTGGATGTGAAAGAAAGCGAAATACTGCTTTAGTCTGTACAAAATCGAATTCAAGTGCACAACTGATACAAAAAACTAATAGCGGTTAAGCTTTTGTATCCTGCTTCACGTTCCTTCTTTGGAGCCTTTTAGATGGTTTAGGAATATAAACCCAACAGGGCTCCAGCTGTTCTCTAGTTGATAAAAGCTATACTTTCTCATGTCATTTTTCAGCTTAGTGCCATAGGAAAATGTTTTAAGGACCCTTCTACTGGAATAAAATGTTTAAAATTTGTTGTTACTAGTGTTAAGTACTTTAATGTTCTTCTGGAGTTAAGGAGATGTAGTCCTCACTAGATATAATAGGGCCCTTGAAAAGTAATTTTCCTTAAATTTGACAAGCCTGGATTAAAGGCTCACCTAAAGGGTGTGTATTGTATTTAAATTTTTTAATGTATTCTGTAAATGTAAAATAGATTGACTTAATGTAAATAAATAAAAGTACAATTTATCTTAACTTAAAAGGAAACACAATCCACCCTCCCTCAGCCCCTAACCTAACCCAATCCATCCTAGAATCCCCCATCCGGGTGTTTGCTTACCTCACTGTAATAATGGTATCTGGCCACTTTCTCAAACACTAGTTGTGCCTCCACAGTAACTTGAGGTTCTTTCACATGGGCGGTCTGACGGACTCCGCTTTGCTCAGCCGGGGATCCATTCACTGATCCCTGCTGGGCAGGCAGATGACAGCTCCGCCTCTGCTCACTGTGCAGAGACAGACCTGTAAGAGTCCCGCTCTCCTTTATGGGGAGATCGGATGAAAAAGGACCGCCTGTCCATTTTCATCCAATCCGCCAGACAGATGGAAAATAGGATCACCATCCATCTGGATTTCATGGACAGGATCGGATCGGATATTGACGGAGGATGTCAGCGGACGTGTCACCACTGACATCCGCTGCTCCATAGAGGTGAATGAAGGGTCCGATCAGGAAAACTTAAAAACTGACAGGCAGACCTGATTGGAAAGCCTGTGTGAAAAGGGCCTAAGGCTGATAAATCAGTGAAAACCTTTGTAATGTGGCGGGTTATAGGGGTGTCTTACAAGCTGATTTGAAAGGAAACCTATAAAAAAAACTTCATACAGTGACAAGCAAATAACAAATAAAAGAAAAAAGGAACAGAAGAATAAAAGCAGATTTCACATGGCGTGTATTCACTGTTAATAAATATAGGGGTCGATTTACTAAAACCGGAGAGTGGTAAATCCGGTGCAGCTGTGCATGGTAGCCAATCAGTTTCTAACTTCATCTTGTTCAATTAAGCTGATTGTTCAAAATGGAAGCTGATTTCTATGCAGATTTTACATTCTCCAGTTTTAGTAAATCAATCCCAGAGTGAAGCAGCCATCCCAGATGCAGTGGCTCTGTATTTGGAGCAAAGCCATACACTAGTGGTAGGCCCTTCACACTGGGGTTGATCTACTAAACGTAAATGGGTTCTTCACCTTGTATTTTACTAGGGAATTCGCCCCAGGACTTGGTGAATGAAGAAAAGCTCTGCTGACTTCCAAACGGATGCAAGCAAAAATATCATTTTTTATTTTCCTTGTACATTATTTAGTCTTCTTTGCAAAGTGAAACTTTACCAGATTTACTAATCTCTGGAGCAAGTTCCACTGCAAAGTGAACAGCCTATTTGTCTTTAGTAAATCAACTAACTGTAATGTGAATATTTGGTCCTTCATTACTTTCACCGGAATGCAATTTGTCTTTAAGATGTGGATTTCAATGTTTTTAAGGCCAGTGTGGATGGCTTTGATGGACAATTGCAGTGTGCTTTTGACATTAGTTTAAAATGCTTGAGACCTTTCAGATTCATTGCACATATTGACAGTTGACCTGCTTCAAGCTGCTTTTGTATTGCCATTGACTTGTATGGAGAGAGAAGCCTAACAAGGGCCTGTCGGCACTTGCTCTTGATGGCTTTTGGTCTGTTTTATTGTTTTTATCTATTCTCACATTAGGGCATTTGTCAACAGGCTTTAGGCTTCTGTGAACAAACAATTGTAACTTGCTTTTGACATTGGTTTGAGATGGTTCTGTGATCATTCAGAGTTTATTGACAGGTTCATTTGATCTACTTCAGACCTCTATTCTCCTTGCTTCAAGTACCTTTGAATTCTCATAGACTTTAATGGGGAGAAGACCAGTTCACTGGGAAATAAAATCTCATTGGCACAGAGGGATGGATTTACTAAAGTCAACTAGACTGTTCACTTTGCAAATTAATTAATTTGCAAAGGGAATTTACCCTAGAGTTTAATGATGGAAGTAAAGCTCAGCTGACTTCCAACATCCAATCGTAGTTACATAGTTGGTGAGGTTGAATAAAGACACCAAGCCATCCAGTTTAACCTGTGTGTGTGTTTGTGTTTACATCACTACCATGCCCCATATTATTGTATATTGTGTTTGCTAAGATGCCCATCTATTTAAAATATACACACTCCCTACATTCTTACCGCTCTAACATTATAGAACCCCTTACGCTGTTTAAGGTGGAACCGTTTCTCATCCAACTTCATTGAGTGGTCACATGTCTCTTAAAAAGATCTGAGACTGAATAATTTACTCCATATTTTTGAATCACCTTTTAGTTATTTGTTTGTATATTTCCTCCACCCCAAACCCACTCATTCATGTCTTTATGGACCTTGCTTGGTGCACTGGTGTGCAGTCATGTTGGAACAGGAAGGGGCCATCCCCAAACTGTTCCCACAACGTTGGGAGCATAAAATTGTCCAAAATGTCTTGGTATGCTGATGCCTTAAGAGTTCCCGTCACTGGAACTAAGGGGTCAAGCCCAACTCCTGGAAAACAACCCCACACCAATACCCCCTCCACCAAATGATTTGGACCAGGGCACAAAGCAAGGTCCATAAAGACATGGATGAGCAGGTTTGGCGTGGAGAAACTTGACTGGCCTGCGCAGAGTCCTGACCTCAACCCGATAGAACACCTTTGGGATTAATTAGAGCGCAGACTGCGAGCCAGGCCTTCTCGTCCAACATCAGTGCCTGACCACACAAATGCGCTTCTGGAAGAATGGTGAAACATTCCCATAGACACACTCCTATACCTTGTGGACAGCCTTCCCAGAAGAGTTGAAGCTGTTATAGCTGCAAAGCGTGGGCCAATTCAATATTGAACCCCACAGGCCAAGAATGGGATGCCATTAAAGTGGAGTTCCACCCTAAAGTGGAACTTCCGCTCATCGGATTCCTACGCCCCTCCGGTGCCTCAATTGGCACCTTTCAGGGGGGTGCAGATACCTGTATAATACAGGTATCTGCACCCACTTCCGGGAATAGCTAGCCGCAGCTAGCCGCAAATGCCCGCTCACCCCCGTTGTGTTCTGGGAAATACACAGTTCCCACAACACAACGGGGACCAGTGTAGACGCGCAGCGCGACTCGCGCATGCGCAGTAGGGAACCGGGCAGTAAAGCCGCAACGCTTCACTTCCTGATTCCCTGACCGAGGATGGCGGTGGGGGGCAGCCAAGAGACGAGCGATCGATCGGCTTCGGCTGCCGACATCGCTGGACCCTGGGACAGGTAAGTGTCCATTTATTAAAAGTCAGCAGCTGCAATATTTGTAGCTGCTGGCTTTTAATATTTTTTGTTTAAGTGGACCTCCTCTTTAAAGTTCATGTGCGTGTAAAGACAGGTGTCCTAATACTTTTGACAATATAGTGTGTATATATATATATATACATATATATATATATATATATATATATATATATATATATATATATATATATATATATACCACATATGGGAATCTTATTATCCGTAAACTTGAGAAAGATGGGCTTAACGAAAGAGTTGATTTCAATTAAAGATAAATTCAGTCTCATTTGCTCAAATGCTTCATACACGTCCTATTTTATTGGATCTGCACCCAGACCAATTTTCCCTAAATTACTGAATGGTAGTGCCTCTTTTATCGCTATATACCATTTCATGTTATTTATTTTACATTTCGGTTCTATAAATAGGCTGTAATATGATTTGGCCAGTTCTGTAAATGTAATTATACATGAAAGTTTTCGATCATTTTTGTATTTGCACATGTCCGTTACTAATGACATAAACTCTACCCCTAGCATTTAACAAGTAGTATTTTTAATGCTTGGATATACAACTTCAGTAATAATCCTCATCTGATAAAAGCTCAAAATTGTTTTTGTGACATTTCAGTCTGGGTGACTGTATACTGTCTTAAAAAATAACATGTCAAAAATGAATTTATCACCGTTTGTCCCCAGATCTCTTGTGCCATTTCACATAACAGTCATCGGAGCACATTGCCTGTCTGTAATATTTCATTCCTCAATCTTCTTACACTGGTGCTCTTGAAGAATTGTCCCACTTATTCATCAGGTCTGAAATCGTCACTTTCATCTGCTCTTCCGCAAATAAATCCTTCTCTGGCCTTCCTTCCTCTGAACTTGAAACTCTTCAATCTATAGAGAATGTTGAGCCAGGGCTTATCTGCCTCTCCTTTAGCTGTGTTTGTGAAGCGCTATACCCCATAAAATTCTGTATTTCCAACAAAGTCCAGCTTCTGTCCTTCAAAGATCTTGTGTCCTCGGCCACCTGCTACATTTTATGTCTAATCTCTTTCTTCACACCCCTTCTTGTCCATACGACCTGCTGGGGAACCAAGCTTTGCTCTTGCTTTTGTCTTCTGCGCCTGTACTGTATTTAGAAAAACTGTAATAGTCCTCACCGTGCGAAGTTCTGATTGTGCTTAGCTTACAGTTTAAAGCACTGCTGGGTTTTAAAACAATGCCTATAGTGAATTTACATGCTGAAAACCTTTCTAATTCTTTTTTCAAACATAAATCCAAAAGAAAAAAAAAAACATACTCTGATATTTCTTGCTCAATCAGAATTTCTTTATTGTCAGTGCATCAATCTTTAAAACGCTTTCAAATACCTATATTGTCATTTTAATGGTTTTTATGTATTAGGCGCAGCATGCTTTGCAAACAGAGTATCATGGATAAAGCCTGCACTCAATGTTTATTTGTAAAATAATAATCAGGCTTTCCTTTGTGCATAATGTTGTTCCTTTTCAGTCTTTTAGTTTGTTTTTTCTTTACCAGCAAACGCCCAACATTTAAGTGCCTAGTCTCAGTGGGGTTGATTTACTAAAACCGGAGAGTGCAAAATCTGGTGCAGCTGTGCATGATAGCCAATCAACTTCTATCTTCAGCTTGTTCAAATAAAGTGTTACTAAACCCAGGATCCTGCATTCACTGTATCTGGTCTCCCACAGTACACAGAACATGGAAATGCAATAGTTTTAGTAAATATAAGCTGCTTAATAATGTTTCTCATCAGCAGTAAAAAGCAGTCTTGCCTAGGGTTACCACCTCATCCTTTTAAACCTGAACACATAACAATTACACAAGTTTTGTGGCTGATTAAGGTGGTAATTAAACTTACTTGGTGCCTTATCTGCATTAAATTAGCCTCAGAACCTGTGTAATTTATATGTGTTTGGGATTAAAGGGATGAGGTGGCAACCCTAGTCTTGTGACTTCTATCAGTGTCTGGTTAAAGCTTGTAGGAGGAGTTTTCATTCTACTCTGACTGACCTATGAGGCTGCAGGACCCCTGACCCTCTGTCTGGACAATGCTGATTGGCCCTGTGCTGATCACATGCACCCTCCCAAGAAAAAAAAAGAAACTCTCTAGAAATACACACCAAATTGAGCATGTGCAGAGTGACTCCAATGGCTCTGTAATGTCAAGGGATGGATTGGGGACTGTGGATGAAGGGAAGGATCAGAGAAGACAGGATCAAACAACCTTTTTACACAGTGCTTATGATTAACCCCTTTGGTTCCACAGTGAGTATAACAACTATGCTTTACTGCATATAAAGATAGATTTTACTGTTGTGGGTTTAGTAACACTTTAAGTTTTGACAAAAAAAATGGAAGCTGATTGGTTTCTTTGCAGGGGTGCACCAGATTTTGCACACTCCCTCATTAGTAAATCAACCCCATTGTGCTTTGTTTTGCTACTTGCTCCCCACAACCTCAGCCCGGTGATTCCCATGAGTCCCTAGCTACCTGCCATAATGTTTTAGCTGTCAGCTTCCCCCAATATCCACTGGTAGTATGTCAGACTCCAACATGCCCAAAAGTCCAGTGTATGTAGCAGTATTGAGTGGAGGGGTCATCAATGCAAAAAGAGTTTTCTTGTGTAGTAATTTATTAAAAAGTTTAAAATCATCTTTAAAAACAGTCCTGCACAATGTGACATGGACCCATCAAATTCAAAACCACCTGGAGTGCACATTCCATAATAAACTGCACTTGCTTGCAAAGTCTCTGTTTGTGCACCTTAGGGGGGACTAAATACATTTCGTGAAAATTAAAACTTCATAATTTTCTTGTTCTTACGTTAACTGTGGCTACACATTTTCTTTAGTACAACTTTAAAAAATTATAAAATTTACCAAAGATCCTGTGCTGGTTATCTTCTGGATTGAGTGATGCACAGCATCATTCAGTTCACTTTCTGTGAGCCCAGGATGTCATGGATCCACCTCCACCCACCCAGGTCATACAGGAGAATATTGAGCATCACCACATCATTACACATATCTCTGCAACATTCAGGATCTGCCCATCGCTGGAGGAAGAAGAGGGTAAATAGGACCTACAATGTCACTGTACTGTAGGCTACCCTTGGGTTGGGTTTTGATGTAAATGCATAGTTGCCAACATTGTAAAAAAATTCATAGGGACACTTTTTTATCTGTGGGCAGAGTCTTATTATAATTATGGGGTGGGGCATGCATTTTAAGGTGTGGTGTAGAGAGAGAAGAAAAATGTGGCGTGCGCCACGGCAAAAAATATGTATGGTTTCACCTGAATAGTGGGCGTGGCTTAAATGGGTGTGTCTCAAATGGGTGTGGTCCGATTCTGTGATGAATGAGGGATGGAGGGAGAAAGAAATAGGGAAGGAGGGAAGGAGAGAGAAGGAAGGAAAGAAATAGGGTTGGAGGGACAGCAGGCCCAGATCCTACACAATAGAAATATGTGTATTCCAGAAAGTTTAACAATCAGCAGATGAAGATACTCCAAACACCTGGTGTTAGCCCTTCAATTATCCCGGCACCATGGTTGTTATGGTGTGTGGATGATTGAAGTGCATTATTATTACTACATTGTAATATAAAATTAAATAGTTCAACTCACCATAATGTAGAATCAGTGGGAACCCTGAGTGTGTCCCCTGCCACCAGATGCCTTTAGGTGTCCCCAGTGGAGTCCCTCCTTCCATTAGGCATTCCCAGCAGAATCCCTCCTTACATAAGGTGCCCCCAGCGGAGCCTCTCCTTACATCAGGCGTTCCCAGCGGAGTGCCTCTTACATCAGGTGTCCCCAGCGGAGTGCTTCTTACATCAGGTTTTCCCAGCGGAGTGCCTCTTACATCAGTGTCCCCAGCGGTCAGTGTCCCCAGCGGAGTGCCTCTGAAATCAGTGTCCCCTTCGGAGTGCCTCTTAAATCAGTGTCCCCAGTGGAATGCCTCTTAAATCAGTGTCCCCAGCGGAGTGCCTCTTAAATTAGTGTCCCCAGCGGAGTGCCACTTACATCAGTGTCCCCAGTGGAGTGCCTCTTAAATCAGTGTCCCCAGCGGAGTGCCTCTTACATCCATGTCCCCAGTTGAGTGTCCCCACGGTCGAGATGGAGGGTTGGCTGCAGCTACATGTGTACTGTCTCCAGAGGTGTATCTAGTGAAAATGGTGCCTATGGCAAGCACTGAAACTGCGCCCCTGTCAAAACATTTGAAACCCAACTTTCAGATAATACTGTCAGTATATACAGTCATATAGAGAGAACAGTAGGTTAGTGGTTGGCACTTGCCTCACTTGGTTTAAATCTGGGCCAGGATCTATCTGCATGGAGTTCGCTTGTTCTCTTGGTGTGGGCATCCTCCAGATACTACAGTTTCCTGGCACACTCCAAAGCCATGTTGGAAGGTGATGGCCCCCTGTCTGTATGAAGTGGCAATGTACATGAGTGATCACATTCTGCATGCCACCCCCCATGTCCAAAAAATGATCCAAGATGAGCGCTGGCCCATAATCTGCCAAGAGTTGGACAGGACTGAATGGAAGTATACATAGATATGTGTAGAGTCCTCTGTGATCAGCCATGTACACTGCAAGTCTGTACACAGGGTACAATGCACCTATCTGCACGTGTTTGGAGTGGGAGAGGAACCCCACAGGGAAAACATGCAAACTCCATGCAGCTAGTGTCCGGGGCAGGAGTGAAACCCAGAATATATATATACATATATATATATATATATATATATATATATATATATATAGGTAAACATTGGTGAGGGTGGTACCTGCTTCTCCATGCTCTCCTTGCCCCTGCTGCCCACTATGGGTGGGGGGATCCTCTCACAGCTGGCACCCTCCAGCATGTAGAGTCCGGAGGCATGCCCAGGATGCAGGCCAACCATAAAATGTCAAGAACAACATAAAGCAGGCAGGCAGTGTCAGCAGGCATGGCCAGCCACCTATCCCCCATGTAAGTGTAGAAATGAAAGGAGAGGCACTTACCTAGGAGGAGCACTGAGCAGTCTATGGGTCTGCTTGTACTCCCTCTTCTGCTCCTTCAGTACCTGATCTATGCTCTTGCTGATTTTCTAGGCCTCCTTCTCCTCCAGTCAGAGTTTGTACCATCCCTTCTGCAGAGGATGTTGCTGTTGCTGGTGCACCTGCTGGACCTTGCTGGGCTTGTGCTGCTGCTTCTTGCTGTCCCCGGTGCCATTGGCACTGCCTCCCCCGTCCTGCAGTAGTAGGAGCAGACCATCCAGACTGTTCCCCTCTGGTCAGTTTGCAGAGCTCCCCCCTGCAAGGTTGCCTGTCCCTGAGCTGCTGCTGTCATCCGGCAGGGGTCCCGGTCTGGTGCAGCTCCCTGTGCCTTAGGTCCCTTGCTATCATTGGCACTGACAGTTCTAGGAGCTGCTTGGTGTCCGAGTTGGTGGCAGCGTTGGAGATGGAACCACTGGGATCAACGAATGTCTCCTCTCGTTCCTTGTGTTCAGTGGAGAGGGGAGGGGCCGATCCGTGCAGCTAATCGAGGCTGGAGAATTGTGAAGAGAGAAGCCAATTCATTGGCTGCACGGATCGAGCCACCCTCCCCTCTCCACTGAATACAAGGGGAAAGAGCTCTGGCGGCGGTGTCGGCAGCCATTTTGTTGGAGCCAGTTCAACTGCTGCAGAGCCAAAACATTCCCGATTTCCCTGGACAAAAGGCAAAATCCCGAATCGTAACGGCCTCTGATTGGGACGATGGTCCCAAAGTCGGGATTGTCCCGGGAAAATCAGGACTGTTGGCAACTTTGTAAATGTTGCAATAATAACGCTAAATATGTACTCATTGAAACCATACTACACTTTCTCTTTAATAATAGTGTTACCTTACCTTACCTTACTTCATTCTGTTGAGCCACATCCAGGTTTATTCTTCAAAGCTGTAAAAGGAGCAACAACCCATGGCTTTTATTTTTTTAGGTTTTACAGTAGTTTTTTGATGTCAGATCAGTGAAAGATGAATGGTAGATGAATGTTCACTACAACTGCACTTTGTACAATATTTTGTGCATAATAATGTTAAAGTGATTGTAAATCTTCAGAAACTAACAAACATATTTACTTGCTGTGTGCAATGGATTTGCACAGAGCAGCCCTGATCCTCCTCTTTTGGGTTCCCCCTCCTGTGCTCTTGGCTTCACCCCCTCGCCAAGTGCCCTCATAGCAAGCTGCTTGCTACGGGGGCACTCATGTGTGCTCACCCCCGAGCCCCTCTCAGTGTGTCTATAAGACATTCCCAAGCCTCTTCCTTACTGGCTGTGATTGATAGCAGTAGGAGCTAATGGGGAGGGAGAGAGTCGCAGCTCTAGTGTACATCGCTGGATCGAGATCGGGCTCTGGCAAGTATAAGGATTGTTTTTACCTTAACCACTTGAAAAAATGGCCCTTTCACCCTCTTCCTGCTCAGGCCAATTGTTAATTTTTAGCGCTGGTGCATTTTGAATGACAATTGCGAGGTCATGCAATGCTGTACCCAAATTAAATTTTTACAATTTTTGTGAGACAGAACATTTTATGGTGGTATTTAATTACCACTGGGGTTTTTATTTTTAAATTGCTAAACATGTGAAAAAAGACCAAAAATTTAAAAAACAAACAAAAGTTTTTTTTTAAATTTCTGTTAAATTTTTTTGTAAATAAGTAAGTTTTCTCCTTCACTGATGTGCGCTGATGAGGCTGCGCTGACGGGCACTGATAAGGTGGCACTGATGAGGCAGCACTGATGAGGAGGCACTAATATGCAGCACTGATGGGCAGCCTATATGGGCACTAATAGGCAGCAATGATGGGCATTGTTAGGCGGCACTGATGTGCACTGATAGGCAGCACTGATGGGCAATGATGGATGACACTGATGGACACTGATAGATTGCACTGATGAGAAGGCACTTGCAGGAAGCACTGCTGGGCACTGAAAAGCATTACAGATGGGCACTGATTGGCATGAAAAAAGACAGAAAATTTAAAAAACAAACAAAAGTTTTTTTAAATTTCTGTTAATTTTTTTTTTGTAAATAAGGAAGTTTTCTCCTTCACTGATGTGCGCTGCTGAGGCTGCGCTGAAGGGCACTGATAAGGTGGCACTGATGTGGCGGCACTGATGAGGAGGCACTAATATGCAGCACTGATGGGCACTGATAGACGTCCCTGATAGACGGCCCTGATATGCAGCACTGATGGGCAGCCTATATGGGCACTAATAGGCAGCAATGATGGGCATTGATAGGCGGCATTGATGTGTGCTGATAGGCAGCACTGATGGGCAATGATGGATGGCAGTGATGGACACTGATAGACTGCACTGATGAGGAGGCACTGGCAGGCAGCACTGCTGGGCACTGAAAAGCATCACTGGTGGGCACTGATTGGCATTACTGATGGGCACTGATTGGCATGAAAAAAGACCGAAAATTTAAAAAACAAACAAAAGTTTTTTTAAATTTCTGTTAAATTATTTTGTAAATAAGTATGTTTTCTCCTTCACTGATGTGCGCTGCTGAGGCTGCGCTGATGGGCACTGATAAGGTGGCACTGATGTGGCGGCACTGATGAGGAGGCACTAATATGCAGCACTGATGGGCACTGATAGACGACATTGATAGACGGCACTGATATGCAGCACTGATGGGCAGCCTATATGGGCACTAATAGGCAGCAATGATGGGCATTGGTAGGCGGCACTGATGAGCAATGATGGACGGCACTGATGGACACTGATAGACTGCACTGATGAGGAGGCACTGGCAGGCAGCACTGCTGGGCACTGAAAAGCATCACTGGTGGGCACTGATTGGCATTACTGATGGCCACTGATTGGCATCGCTGCTGGGCACTGGTGGAAATCGCTGATGGGGCTGCACTGATAATCACTGCACTGATTATCAGTGCAGATCCCCCCTGTCAGGAGAACTGCTTGTTGGCTCTCCTCTACTCACGTGCTGTCAGCGTGAGTAGAGGAATGCCGATAACCGACACTTCCCAGTTACACTGTGATCCGCTGTGATTGGACACAGCTGATCACATGGTAAAGAGCCTATGTCATGCTCTTTACCATGATCAGAGATGCGGTTAGTCGGAGTGACACGCTGCACTACCAGTCACCGTGCTGCAGGCCCCTGGGCCGCGTACAAGCGGCTTGTTCCCATGGATGTCATATGAAGTCCAGTTGGAACAGAAGAGCCACCGCCCGGCCATCATTTTGCTATTGGCCAGGTGGGAAGTTGTTAATGCAGAGAATGCATTAAGGTGAAAAAATACCTTCTCCCTTTACAACCACTTTAATTCTCCATGTGATTCATCTATTGCATTCACCTTATCCAGCCACACAGGATTATCCAGGATTCACTGACACTAAAAGAAGCACAGGAAATGTGAATAATTTCATCATGGCCATGAAGACCAGAATAAATCGAATAAAATACCCCCTCCTTCTTAGACAAAGCATGCTTTATGGATCAAACATTTTCCCGGATTTTAAGATGTGTCTGGCTCATAATCCTGGTGTAACTTTAAATCATTTGCCTATAAAATGATGTTTTACATCTCAGATAAAATGGCCGGCAGGGGCGTTGTTTTAGCGAGGAGAGAGCTGTATATCTATAATCCAGAAAGATTTAGTGGCACACATAACAATATGTGATGTTTATCGCACATGAGATAAACATCTATTCAAGCCGTGTTTTTCCAAGAGTCTAATTCATCCAGGGGTGACGAATCCCTGCTATATGAATCTGGAGCAATAAATTTTGTCATTTCTCAGTGGACGTCCCATTTATTAACCCTGTAGAACAGGAGGAAATTCACTTTAGATTGGATTAGACCTTTTTGATTTACAGACTGGTGAAAGCTTATTAATTTATTAGACTGGACATGCTGTGCCACTTTGGTGTCACTCGGTAATTTTATGTCTTTTGTGAGTGAAAATACAAAGCCAGACCAAACATCACTAGATGAGCTCTGGTGTACGGAAAAGAAGAAGAACGTTTTTACATTGAGAAGACCTTAAAGTATATTTAACCACTTTAGCCCCGGAAGATTTGGCTGCTCAATGACCAGGCCATTTTTTGCGATTAGGCACTGCGTCATTTTAAATGACAATTGCGCGGTTGCGCAACGTTGTACACAAACAAAATTGACATCTTTTTTTTCCCCACAAATAGCGCTTTCTTTTGGTGGTATTTGATCACCTCTGTGTTTTTTATTTTTTGCGCTTTAAACAAAAGAAGAGCGACAATTTTGAAAAAAACATAATATTTTTTACTTTTTGCTATAATAAATATCCCAAATTTTTTTAAAAAAACGAATTTTTTCCTCAGTTTAGGCCGATATGTATTCTTCTACATATTTTTGGTTAAAAAAATCGCAATAAGCGTATATTGATTGGTTTGCGCAAAAGTTATAGCGTCTACAAAACAGGGAATACATTTATGGCATTTGTATTATTATTATTTTTTTTACTAGTAATGGCGGTGATCTGCGATTTTTATCAGGACTGAGATATTGTTTCGGACAAACTGGACACTTTTGACACATTTTTGGGACCATTGACAATTATATAGCGATCAGTGCTATAAAAATGCACTGATTACTGTGTAAATGTCACTGGCAGAGAAGGGGTCAACACTAAGGGGCGATCAAGGGGTTAAATGTGTTACCTCTTGTGTGTTTTAACTGTGGGGGGATGGGACTGACTAGGGAAGGAGAGAGATCGGGGTTCATACTTGGTATGAACACACGATCTGTCTCCTCTCCCCTGAGAGAACCGGGATCTGGGTGTGTACACAAGCGATTGCGGGTGCCCGGCGGGTGCATTGGCTCCGGTGTGGCGCCACGGGAACACGCACGCTCCCTAGTGGTCAAAAGGCGAACCGACGCACAGTTACGTCGTTTCGCCCAGGGGAGCCAACCTGCCACAGTGCAACTGCGGCGGCGGGTCGGGAAGGGGTTAAAGTGGTATTTATTCTTTTTGCTTATTATTATTATTATCATTTATATTATACAGGATTTATATAGCGCCAAAAGTTTACGCTGCACTAACCCTAAAACAAAAATGTAATATAGTGCAGCTTACCAATCAGATGTGGTGGCTATATTAGTTTTCTTATTTTAGGCTTTTCTACCTTATTTTTACCTAGTGACCTGACCAGTAACATCCTTCCTGTCTCAAGATGTCTCCACTCTGAATGGAGGAGCAATGGAGACGCCTTTGGACAGCAACATTGTGAGTCTAGGTAGAGGTTAGTGTTAGACTAGCAGATTTGGATGGACTTGACTAACAAATCGATAGTGAATTCCAGCTAACACTTTATAAGCAGTTACTGCAACATTTTTTTTTCCTTTTGGGACAAATAGTATATATAAAGAAATAAAAGCTGATCACTGTATGCACCTCTGTCTGTAGTAAATGGTTTGTCTCAACCCTCCAACTGCTACTTTGTTTAGACAGCTTAGCCTGTTAAATTTAAGCGGGCGTAAACTCCCATGCATGAATTTTACGTATAGGTAAGCCTATAATAAGGCTTACCTATAGGTACTGTACAGCTAAGGATATATTTACTGTAGATACAGCCGGTGATGTCACTGGCGCATGCGCTCTGAAGGAATGGCCACCCGGGTCATTCCTGCAGAGTCCTGTGCTGTAAATGGGGGCGCCCATGCACGTGCGCAGGAGCGACGTCCTCACGGTTTTTGCCACTCACACAGCCAGAGTCCGAGAATCCGGAAGGTAGCTCAGAGGGAAAAGGGGTGACCCCTGTTGTTGCACATCTGAAAGATCCTATTGAGGTCAGTGGAGTGGAATCCTCAGCTTGGACTTTGACCAAGCCACACCCCCAATGGAGCTTAGTCGTGGGGATCGTGGTTCCGGCCACTCACACAGCCGGAGTCCAAGAATCCGGAAGGAAGAAAAGGTGAAGATGGGAGCGCCTTCAGTTTTGACAGAGTGCCGCTTGAGGACTTCGTTTTCAGGTAAGTTTCACATAATGTGCTAGTATGTGATGCATACTAGCACACTATGGCATTGCCTTTCAGGTTTAAAAAAAAAAACACCCAGCGGTTTACTACTGCTTTAAGTTGAAAATGAACAGACTTACTGGCTGGATCAGGTAAAAAAAACGCCTAAAAGAAGAATTGGTAAACTGCAATTTAATCGATTTTTTGTTTGTGGATTTAATACCGCTTTAAACCTAAAAACAACAATGTTACATATTGCACCTTATACATTTATAAATGTAGTGACTGAGTTAGTTTTTTTTCCAGGCATTTTACCTTTATTTTTACCCGGTAACCCTATGAGTAAAACACCTCCCGTCCATGTGTGGCTACACTTGTTTCTCCATTGTATCTATAGAGGGAGCCATGGTTGTCCTCCATATACAGTCCAATAGGAGTGTCAAACAAATGTCCAAACAACAGTAAACAGCTTCAGTGACTAACACTGGCCTACCCTACCTCTTTCTAAAACAGTTCCAAGCAGAAAACCTACAGATCTTTCTGATATTTGCCTGAGTTAGGGGCTATTTGGCTCCTGAAACGCATTGAACATCACTTTGGACTCTTGGACATTTGTTTGGAGTTCTCACTGGACTGGATTCTCAACCCTGGGGGCCATGTCAATGGATGCACACAGCCCAGCTTGGGAGCAAGTCCTTGTGTGCACCCCCATAGGTAGTGGCTTCCAGTGGTGGTACACAGAGAAGAGGAGGAGCCTAGAGTGCTGGCGGGGGACCCCAGAAGAAGATCATGGGGGCCCCTCTGTGCAATACCATTGCACAGAACATGTAAGTATAGTATCTTTTTATTAGGGAAAAAAAAAATTAAAACAGCTTTAACTATTAAGCCCTCATGCACACAGGCTGTTAAAATAACGTTATGAAAACGCCAGTATCTTTGCAGTGATTTTTTAAAACTTTTTTCAGGTTTTTTCAGCGTTTTTGCAATAGCATTTTTGAGCGTTTTTGAGCGTTTTTTAGCGTTTTTCCGCGTTAGCGTTTTTTTTTTTTCAAATTTTTCTTTTTTTCCAATGGATCAAAAACGTTAAAAAACGTTGGTGAATGACGTTTTTGAGCGTTTTTGAGCGTTAGAACGTTTTTACAGCTGAAAAACGTCTTTCAGAACCCACTGGTCCTGGGTTTTTTTTACAGCTTAAAAACTCCTATGCCACTTGCAGCTCAAAAACGCCTAGGTGGGCATGAAGCCATAGACTAACATAGACAGGCCTTTTTAAGCTGCAAAAAAAGCTCAAAAAAGCAGCTGTAAAAACGTCAGTGTGCATGAGGACTAAAAATTTACAAGCAGGCAGCTCCCTAATGCAGAAGAGACATACTACAGTATATCTCTTCTGCAATAACAAACACTTATCTGCTGGCTCAAAGTCTTCCATTGAACACCCACTGAGCTGCACATGTGCAGCTCGGCATGCATTCCGGCTGGGCAAGAATGACAGACTCCCATGCACATGTATGAGATGACATCATTCTCCAACCAGCCAAGCCAGGAAAAAACAATGATAAGGATTTTACCCCCACATTACTGGAATGAGAGGGTGAGTATTTCTAGAGGTTTAGTTCTGCTTTAAGAGACCTGGTGGTCAACAGTCTGCCATAGGTTCTAAGCAACAGCAGATTACCTGCAATGGAGGTTAATACCACCTAAAGCAAGAGAATAAGCCATCAGCATACAACACACTCATTATTACTTGTTTGTAGCTGGTTAACATCAATTTATAATTACAAGACTTAAGCAGCATGTCCTCCAGGAATCTGTCAATAATTCTAATGGTGTTGCGGAGGCATTAAAGAGCCGGACCTGTCAGGAAGTGAGAGTAATCAGTGCATACAGCTCTGTAATGCGGCCCCTCTAATTGTCTCCATTGTTGGTACAGTGATTCCATATTGCAAACTGTTATTTGTAATATTTTATACCACACCAAATTAGAATTAGAAACCCATTTAAGTTTACTCAGAAGGAAAAAATGATCTTATTACGAGTTAATTAAGTTACCGGGGGAAGTAGGACCTTGATTTCAAGAATTGATGTATGTATAATACGTATATAAAATTCAATATAGCGTTTTAAAGCTGTATCTATTGCATGCAGATTACTTTCAGCGAATGTAATTAGGAATATAGCGCTTTTTTTTTCCACCTAAATCATGGTGTCGATTCCATATTTTGTGTTCACAAAGGATGGAGGAGATTCCAATTGACAGTACTAGCAGATGCTTTGAAATTGCTTTTATCTTTCTTGCCAATTGTAGTTATGTAGTGTATATAGTAAGGGCTTTGTTTCCTTGCATTAAAGAGTATCTAAACCCAAGAAGAAAAATATAATATACCATAAATATACAGTATATTAATACAAAATAATATTAATAATACAATTAATATTATCTATCTATCTATCTATCTATCTATCTATCTATCTATCTATCTATCTATCTATCTATCTATCTATCTATCTATCTATCTATCTATCTATCTATCTATCTATCTATCTATCTATCTATCTATCTATCTATTCTATCTATCTATTCTATCTCTCTAATCATTAGATAGATAGATAGATAGATAGATAGATAGATAGATAGATAGATAGATAGATAGATAGATAGATAGATAGATAGATAGATAGATAGATAGATAGATAGATAGATAGATAGATAGATAGATAGATAGATAGATAGATAGATAGATAGATAGATAGATAGATAGATAGATAGATAGATAGATAGATAGAGAGATAGATAGATAGATAGATAGATAGATAGATAGATAGATAGATAGATAGATAGATAGATAGATAGATAGATAGATAGATAGATAGATAGATAGATAGATAGATAGATAGATAGATAGATAGATAGATAGATAGATAGATAGATAGATAGATAGATAGATAATTAGATAGATAGATAATTAGATAGATAGATAATTAGATAGATAGATAATTAGATAAATAGATATATCTCAACTTACCAGTCCTTATGTAGGTGGCTGCATTTCTTTTAATTTCTTCTGAAGCTTATTTTCTCCTGGTGATTCTGCCAATAACATGCTTCCTGAAGCAGGGTGACAACACTTATCTTAATGTATTCATGGAGGAATCGGCATTGTCACCTTAGGATAGGAATAGTGTTAGGACTACCGAATACCTTCCCTTGTCCTCACCCCGATAATATGGGGGAGGTGTTCTTTAGTCCCAACAAACTTCCTGATATCATTGTCTCTCAATAGTGCAGCGTACACTGGACTTTTGGCAGAATCAACAGGTTTTTTTTTAATTTACTGAACATATCAAAACAATTTTGATGGCATATTTAACAAAATGGAGCACATAAGAAAAGTTCATTGCTAGGGTTTAAATAAGGTCACATGCATTTATATGCTATGCATTAAGAGCAGCCTATTAATTGGCAACGGGTAGGCAACACACTATACTGCATATGTTATTAGACATGCAGATCGGTGTTTTGTAGGACACTAAAGCATACCTCCCAATTTTCTGAGATAGAAACAGGGGACAAATATTGGCAAAAAGTATGTAGACAAAGGACCACACCCCCGTTACATGGAGAATTCATACACAAAAACTGATTGGTTAAACCCACAAGTGCTTTTTGGCCACTACTATAAATAGATCCTCCACCAGCAACAATAAACCTCTGTAGCAACACTAGACCCCCCAGAACAATGGACCCCCCAGTGACCATAGATCCCCCTAGCAGCCAGCATCAGTAGACCCTCCAGCACACTCTAGTACCAGTTGTCATTACATACATTCTGTTCTGGAGGTGCCGGAACTGAATTCCCCTGCATTCCCGCTGAAAAAAAAGCCCTCTATAAATCAGACCACAATGAGGGACAAATGAGGAGGAAAGAAGGACAGAAGGACTTTGTTCCAAATCAGGGACAGTTGGGAGCTATGACCAAAGTGCTGCTGAAAAGCATTAGAGTACCATTCAAAGCAAAGAGCACTACAATGCACCATTCTGTGTTACACGCACTTAGTAGACCCTTAAAGGAATACCGTCTTGAGTTAAACAAACAGTCTTCCATTTCTGATTTTGCTCTGAAAATGCCAGTAGCCTGTCTCTCACAAGTTCCAATATCACTATGACTTCAGTGACTGCATGCTTCCTGTCCTAGGGTGATAATAACACTGCTCCTCCATAGATACGCTGCAGTGAGTGAGTGTTGCCACTCTAAAACAGTAAGTGCATTACTGGCAGGATCACCAGGTAATAGTACAGGGAAAATAGCTTGGAAAAAAAAAAGAAAACAAAGGCAGCCTCCATATCCAAGAGCCAGTAGGCTGCAATATATTCATTTTTGTTCCTGGGTTTAGATATACTTTAACCACTTGCCGACATGCCGCCGCAGAACGGCATTGGCTGGGTGAAACAACGTTATGTTACGTCGCTTCGCCCTGTGGCCACTAGGGGCGCCCACTGCTTGCCCCAGGAGCTGATGCGAGTGCCTGGCAGTCGCAATGACTGCCGGGGCTCCCGCGATCGCTCGTGACACACCATGAACCAGGATCTGTGTGTGTAACCACACAGGTCCCGGTTCTCTAAGGGGAGAAGAGACTGATCGTGTGTTCATACAAAGTATGAACAGCGATCTGTCATCTGCCCTAGAGAGTCCCATCCCCCCCTTCAGTTAGAACACAAAGAGGGAACACAGTTAACCCCTTGACCGCCCCTAGTGTTAACCCCTTCCCTGCCAGTGACATTTTTACAGTAATAAGTGCATTTTTATAGCACTGATCGCCGTATAAATGCCAATGGTCCCAAAAATGTGTCAAAAGTGTCCGATGTGTCCACCATAATGTCACAATCCCGATAAAAATCGCAGATCGCCGCCATTACTAGTAAAAAAGGTAATAATAATAAAGATGCTATAAATCTATACCCTATTTTGTAGACGCTATAACTTTTGCGCAAACCAATCAATATACCCTTATTGCGATTTTTATTACCAAAAATATGTAGAAGAATACATATCGGCCTAAACTGAGAAAAAAAATTAGCTTTTTTTAAAAAAAATGGGGATATTTATTATAGCAAAAAGTACAAAATATTGTGTTTTTTTTTTCAAAATTGTCGCCGACGTCAATTTTGTTTGGGTGCAGCGCAGCGCAGTTAAATCGACGCAGTGCCGAATCGCAAAAAATGGCCTGGTCATTGAGCAGCCAAACCTTTTTACTTTTCCTGCATGAGCAAAGGAAATAGTCAAATGTGCAGACGACATACAAACACCATGCAGATAGCAATCCTGGTGGTAACCAAACTCAGTGGTCTAAACTCACAAAGGAGGAATGAAAGCCACCATACTGTCCCAATAGTTCTAGTGCCCCATAGCTCTGTTCACCTTCTATTAAACAAGGCCATGTAAATCCGCTATAATTCTATTTAGGAGGTCATTTTTATCAAAAGTAGCAGCTTAGTAAAACAGTTTCTGTCATTTGTAATGATAATTTCTCATCCTATTGAAGTCTGTAATTGCATTGTAATTTAACTCAGTGGGATGCACAGTATAGCTGCGCAGCTCTCATTCTGCTTAGTAAATGCATTTGAACCTAGAAAGTAAAGCTATATGTACTGGATGAGTTTCATATTGTTTCATTTAAACAATTATAGAAAAGTCCTTTGAAATGACAGAATATATAAACTTTAAAAACAGTAAGCCTAAAGGAAGATTTCTGGTCTAATTAAAAAATAAGATATTGTTTTAAATTGAGGAACTGTTGAAAAAAAATCCATTTATCTTTTTCGTCCTTGAAAAAAAGAAAGCATTAAATGTGAAGTTCAGTAATTGACACTCCCACAGTATCTATGTTTGGACAGGAAAACATTAAAGCATTGTATTACTTAAAATTACTGTAAATCCAATTCCAGGCAATATATATATATATATTTTTTATATTTGTGTTTTGTGTGGAAGAGTTAGCACCTCCGTCAGGTCTTTGTTGCTGTCTGTGTGGGAGTTTTTTTTTCCGAACAGGAGGTTGTCAAAAATATCTCATACACAAAAACGAATCAAAAGAATACACACATTTTAATATAGTATAGAAGGGTAATATCTCCTGTATGGTTGCTGTTGCTTTCAGACTTCTCTTTGGGGAGATCTCCCATCCTGTTCTTGGGTCACCCTGAGTGTTGGGGTGCAACACAAAAATGTGGGGTATCTATGTGCTTGTTGAAAATAAGAACGTGTTGCAAAAATAGATTGTCCAGACAAGTACTTAAAGTGGTTGTATACCCGTTACAAGCACTTTTACCTACAGGTAAGCCTAGATTAAAGCCTACCTGTAGGTGCTCGAAATATCTCCCAAACCTCCACGGTTTAGGAGATATTTACAAAAAAGGTGATCACCGATGTCAACAGCGCAGGCGCACTTTAGGCTCCTTTAGAAACGGCGAGCATGCCGCTTCTAAAGGAGCTCGTGCCATGACTGGCGGCTCCTGAGTGCATTACGCGGAAGTGACATCATCACGGCTCTGGCCAATCACAGCTCCGGAGCCGCAATACCCGGGAGGAAGATGGACGCTTCGTTGAAGAGGGGACAGGGGTGACATCGCAGGCTTCGGTTTCAGGTAAGTGACACATAACGGGCTACGATGCGATGCATAGTAGCCCATTATGCTTTACCTTTGCAGGGAGACAAAGAGGAAGTAAAACCCATCAGGGTTTTTCTTCCTCTTTAAAGCAGTATTAAACCCAAAAGCAAACATTTATTATAGTTCAGATTACCAATTCTTAGATGAGATGACTGCATTTGTTTTCTTTTATAAGCTGGCTGTACATTAAAGTGGTTCTAAAGGCTCAAGATTTTTTTACCATCATGCATTCTATGCATAAAGATAAGAAATCTTCTGTGTATAGCAGCTCCCCCAATGCTTACTTAAGACCCATCGCAATCCAGTGATGTCTATGAGAGTCTCGGCTCTCCAGGGACTCTCCCTCCTCATTGGCTGAGGCAGCAGCAGGAGCTATTGGCTCCTTGCTTCTGTCAATCACAGCCAGTGAGCCAATGAGAAGAGAGAGGGGGATGCAGATCTAGGGAGTGAGCCTGCTCGGGTGCCCCCATAGCAAGCTGTTTGCTTTGGGGGCACTTGGCAGAAGGGTGGAGCCAGGAGCGCCAGTGGGGGACCCAAAAAGAGGAGGATTGCAGATGAAGCCCCGTTGTGCTGGGTGAAACATGTCATGGGGGCGTAGCTGGAGTGGCACTGGCTGAGGCCACACTCATTTATACACTGGGAGCATCCCCATCAGCAAGCTCCTGTGGGTGGAGAGTGAAATGTGTTTGGGGCATGGCCTGGCGGGGGTCCAGGCTGATACTGCCATTCACTATCATACAGCAGGTCTTGAATTGATGTGCAGCTCCCGGGACACCTAGCCACTCTCTACCATTAAACAATAAAAACTCTGCCATTGCCTGGAGCATAGACAAGCTTCCTTCCTGGCCAGCACTCACAATGGTGGGCACAGGACTTCATTCCCATACAGCCTAAGTGGCTCACACACGTATCCTTGGTTTGCAATCATTTTTGGCAACTGACCATGCATTGACCATGAGTACCTCATGGTCAATGCATATGGGGGGTCAAGGAAGGGGTGTGTCCACTGCCTACATAGTTTGTAATACAAAGTATCCCACTTTCTCATCTCAAAAAGTTAGGAGATATGCATAAAAGCTGTTTATGTGTGGCTATCCTAACAGCTGAATGCGCTTGAGTCTTTACCGCCCCAATGAGCAGGTAACAAGATAACATTGCACAACGAGCTGATAACACTGGATGTGACTAACAGAGGTGAAAAAGTCACCATAAAATTGTGTGTCAGCAAATGAAAGATCACCATTTTTAGAAGCACTCTTAATCTGCTTTTGTGTTACCACGATTTACACCTCCTTCAGCTAGAGAAAGGCAGGCCCATAAAATATTAAACAGCGGCAAACGAAGGAAAAAGACTAAAGCGGAAGGAATAAAAAGCCGAAACAATGATAGAAATGTGTTCATGAAACACAACATAAACTCCACGGAAATGGATTCCCACACTCTCTTGGAACTCAGAGAAACCTATTAAATTCACCCATTCAGGCCCATTTCACCGTACCTTTTCTCTGTCGGCTTTCCTTTCCATAAAACTGTTTTCCTTTCTCCACATCCTATTGGTTTTTAGTAGTATCTGACTGTCTTTGCTAGCTTTTCACCTCTGATTACATCTCTCTATCCCAGTGCTCTTTATCTCCTCTCCCTGCCTGTGTCTGTACTTTCTCTCAGCTCTCCTTGTTAACCTTATCTCCTTTTCCCTTCATTTCTTCTTCAATTCATTTCTTGCCCCACCAATGCCATAATACACACTGCATTTCCTATCCATTGTTATCCAGTAGTGGTGATCGTTTGTTTCCCCGGTTCTATGAAGCATTATATACCGGCATAATTTTAATTAGTAATAAGGACTAGCAACCTGGGGTTTGTAGGCATTTCTTGAGACAGTGCAAATTAATCTCACTGGCCCAGATATCAGGACATCAGTAGCCCTCACAATACTATTGTATAAATAGACAGAGATAGAAAACGATGCCGTGCACAAACAGTATATTCGGCTGCTGGGAATCTCTTGACAGAGTTCACATTTTCTGATATTTCAATGAAATTAAAGAGGATATCTACTGTACAATACGAGAGACTTAACAATACAGCCCATCACCTCACCCGGTAAGTTATTTTAAGGCATCCAAAACCCAACAAAAGACTTTTTAGAGCCCAAAACAAGCCTATGTTTTACTGTAGGCACCCACACCCTGCCCAACCAATAACCATCCCTAAATAAAACAATTAATGTAATCGCGCCAAAGTCCATGGAAATACAGCCAAAATAAATGGGAAAAAAGTCAATAGATGATGCCAGAAAGAGATCTGTGATCCTTGGGTCAATGAAAATCTAGGAATCCGGGAAATCTATTTCTCCAAGATACCAAGGGCAGCTTCCTGTTGAGTGAAGTCAGTCTCCATATGAACATAAAAAACCAAAGAAGAAAGCGCCTCTTAAGTATAGCGGATTTATTAGTGTGTTAAAAGCATAGTAAACACTCACATTAGGTAGATGATATACTGCTTCCATAAAGAACTGGTCCCGGTGTCTCTCGGTGGTGACTGGTGATCAAAAGGGAGCCTAGATGGACGCCGTGCGGTGGCCGCGGACCTCCGCTCGGAGGCACCGGCTGTACAAGCGGTGTAGTGGAGAAGTCACTTCCGCGTTCCAGCGGATCACATGGGAGATGACGTCACT
Organism: Lithobates clamitans; assembly: GCA_037952925.1. NCBI lineage: Eukaryota > Metazoa > Chordata > Amphibia > Anura > Ranidae > Lithobates > Lithobates clamitans. Next base: position 5,682,374 of record JBBGZY010000741.1, on the reverse strand, counting down.
GGGACAGTTCAGACTAGCTGGGAACCACTACGCGTTTCAGAGCATGCGCGAAGCTCGTAACGAGCATGCGCACTCCTTTATCAAGTGTCTAATGGAAAAAAGCTAACCAGGAAGCTTAAATAACTACGAAGTAGCGATAAGGACCAATCGTAATCAAGAAGGGGGAGGGAACATTAACGGAAATAGCTATAACGACATTAGAACGAGTTCTTAATGGATTACATAGTATATTGATAGAGTATATTGGCAATACGAAAAAGTACAATATTAGATCGCAAAAACGAGTTTATATATATATATATATATATATATATATATATAGTATAAGATAATACAAGTAAATGAGATAGTATAATAATGATTTAAATTAAAAATAATAATAATTTAAAAAGGGTAAATGTGCGGATAAAATTGATGATCAGTATATACATGTAGTATTAAAAATAAGAATAAAAATAAAAATAAATATAAAAAGGGGGTTCATATCTGGACTGGACAAGGACACTGAATACAGGAATTATATATGTCTCTTGTTAATACCCGCATATGCACACAACACGTGAAGTGACTGTTGTGCATATATGCACTTAGTCACTGCCCACACGTATGTGCATGCGTACACCTACATGTATAAGCACGCACGCACACACGCATACATACATCTATAGGGGAATAAACCCCAAATGTGTTAATGGACTGAGAGCACCAGTTTGTAAATTTTATAATAATAATAATAAAAATCATCAGGATAAAAATTCAAATTCAAGAATCCATATGATGGGTGATAAAAAACTATTAATTCTATTATGTTAATATTAAAGAACAGGACCTCAGTAGATAGATGAATGATACGTATAATAAATTATCCAGATGAGGGTTAATTCCAATATTGATATTAATCAATATAGTGTATCATGAAACATCTCAAAAGGTGTAATGTAAAAATAGATATAAGAAGCTGGATGGATTAGGAAGACAATATTTGAAATATTTCCATATAAGGATACATTCTATAAAATAGTATTGACCTCCAGTTCCTCATTTAACCCGTTGGGCGCTAAAGTATCTAAAATAAAAATCCAAAAAGTTTCGCGCTCACAAAGTTTAGAAAAGCGTTCGGCCTCAGATAATTGGTGTGGGATAGACTCAATTACTCACACCTGTAGGCCGACAGTAGATTTCTGGTGGCATTCAAGGAAGTGTCTGGGGACGCTGTGCTCATCACAGCCTTGTTCTATAAAACGGCGATGTTTGCCGAACCGTTGTCGCAAAGGACAAATAGTGCGCCCAACATACAGTAATTTACAAGGACATGTGAGGCAATATACAACATAATTTGTAGAACAGTTGTAAAAGCCTTCTAGTTGGTATGTTTTGTCCTTATGTTGAAAACTTTTTTGGCCATGTCTAACAAAAGTGCAAGTTTTGCATAAGGCCTTATTGCATCTATACATGCCCGTAAGTGGAATCAGGCAAAGTGGGCTCTCTGATTTGTGTGTTTTAAATTTACTAGGTGCTAATTTATTTTTCAATGTTGGGGCCCTTCTATATGTAACCATCGGTTTATCGCTAAGGTTTTCAAGGAGAAAAGGATCCTGTTTGAGAATCCCCCAATGTTTAAGAAGTATAGATTCCATTCTTCTATGTTTGTTATGGTACCTAGTAATGAAACGAACCGTACCGTGATCAGCCTGTTTGATGGTTTTGGGTTTTTTTCCGGGCAGATAGATGGCATGAGCTTGGTCAACCAGTTTTTCAGGGAACCCTTTTTCCAAAAATTTATTTTTAAGGTGAGTGCTCTGTGCAATATAATCAGATTCCCTGGTACAGTTTTGCCTCAGTCTGCAAAACTGACCCTTTGGTATATTATTTATCCACTGTGGATGGTGACAACTAGTATAATGCAAATATGAATTACCTGATGTCGGTTTCGTGTAATTGCGGGAGAAAATGGAATTAGTATCATGAAATAATTCCAGGTCAAGGAAAGGGAGACTTTCCTTGTTGTGTTCAAATGTGAAAGAAAGACCAAAGTCATTACTATTGCAATAAGAAACAAAACCTTCTATAGATGATGATGGGCCGTCCCAAATGACTACAATGTCATCTATAAATCTGCCAAAAAATACAATATGTCGAGCAAAGGGATTATTGCTCCATATATATTTTTCCTCCCACAGACCCATGGTAAGGTTGGCATAAGAGGGGGCAAAGTTAGTGCCCATAGCTGTACCATGGGTCTGTAGGTAGAAATCATCAATAAAATGAAAATAATTGTGACTTAAACAGAATAAAGCTATTTCCGTTAATGTTCCCTCCCCCTTCTTGATTACGATTGGTCCTTATCGCTACTTCGTAGTTATTTAAGCTTCCTGGTTAGCTTTTTTCCATTAGACACTTGATAAAGGAGTGCGCATGCTCGTTACGAGCTTCGCGCATGCTCTGAAACGCGTAGTGGTTCCCAGCTAGTCTGAACTGTCCCAGTGACGTCATCTCCCATGTGATCCGCTGGAACGCGGAAGTGACTTCTCCACTACACCGCTTGTACAGCCGGTGCCTCCGAGCGGAGGTCCGCGGCCACCGCACGGCGTCCATCTAGGCTCCCTTTTGATCACCAGTCACCACCGAGAGACACCGGGACCAGTTCTTTATGGAAGCAGTATATCATCTACCTTAATGTGAGTGTTTACTATGCTTTTAACACACTAATAAATCCGCTATACTTAAGAGGCGCTTTCTTCTTTGGTTTAATAACCATCCCTAAACCTTTTAAATAAAGGATTCAGCTTGTATAAATGCTGTATGATCAGCAAGCTTTTAAGCTTTGTACACACGATCGGACTTTCTGACGGGAAATTTGCAATGAGAGGCTGTTGTCGGTAAATTCGACCATGTGTATGCTCCATCGGACAATTGTTGTCGGACTTTCCGCCAACAAATGTTGGCTAGCAGGTTTTCAGATTTTCCGCGGACAAATGTGTGTTGTCGGATTTTCCTGAGCGTGTGTACACAAGTCCGTCGGACAAAAGTCCAAAGTACAAACACGCATGCTCGGAAGCAAGGACAAACCAAAAGCGGTCGGTCTTGTAAACTAGCGTTCGTAATAAAGAATTAACATTCGTGACATTGTATTTTTTAAATGTACCTGCCTACTCCCAAACTGTCATTTGAAGTAAAACACATTTTAATGCACAATTTTTTTATTGTGCATTAAAAAAAGAAAACAAATTAAATTAGACATACTATCTGCCAATAGAACTTAACCAAAAAGTGCATTCTACGCATCCAAAAATATAGAAAATATAACAAATCAAATCATTATTCAACCAAAAAAATAATGTCAAAGCAATAACTCCAAGGCCACTAATAAATAACACGTTATCTCCTCTGATTCTGCAACATGTCTGGTTGACGAACGGCCGTTCAGAACTAAACTGCAAAGCATGAATTTAAAAGCACAAAATGAAAAGAGCGAATCAACACTCACCAGACTTCTACTAACACGAAATTAGCAGAAGGAGCCCAAAGGGTGGCACTAAAGAGCTGAAAAACCACGTGATACATTTAGTAGGTCACTACGTTTGGAATTGTTGGCCAACAATTGTGTGCCGTGTGTATGCAAGACGAGTTTGAGCCAACGCCCTTCGGACAAAATTCCACGGTTTTGTTGGCCAACAATCTGATCGTGTGTACGAGGTTTTAGCCTCCATTCACATCTATGTAGGTGTAAACATGTTCTTTTTTTGTTTTAAATGTTGATGGTAGCCTCCCTGACGGTATTCCCGAGTGTGGCTCGGGCTTAAATTTCAGTCCCATTAGCGGTAACCCCGAGCCACACTCGGGATTACTTTGCACGATCCTGGTGCGGCGTTACTTACCTTGTCCCCAGGATCCTGCAATGTCCCCCCGCTGTGTCTGCGGGCTCTGTCTCCTCCGAAGCCTCTCCGTGCCAGGCTCCGTTCCCTGCGAGCGTCGCAACACACAGGGGTGGAGCCTGGCAGCAAATTCAAAAAAATGTACAAACCATAACACATACAGTACTGTAATCTTACAGATTACAGTACTGTATGAAATCATTTCACATCCCTTTTGTCCCCAATGCTTTGTCCCATGCCCTGCATGCAGTTTTATATGATATATACTGTTCTTTCTGCCTGGAAACTGGAGATTGTCCATAGCAACCAAAAAGTGTCTCTTTATGTAAAAAGTGGCTTTAGATCAGCTAGAAAACAGCGATAGTAAATTGGAACACTTGCAGAATTGAGGGATAGTGAATCGTGGGGAAATGTATTTTATTATATTATAATATATAATATATATTATATTGTTATTTTTTTAATTATTTATATTTATTTATTATATTATAATTTATGTTTTTGTTTATCAAACTTCATCATACCCGGGATATCTACTAGACTCTTGTTTGGACAGATTTAAGTGTGTTATTGTTAAGAATTACAGACCTACAATATAAAACGCCAAATTTCCATGCAAAATAATTGTACCGCTTTCAGCACCTAAAATCCGAAATAATCATACCGCCAGTGCGGTTAAAGAAACACATTCATTTTAAATGGGCTGAGACTCTGATGCCTACTACACACAATGGAAAAATCAGATGAAAAATACTTCACTCGAAGTGATCGTACGATAATCTGATCGTTAGTACACAGATTTCGAGAGCCGATCACTACAGTTCATGCAAAATTATCTGAAGGGACAAGCACGAGTAAACAAGACGGCTAATGCTCAGAAACGAAAGAATCCATTTCAATACATTACATCACTTCCGAAGTTGTATTTTGTTGTACGAGAACTTTCGTAACTTTAGTAATCTCTTTATTTTCTCTTTCAATACATTTTTTATTGAAACGTTCTAAGGAATACAGTGTGTAACTGCGATCAGATATACCGATAAAAGTATAATATCAATGACTTGCAAGTCAGTAGCAGTTTTACATCAAGTAGAGAAATTATAGCAAATGACAAAACGTTTAGCATGTCAAAGAGCACATTAATCATGCCATAACAGAAGAACAATGTAGATAAAAGTAAATGTAATCTGTGCGCCTATAGAAGAGAACTAGGCGCTGGCAAATGAGATGCTTATTATTGGGTTCACTGTGCAAGAAACTAATGGATGTATACATGAGATCATCCCTGTGGAAGTAATTAGGAGAAGGAGAAGAGATGGGGGCGGGGGAGAGGAAAGTGGAAAAGAACACCAGTAGCACCACAACCGGAGCCCTAAGGTCTCAGTGCTCATAGCAATGTGTAACTGGCCATTGGTATAGAAGGGTAAGCATATTGGATTCATGTGGTCCATATTTGAAGAAATTTCTTGGGCGTATCCAGAAGAATACTGGAGAGCTTCTCGTTAGTGAAAAGTAAGTCTAATGCCATGTACGCACAAGCGGACTTTTCGACCGGACTGGTCCGATGGATAATCCGACCGTGTGTGGGCTTCATCGGACCTGCAGCGGACTTTTTCGGTCAAAAATCTGACGGACTTTAGATTTGGAACATGTTTCAAATTTGTCCGTCTGACTTGAGTCCGGTCAAAAAATCCGCTTGTCTTTATGCTAGTCCGACGGACGAAAACCGACGCTAGGGCAACTATTGGCTACTAGATATCAACTTCCATTTTAGTCTGGTCGTACGTCATCACCTACGAATCTGTCGGACTTTGGTGAGTCCGTCAAAAGTCCCTCGAAAGTCCGTCGGAAAGACTGTGGGACCTTTGTTGCCGAAAAGTCTGCCCGTGTGTACAGTGCAGAAGTGGTGGTGGACTACTGTAAAAAAAAACTGTTGTTTCCAAGCTCTTGCTATTGTTTGTTTTGCCAACAATAGTACATAAGTGGCTGGTTTGAAATGAGATTTAGTAAAGCCCAGAGATTTCAGGTGTAACAGGACATACCATGGGTCTCTTGGGAAGGGGTAAGTTAGTAATGATTCTAAAAGTTTAAGGACTATTGTCCAGAACCGGGAGAGCGTAGGGCATGTCCACCATATGTGGAGGGCATCTCCCAGAGCTGAGCAACCCCTGAAACAGGTACTAGGAGCAAATGGGTGAAGACGTGCCAAATGAGACCGGACCAGGTACCATCTCAAAACAGTTTTAAAAGCCAATTGTGAAGATAGTAATGGAACAGGAAGTCAGTGTGGTCCAAATTTGTGACCAGCTTTCCATGTCTTTAGTGTTTTTAAGGTCTTTTTCCCACCTGTAAGCGTAAGCGTAGTCTTTAAGGTTTTGGAGGTTATTCAACTGTGAGAGGAGAGTAGATATAAATTTGGGAAGGAGAGGTGACCGGTGACAAATGTGCTCAAACAATGACAGTTGGGTTTGTCAGGTCTCTATTAGTGAGCACCGAAGGTAGCAATGTTTTTTTTTTGTTTAATTTGTAGAAATTGAAAGAGTTCAGTGTGGGGGGGCTTAATATTTGTCTCTGATTCCAGCGCAGGTATAGACAGAACAACCAGTGGGGAATGTAACCTCTTCATTTTCGATATGAGACTAGCATGCAAAAAAACAAAAAGGACAATAATTTCCGATATTCTCTTCATGTGTACTAGTGAGCATAAAAAAAGTGGCTTTACTTTTTTTGGACAACACAGTTCATTGCATTGTACAGTAAATTCACACCTGTGGTTCCCAACAACTTTTACTGGTTCCTCCTGCTGACCTCCAAATCAATATCTCTTGCATTGACATAGAGGTCAGCAGGAGAAACCAGTAAGAATTATGAAGATCCATGGAGATTGACAATCCCAAAAGCTTTGATTTCCCAGCAGGCTTCAGGGGACCATTAAGTGGTATCGGTGACAGGAGAGGTAAGTATTTAGTCTCTTCTTTACAGGTATGTGCTCTGGTGTAAGAATTTTAGCACATTGTAGGGAGTCTTTTAAGGGGTAACTCCATTTTCGTGGGCATAAAAAAATAGCAAATAAACAAAAAATAATATAGCTTATAAGATTGCAACACTTACATTTCCTTTTCAATCTGCAGTGCTGTTATTTTCTGTAAAATGCAATGCAATGTGGCAACCTGGAGGCTTTCTGTACACAGATGATGTAAAGAATGGCCCCAGAAATATAATGTCCTGCTTGTGTGATTGGCTCACTGATTTTCCTAGAAGTCTGCACTAAGATAGTCAGATTTTGGAACCCCCTGCAACAAAAATGTCATCAATAATGAAAGTAACTCCCATTCACATTCATTTTGCACATGGACACAGACAAACTACTTCTTCAGAAAAGAAAGATAGGATTCTGTAACAAAGTTTGTTAAAATCCTTGCAATGTACATACACTATATTTTCAAAAGTATTGGGATGCCTGCCTTTACACGCACATTAACTGTAATGGCATCCCAGTCTTAGTCCAAAGGGTTCAATATTGAGTTGGCCCACCCTTTGCAGCAGCTATAACAGTTTTAAATCTTCTGGGAAGGCTGTCTACAAGGTTTAGCAGTGTGTCTATGGGAATGTTTGACCATTCTTCCAGAAGCACATTTGTGAGGTCAGGCACTGATGTTGGACGAGAAGGCCTGGCTCACAATTCATCCCAAAGGTGTTCTATCGGGTTGAGGTCAGGACTCTGTGCAGGCCAATCAAGTTCCTCCACCCCAAACTTGCCCATCCATGTCTTTATGGACCTTGCTTTTTTGGAACAGGAAGGGGCCATCATCCCCAAACTGTTCCCACAAAGTTGGGAGCATGAAATTGTCCAAAATGTCTTGGTATGCTGACTCCCTAAAAATTTCCTTCACTGGAACTAAGGGGCCAAACCCAACCCATGAAAAACAACACCATATCATAATCCCCCTCCACCAAATGATTTGAACCAGTGCACAAAGCAAGGTCCATAAAGACATAGATGAGCGAGTTTGGGGTGGAGGAACTTTACTGGCCTGCACAGAGTCCTGACCTCAACCCAATAGAACATCTTTAGGATGAATTAGAACGGAGACAGCGAGTCAGGCCTTCTCGCCCAACATCAGTGCCTGACCTCACAAATGCGCTTTTGGAAGAATGGTCAAACATTCCCATAGACTCACTCCTAGACCTTGTGGACAGCCTTCCCAGAATATTTCAAGCTGTTATAGCTGCAAAGGGTGGGCAAACTCAATATTGAACCCTACGGACCAAGACTGGGATGCCATTAAAGTTCATGTGTGTGAAGGCAGGTGTCCAAATACGTTTGACAATATAGCAAAGATCCCCCAAAGGGAAATGTTTTTTTCTCAACAAAAGTGGAGTTACTTTAAGTTTATATTTATGTTTTTTTTTAATTTGGTTTTATATAACATTTAGTTTACAAATCAACTTAAATACAGTAGAATCTCGGATTACGAGCATAATCCGTTCCAGGAGTATGCTCGTAATCCAAAGTACTCGCATATCAAAGCGAGTTTTCCCATTAAAGTCAATGTAAATGAAAATAATTTGTTCTGCATTAACTTCAATGGGATGCAATACCGCATGCGGCCAGAGGCGGGGAGCGCCGGAGAGCCTCGGAATCAGCCGAAAAGGCCCGAGGACACTTCAGCTGACCTCGGCAAACCTCGGAAAGACTTCCTTCCTAGATTTGCCAAGGTCAGCTGTGCTGTTCTCTGGCCTTTCCATACATTTCCGAATGACGCCGATAGGCTGCGATCTGCAAAGTTTGGCTCTGCTCAGCTCCAGCGCCCCCGACCTCAAGCCAAAAGTGGTACTGCACACCTCTTTGGCCTGAATCGTGCTAGTTTTGCGAGACAACACTCGCAAATTTAGTTACAATTTTTAAAAAATACAGTGCTCGTATTGCCAAATGCTCGTTAACCGCGTTACTCGCAATCCGAGGTTCCACTGTACTGACAAGGGATCCCCAGAGTGACTGCTAAGGGTTAGCTAAAGAGTCAATCCAGCATAGTTGCTTGTTTTGAGGTTCAGTTTCTCTTGTACTACTAAGTTATGTAAAAAAAGAAATGCACAAAATTAAAGAAAACCTCTAGAACACCTGGCTGTGCTCATACTCAAGTGTGAACCTATAAATAAAACGTTGGCCTGAGCTGTCCAGAGTGGAAGGTGTCACTGGGATGACTCCGTGTTGTTGAGCTATTGAAAAGGGTAAACAACAAGGTTCCTTTATTAAAGAAACAAACTGAGAGCCTTTCCAATATTCAGACTCAAAGGCATTATCATGTTTTATTTCCTTCTTACGAGAGTGAAAAATATTTTTTAGTCTTTTGTATGAAGAAGGGAATTTTGTACAAAACCCTTTAAATTTGCTTAAGCGGAGCATATTTCTCGAATGGAATTATCTCTTCAATTGCCCGTTCCCCTGCTGCAGCTGTAAATATGGCTCTTATTTAAAGTGATCATTTATTTTTCCCCGCATAGTCCTCTCCCTCTTGGGCTAATAAGGAAAGGCGACATTGTTTTCAGCAGCTGCTCATACGATGGTGCTCAGTCATCTGGCCAGCTAAGATCCCAGCGCTGTGTATAGGCCTCTCCATCAGCTAATAGAAACCATTCCACTTGAAAACACCATTAGAGATGGCAAACCTTTAGAAAGTGAAACAATAATGCAATGTATTGCTTATATAGAGTGTTCTTTCTTATATTTAAAAGCATTTATATGTATATGGAAAAATCTACAAAAGCACACTTAACCCTGGGCAATCTGTATACACGGCATATTGTTTCCAAAATGCCTGCATCTTTTTCAGATGGGAACATTGATTATAACACATAATAAGTATTTTTTTACTATTTTAGGAGTAATTAATAAACAAAATTGTTTTTTTTTTTTGTTTTTTTAAAGCACCAAGCCTATACAATTAAAAATAAAAGTAAATGATCCCTTATGGCAGCCTAAACAAGTACTAAATTATGTTCTATTTGATGTGCAAGTTTCTTAAAATAAACAAAACTTTCCCTAACTAGACGTGTGCAGTTCACTTTGTTCTGAATTGAAATCCAGATACATTTTTCGTTATTCAGATTATCCGAATGTCCGGATTACAATAGTAACAAATTTAAATGACTCCGAAATAACGAAACAAAATCTTGGACAAAATTCCAATTTGAATAGTTTTTGAATCAAATTTGAATAGTTTTTGAATCAAATTAGAATTTGAATTTCCAAGGAGAATAAAATAGATAAGAAAATAAAGGAATAGAATAGAATAGAAACTAATAGAATATATTAAAGTTAAACAGAACAGAATACACAATAAAAGAATAGAAAAAAATAGAATAGAAAAGAAAGGGGTAGAATAGAAAATAAAAGAATAGAGTAAAACAGAACAAAATAGACTAGAAAATTAAATAACAAAATAAAATAGAATAGAAAATAAAGGAATAGAATAGAATAAAAAAATAAAAAAGAGTAGAATAAAATAGAAAGAATATACTGTATTTATTGACGTATAACATGCACTTTCTCACCCTGAAAATCAGGCTCAAATAGCGTGTGCGTGTTATACGCCGATATTTCAAATTTAGTTGTCTCAGAGGGGACTGGGAGGGGGGCGGGACGAGCACCATCGGATTACATACAGTGAGAATCTCCTCTTTACTTGGTGGCCTCTGTAATAGGAAGTCCTGTCTCCTGGGCCGCCATTGGACCACTGTTCTGTCTATCATAGGAGATGCTCACTGTATGTAATCTGTCGGCGCTCGTTCCGCCCCCCTCCCTGTTCCCTTTAGGCTGTAGATTGGCATCGGTCAGGCTGCACTGATGGCAATGGTGAGGCTGCTACATTGATGGCAATGGTGAGGCTGCTGCTTTGATGGCACTTGTGAGGCTACATTGATGTGGACTGATGAGGCTGCATTGATGGCACTTGTGAGGCTGCAGACGGGCACTGACCCTTATTTTACTTCAAAGTTCCTTATTTAAAACTTACGATTTTTTCCCGGACCTTCCCTCTTGAAATCAATGTGCATGTTATACGCTTGTGCGTGTTATACGCCGATAAATACGGTAACCATCTTTTGAAATTTCAAATAGAAAACATTTTAATTTGAATAGAATCGAAAAAATAGAATGAAAAAAATAGAATAGAATAGAAAAAAGGATATAATAGAATAGAATAGAGTAGAATAAAATAGAACGCATATAGAATATATCATATTTCAAATAGAATAAATTCACATTCAAAAATAATAGAATAGAAAATAAATTAGAATAGAATTTTAAAAAAAACAATAGAATAGAATAGAAAGAGTATAACCATTTCCCAAAATTTGAACAGAATAAATCTGAATTTGAATAGAATAGAAAGGAATAGATTAGAATAGAATAGTAAATACAAGAATAGACTAGAATAGAATAGAATAAAACAATATGTAGTGAATGTAATCCAAGAAATGGCACCCTGTGGGTGGGGGATATACAATTAAAGCTACCCCTTTAGAGTGAACGAATCACCAATAGTAATGTGTATAAAATAAAGGGTAGGCATTAGGTATATTAATGGGTGACACAGTATATATGATGAACATAAATACATATAAACATATAGAACTGCAAAGTGAATTGCATAAGAAATCTGAAATAATGATTATATAGAAAGCTGAGAGTCCGAATGTGATAGTGTACCCAACACCACAAAACAATTTGCTCTTAAATGAAGCTTCTAGTTCTTCCACCACGAGTGCTCAATGGGAAGGTGGCAACTCACCAGAGGTGTTTGACCACTTTTTAAGATAGGTCAAAATGGGCATTTGGAATACTAAATTCCTACTGCCAACACCACTCCACTCCAATGGCCCCTCAGGATGAGACTAGGACATAAAAATGACTAATTAACAGATGGTATGATGGATATTCATATTCTGCGCTGACACACCTCAAAACAGCCTACAGCTTTGTAGAGAACACCTGCTGCTTGTTGTAAATCACCTTTCATGCGGTTTCACCCGATCCTTACAGCAGCTGTACATCAGAGGAGCTAGAGGCAGCACAATGCTGTGTTTTTTGGTGTTGGGTACACTATCACATACGGACGCTCAGCTTGCTATATGTTCATTATTCCAGATTTCTTATGCGAGTGTCATATGTTTATATGTATTTATGTTCATCATATATACTGTTTCACCCATTAACCACTTCAGCCCCGGAAGGATCTGCCCCCTTCCTGACCAGAGCACTTTTTTGCGATTCAGCACTGCATCTCTTTAACCACTTCAGCCCCGGAAGAATTTACCCCCTTCCTGACCAGTGTGTTTTTTGCGATTCGGCACTGCGCCGCTTTAACTGACAATTGCGCGGTCGTGCGATGTGGCTCCCAAACAAAACTGACGTCCTTTTTTTCTCACAAATAGAGCTTTCTTTTGGTGGTATATGATCACCTCTGCGGTTTTTATTTTTGCGCTATAAACAAAAAAAGCGACAATTTTGAAAAAAAACGCATTATTTTTTACTTTTTGCTATAATAAATATCCCCAAAAAATATTTAAAAAAACATTTTTTTTCCTCAGTTTAGGCCAATACGTATTCTTCTACATATTTACAAAATAGGGGATAGCTTTATGGCATTTTTATGATTTTTTTTTTTACTAGTAATGGCAGTGATCAGCCGAGTCCGCGCCCGCAGTCCTGCTTGTTAAAGGGGACGTACCCGTGCTATTCTGCCGACGTATATCGCTGTGCAGCGGTCAGGAAGCGATTAATATACCTAGCGCCTACCCTTTCATTTTATACACACTGGAATAAAACAATAGAATAGAATAGAATAGAAAGAATATATCCATGTTCCAAAATTCTAATTTTGAGTAGAATAAATTCAATTTCAAATGGAATTCAATTCAAATGGAATTTGATTTGAGTTTGAATGCAAGTCAAATTGAATTCAAATTTGAATCGATTTGAATCCGAAGAAACATAACGAATTCAGAAAATGAATTAAACAAATAAAACTAATCTAACTAAACAAATTTATGTAAATAACAAATCGAAACTAAACAAATGTTTTCGTTCTGCACATGTCTATCCCTGACTGAACCAAATCCTTCTTTATTTGTGTCTCACACGCTCCCCCTTCCAGACACTGCAGCTCACAGTGGGAGGATTTCAGCAACAGAGGCAGTGCTGTCAATCCAGAAAGCAGAGGGCAGGACTAGGTATGTCCAGATGCTGATTGCAAGCTAAAGGCTTGTGAATCAATAGTGACAATACTGATAGCCACACCCTCTGCAACGTTTCCATCACACTGTATTGCAAGCAGGTACAACCTACACTAGAATGGCAACTCTGATCCAAATGCAGAAGCAGTGGAGCATCATTGCCCCACCATCACCAGAAGCTGCATTAGGACTTCATTGGCATGCTCATGTTTTGATGTTTTGGAACTTTGAAGGTAAAAAAAGAAAAAACTGTAAATGGTTGCATTTATATTTAACTACTGTAGCAAGTTTTTTTTTTTTTTTTTTTTTACTAGAAGGCCATAGTTCCACTAAAAAACTAGCCAGAGAAGCAAATGTTAGACCTTCATTAAGTCATAAGTCACATACATACTAACAGTTCTGGAACCTCAGGACAATCCCAAGATTGCAGTCCAGTCACACTGCTCTTGTGCCCCGGGATCCATAACAGCAGGCAAGAATGAATTGAAGATTTCATTGTTCTAAAGATTTTTGCACCCTAATGCCGCGTACACACGATCGCACATTCCGACAACAAAATCCATGTTTTTTTACGACGAATGTTGGCTCAAACTCGTCTTGCATACACACGGTCACACAAATCTTGTCGTAAATTCTGAACATCAAGAACACGGTGACGTACAACACGTAAGACAAGCCGAGAAAAATGAAGTTCAATGGCCAGTGCGGCTCTTCTGCTTGATTCCGAGCATGCGTGGAACTTTGTGCGTCGGAATTGTGTACGCACGATCGGAATTTACGTCAACGGATTTTGTTGTCGGAAAATTTGAGTTCCAGATCTCAAATTTTGTTTGTCGGAAATTTTGACGGAAAATGTCCGATGGAGCCTACACACGGTCGGAATTTCCGACAACAAGCTCCCATCGAAAATTTCCCATCAGAAAATCCGACCGCATGTAAGCGCCATTAGAAGGAATTCATTCGCTTTCTTCCCTTCTATGGAGTATCTGGAGTTTTAACATTCTCCAAGGGGTAAGCACTGCTGTGATGTGTTAGCTGATGTGCAACAGCTCTCCCTTCTGTCAAAACACTGTCCAATAAGAAATAGGGCTCTAGTTGTCCATCCAATTGGTGTTCACTGGAAATTCCAAGGTCCAAATGGCTGAACCAATCAGAATTGCAATTTTTAGATGTGGGTGTAGGAGAGTGCTAAGACAAGGTATTTGAGAACTGTCTTTGGATTTCAAAAATGTACAGATAGATTGTAAAATCTTTTTAAAGGGTAACTCCACTTTGTTGGGAAAACAAAATCGCAAATTAAAAAAAAATAATAATAATATAGCATATACAATTGAGACTCAAGTCATATTGTAATTAAATGTTAATAAAAATTACATTTCCTTTTCAATCTGCAGTCGCTGTAATTTTCTGTAAAATGCAATGCAATATGGCTGCCTGGAGGTATTCTGTACACAGAATGTGCAAAGAACGCCCCCCAGAAACCTAATTTCCGGCTTGTGTGATTGGCTCACTGATTTTCCCAGAAGTCTGCACTAAAATACAAATCAGATTTTTTGGCTTCCCCTGCAGCAAAAAATTCATTTTTAGTGAGATACTGCCAATAGGAAATCACATCTAAAGGTATGCAGACCCTGCACTTTTCCTCATTAGAGCCCTGCAGGTGCAGCAACTGATTGATAATTTTGAAACCACTCCCATACAAATGCATTTTCCACATGGACACAGACAAACACACAGGGATTTCTTCAGAATAACAAAAGGTAGGAATCTGCAACAAAGTTTGTTAAAATCCTTGCAATGTACATAGATCACCCAGAGGGGAATGTTTTTTTCTCAACAAAAGGAGTTGAAGTTACTCTTTAAAGATCATGCGCCAAGCCAAAAACTGCGATGGATACCTGTTTTCTGGCTGGCCCAACCCCTTGCATCTTTCCCTAACCCTTCAAAATGTCCTGCCATCACACCATATCCCCAGTAATAACATAAAATTGCATATACAAGTGTGAGCACTGGGACTTTTCAGGTGCTACTTTTATATATTGAACATACACATCAAATGTTAAGTTTATTTTATTGTTACACAATGTCATAAAAACACAAATAAATGAATGACACAAGCTTAGCGCTGAAATACCCCAACAGTGTTAATCTTGTACTGATATTAGTGTGAATCTTCACACAGTTTCAGATAAGCTCTTTATCACATCTCCTGAGGAAGCAGATTATATGGTCTGCGAAACATGTAGAGCACTACCCCGACCCCATCAGATAAATCAGCATAATCCAATATGACAAGAAATAGACTAGGCAGCTGACTTTTAAGGTACTTACACATCAAAACATATAAAATCAAATGTAACTTTCATTAACCACTTCAATACTGGGCACTTTCCCCCTTTCCTGCCAAGGACAAGTTTCAGCTTCCAGCGCTGTCGCGCTTTGAATGACAATTACGCGGTCATGCAACACTATACCCAAACTAAATTGTTATTATTCTTTTCCCACAAATAGAGCTTTCTTTTGGTGGTATTTGGTCACCACTGGGATTTTTATTTTTGCTAAACAAACTAAAAAAGATCAAAATGTTTGAAGAAAAAAGTTTTTCTTTGTTTCTGTTATAAAATTTTGTTTTCTCCTTCACTGATGGGCACTAATGAGGCGGCACTGATGGCCACTGATGAGTTGGCACTGATAAGATGGCACTAGAGGGCACTAATGAGTTGGCACCAATATGTAGAATTGATGGACACCGATAGGTGGCACTGATATGCAGAACTGACGGGCACCGATAGGTGGCACTGATATGCAGCACTGATAGGCGGCACTGATAGGTGGCACTGATGGGCACTGATAGGTAGCACTGATAGGCGGCACTGATGGGCACTAATAGGCATCACCGATTGGCACTGACAGGTGGCACTAATGGGCACTAATAGATGGCACTGATGGGCAGCACTGATGATGAGGTACTGACAGTCATTACTGATGGGCACTAATTGGCATCTGTGAAGGGCACTGACAGGCGTTACTGATGGGCACTGATTGTCACTTTGGTGGGCACTGACTGGCACTTTGGTGGGCACTGACTGGCACTTTGGTGGGCACTGACTGGCAGCTGATTGGCAGTGATTGCCAGATGTGGTGGGCACTTCTGTTGGGGGCTGAGCTTATAATCAATGCGCTAATTATCAGCGCAGACCCCCCTCTGACAGGAGAGCCGCCAATTGGCACGAACAGAGGGAAGACCATTTATCGGTCAGTGATTGGTCACAGCTGATCACGTGGTAAAGAGCCTACATCATAGGCTCTTTACCATGATCAGAGTTGCGGTGTGTCAGACTGACACACCACACCACCGATTGCCGCGTTGCGCGCCCCCGGCTTATCCTGTTGGACGTCATATGATATCCAGTCAGGATAACGTAACCACTTTGCGCACGCCATTCTGTTATATGGCGGGCGGGAAGTGGTTAATATTACTTTAAAATATGCTTAAAAAGTTACGTTGCACACAATAACATTTGTTATTGTGTGTGTTGTAACTTTTTAAGGGTATTTTTATGTAATAGTAATAAAATCCATGTTTTGATTTTCTATGTTGTGATGTGTGGATACCTTAAAAGTCTGTTACCTAGTCTATTTTTTGCAATAGGTATTTAAAGAGTAACTATGTACATTACAAGGATTTTAACAAACATTGTTGCAGATTCCTACCTTTTGTTGTTCTAAAGAAATCCTTGTGTGTTTGTCTGTGTCCATGTTCAGAGTGAGTATAATGGGAGTGGTTTCATAATTATCAACCAGCTGCTACACCCGCAGGGCTCTAATGAGGAAAGTTGCAGGGCCTGCATCCCCTAAGACGTGATTTCCTATTGGGAGTATCTCACCAAAAATTACATTTTTGTTGCAGGGGATGCCTGAAATCTGTAACAAACAAAATAGCCCCTGCCCCCCCCCCCCCCACCAATAACTGGCCTTCACAGCAAGGAGCACATGGAAAGGCAATTCATACAAGACAAAACCAGAGAAATTCCCAGCTCAACCCACCAACCAGTCTGCTTACTAACCGAATTAACCTGTGCAAATGCATGTGTAAGCTGCAAAGCCCCCTGTATTACCTGCAGTCCTAACTCCTGCAAATTTATGAGAGTCTCCACAGGGGAAGCACATATATATTAATGGATAGATCCAGGCCACCTGCCCCCTATCTATTCATTAGAAAGCATGTGCTTCCATTGTGGAGACTCTCATAAATTTACAGGAGTTAGGACTGCAGGTAATACAGGGGGCTTTGCATCTCTGGGGTTAAGGCAGTGCTGGAAAGTAATGGTGGCCACACAAAATATTGACACTTTGGGCCCAATTTGGACATTTTCACTTAGGGGTGTACTCACTTTTGTTGCCAGCATTTTAGACATTAATGGCTGTGTGTTGAGTTATTTTGAGGGGACAGCAAATTTACACTGTTATACAAGCTGTACACTCACTACTTTACATTGTAGCAAAGTGTCATTTCTTCAGTGTTGTCACATGAAAAGATATAATAAAATATTTACAAAAATGTGAGGGGTGTACTCACTTTTCTGAGATACTATATATATATATATATATATATATACAGTATCTCAGAAAAGTGAGTACACCCCTCACATTTTTGCAAATATTTTATATATATATATATATATATATATATATATATATATATATATATATATATATATATTATATATATATAAATATATATATTATATATATATAAATATATAAGCTATTTCAAATGCAAGCTGATGCTAAAGCTAATGGCTAAATCTGAGTCAGTTGACAGGATAGTGTCATACAAACCTCATGTGAAATCTGTCTCATAGACTATGGGGGTTGATTTACTAAAACTGGTGAGTGCAAAATCTGGTGCAACTGTGCATGGTAGCCAATCAGCTTCTAACGTGCACTTGTTCAATTAAGCTTTTATAATAAAACCTAGAAGCTGATTCAGCCGACCCTTTTCGGTCATGCCTATTCGACAGAAGCCGGCCGTACTTCTGTTGGACCTGCTGCAGTACACACAGGCTGAATGTTGGCCGGTTTCTATTGAACCAGCCGATGCCGCCCAACATTCGGCCCGTGTGTACTGGGCTTAAAAAATGAAGGTTGCAATTACCATACACATTTTTCTGGGTCTGTTCTGGAGCTGTCATCTTCATCCTTGCTTTGCTACCTGGAAAGTTATCAAGAAGAAGTCTGCAGATAGTAAACTTGCATACTTGTTGAGGTAGAAAAGTAAGGGCGAAAATGACGAGAATGGCCTTGATGGTTCTATCTCTAAAAGGAAGGAATCAATGGCAGTTTCTATATTTCTATTCCATTGGGTTGGTTTTAAATAGGAACACTGCTCTTAGGTATGTTTCTTGAAGAGGGTTTGTGACACATAAAGATATAATTGCAGGCACAGAAAATCTATACAACATCATTTAGAATCAAGCAACAGAGCACATGAGGGACTGATAGGTCAAACCATTGGCCGCACCGAGATATGAAAACATTTACTGGTTTATGACAGCTGTTATGACTGCTTGAAAGGATTTCTTTTCCTGAGTGTTTCATTTCGAGAACTCCACACTAAACTCTATTAGCAGAATTGTTTATATAGGGAAAGTATTAGCAATGTACTCTGTATCTGAATTTAACAAGCTGTTAAAATGCAGGTTAGCTGATCTGCCATAGAAGTGCCATAAAGCCATTTTTTTAAAGATTTGGATAGAGTAGGGAGAGAATAGAACCTTTGTGGGTCTGTTTTGCTCCCGATGTCTCTGTTGGGGAGATCTCCCTTCACTTTCTGTTCCAATGTCACCCTGCCACACCTTGACAAACAGGATTTCATTGGAACAAGAAGTGAGAGAACATAGATAAAAATAAAACCTGACTTCCATGTACCTGTATGAGGAGCTTGCAATGATTAGGGTGGCCTCTTGTACAATTCCCATCCAAGCACCCCTGCAGTCTGAGACAGGCATTTCTAGGCCAGTGGAAGGGTCCAGATGACAGGAAGCTGGAACCACAGACTTGATCTTGGAAGCACTGATGTCAGGTAAGCCATAGTTCCCAACTGTCCCTGATTTCGAGGGACCCTGTTTCGGAGCATAGTCCCGCTGTTCCTCTTTCTTCCTCATTTGTCCCTCATTTTTGTCTGATCTATTTGTGTTGTATATAAAATGCACAGTGTTTCACAGTGCTAAACCTTTCATCCACCTTATAAATGGCTGCATTTCTAAATTTCAAAGGCCAGTATAAAGGAATAGTAATGGTAAGTAGTAAAAAAAAAAAACTCTTTTGGGTTTAACTAATAATTTTTTGTATATTTCCCCTTTAAGTAGATGTGGCAGGGGCTGTGCCCTATGCCTAAATATTTGTGTTAATTGGTGTCTCTCCTTCCCATCTCAAAAAGTTGGGCGGTATGGGTAAGCAGGAGTACTGTGAGGAGGGCACCCTGGCTTCAGACAGACCATTAGAGAGCAGAGCCAGATCACAAGCGAGGTCAGTAACAGCCGGGCAGGAAGGCACCAAATCAAGAGCAAGCTCAAGGTCAGAGATAAGCAGAGCTTTACAACATGTAGGAAATGATGTGCAGAATCAATAGCCAGAATCGTGATCAAGAATTCATGGTGGTGAAACACATTCCATATTTGACAGCTTGCACCTTGCACAGATGTATGCTGCTAGCTGTCAGAATGGGATTTCTTTGGAAGCTCTAGTCTTCACTAAAGATCATTAACCAATTAGTTTGGTTCCCAATCATATGATCCCCATGACAGCTATAACATGGTGATCACATAAGGTTCGTTAGTAAACAAGATTCCACGTAAACCAGTTGTGGATACTGAATGTGCTACACACCCAAAAAAAGTCATCGATGTACACAGGGCATATAAAGAATGCCCTGTTCTTCTGTCCATTGCTGCTCCCTCCTTGCACTTGCCGGTGATTACCAGCTGTCAGAATGACAACCAGGAGTTGATGTGTAGATACAATAGCTGTAATAGCTGCTGCTGTCATTCATCTGCAAATCAAAGGGATGAGTTTCGATCTGCATAAAATGTCAGTTTCAGCAACCTTTTTTATTTTTTTCCCCTTTTTAACCCCTCTTAACTCTTAATTTACCATATTTAACCCAAATTATTCATTCTATTCCTAACTAGTATTTTCTTAACGATTTTGTTGTTTTTTTCTTTTTTGCTAACCATTAATACAATTTTTTTTACAAATGTAATACGTTTTGTTTGTTTTTAATTTTTTTTGCATTGCATTGCACATAAAAATGTAAAAGTGAGAAAAAGCTTTATTTCATTTGTAAATAACTTTGCATTGCTTTGCACCAGAACCATCATTAAAGTGGAACTTCTGTCATTTTTTCATCTTTCTTTCTATTAAATCTTCTGCCCTTGTTGTTTTAACTTTGGATAGTAAAACATTTTTTTTTTCTGCCAGTAAATCCCTTATACAGCCCACTTCCTGTTTCTTGTCTGGGAAAAAGCCCTAGGCTTATGACATCACGCACAGCTCTCTCTTCACTCTTGTGAGAGTTTGCCAGGAAGGGAGGGGGGATGAGTCATAGGAGGGCCAATGAGAGCTGCAAAGCTGGAGGTGTGCCTATGTGTGTCTGTGTAAGTCCAAGAAGTGAACAGGCAGCAGCTTCAGCTGCCCACAGTTAAAATGGAAGCAGCCAGACTCAGTGGAGGGAGATTTTTGCAGCATATTTGGCAAGTACAGAATCACAGTATATAAAAAATAATATGCAAAGTGGTTGGAGGGAAGCTTCAGAATGGCAAAGATGTTTTTTTTACAAATTATGTGAGCAGACTGCAGTTCCTCTTTAAGTGTCATTTTAAAAAGAACAAATTATAGAATAAAATGTATACTTTTATGTACAGTAAATACTATCACTAATCAAAGTAGGAAAAAGCGTGTATTTTTTTTCCTTTTATGCTATGGATTGCCTTAGAAATAAAATCATTTTTGCAAGGCTATATTACAAATAGAAATTTTGTTTGTCCAAAAACATATATGTATGACTTCGTTAAAATGAAAAAAAAAATGAATAAACAAGCCCTTAGCAGAAATGTAAAATTTGCTCTGGTCATTAGCGGTGTATAGGTTTGAGAGTAGTATAAAAAATATACTAATATTAGTGGCTTAAAAATGAAAACAAGACGTTTTCAATTTTTGTCCTTTTTTCAGTAAATATTAAAACTCTTAAAGCGGCATACAAGAAAAAAAGAAAAAAGCCTTATGTTCTATAAAAAAAAAAATTATTTAGATACACATCAGTTATAAGTGTCTATTTATAATATTTATGAATGTCTTCAACTTTCACCCAGAATTGACATATTTTTAAATTTGATTCAGTTGGAAAAATGTGTGATTCCTAGCAGAATCTTGGTGAAAACAGTTATAAACAGATTCCAAACACTTGTCAAGCAGCATATACTGATTCTGTTAAATTTGGCCTGGGCCAGCCCATCAATGATCTCTGGTCATAAAAAGATTAACAAAACACTCTAAGATATTTTATGCTGGTGCTTGCATTCTTTACAATGATTTTGAGTCAATGGGAGTCATACTGTGGCACTAAAAACATAGAATTTTTTAATTTTTTTTACAGAAAAAAACATACAAAGAAAAAAAAGTTAAAATCTAAAATTGACAATACAGAAATATTGTACAAACACAAAAAGGAGAAAATACAGCAAATGCAAAAACCACTAGCAAATTTGCCCTACGCAGCTTAATGAGTCACATTGAGAACTTCCATTTTGGTAAAATTTCAGGAAAGGCTAAATCAGTAGTTTTGTAGAGAAATCAATTTTTTTCATTATCACTTTGCTCATCTATTGTGGAGACAGACTAGGAACACACCGATTTTTAAAAAAACAGAACGTACATCAAAGGCCAAATACATCTACAATAAAGTTATTTTAATAGACCAATCAATGCACTTGACTATAGTCAACCATGAGACCCACACACATGGACATGGATTAATTTTAAGTTTACTTTAAGTGTCCAGATAACATTTTTCATTTTGTGGTATATCCTCCTAAATGACATGGACTTTGTTGCGGCTCAGGAACATTTCTTTTTTTAAAACGGGAGTTAAAATGAACTAATTACCAATGCTAACTCTCCCTTCATGCTTGTTCCATTTTCTACTGCCTGCTACCGGACATCATAATGACCTCAAGCAGTTTTCTATAATATATAAAAAAAAAAAGTTTCACAGTAAAATAATAGCATTTTCAAAAGTAGCCACTTTTCACTGGCATTTGAGTCACCTCTGAAATCCCTTTTTAGTCCATAATGGTTGATATCACCTTCTAGCCAAAGAAGTTTGTAATGACTTTCTTGAATTCCACACATTGTACTCTGTAAAGCTGAAAAAACATTTTATAGCCAGAAGAGTTGACAATTGGAATTCCATACCTGCTCATTAAAAAAAAAAGTTAAATATTTGAGTATCATTGCAAGGAAAGATGTAAGTTGATTTATGTTTGAACACTCATATTTTGCGTTGAACTAGATGTCTTTTTCCAACCTGGCTAACTGTGTAACTATATTTTAAAATATATTTTAAAATATTTTATAATATTTATATATTTTTATATTTTTAAATATAATATATATTTTATTGTATATATTTATATTTTTAAATTTGGTTTGTAACTTTAACGCCTTTATACAGATGCTTTCTATCATTTTTACATTGCTTGAATTCAGTCTTCATTTTTCCACAGTCAATCCGTGACACTCAGTTAGCAAAGCATGTTGGTCTTTCTAGTGGGAAAGCAATTTTCGGGGGTTGCCTGCAGCAGCAAAGTGATGGGAATAGCTGGCCTTCTTCTATGGGCCTTGGTCAACACACTTGCCATTACACAGATGATCTGCTATGGATTTTAAGGGGAACTCCGTGCCAAAATTTTTTAAAAATGGCGTGGGGTTCCCCCAAAAATCCACACCAGACCCTTATCTGAGCACGCAACCTGGCAGGCCGCAGGAAAAAAGGGGGGGGAACTGTACCAGGCCACATGCCCTCAACATTGGAAGGGTGCTTTGGGGTATCCCCGCAAAACACCTTGTCCCCATGTTGATGGGGACAAGGGCCTCATCGCCACAACCCTTGCCCGGTGGTTGTGGGGGTCTGCGGGCGAGGGGCTTATCGGAATCTGGAAGCCCACTTTAACAAATCCCGACCCCCATGTGAATTGGTAAGGGGTACCATTTCACAAAAAGAAAGTGTCAAAATGTTAAAAAAATCACAGGAGACGGCTTGGGACAAGTCCTTGGGACAAGTGACCCCATCCACCTCTGACAAGGGGAAACGCCAAGGTTTCCCAGTGATGTGTAAGGGTCACTCCGCCCCCTCTGATGCAATGGGAATCCTGCGTTGCATCAGAGGGGGGAGGGGTCACAGATAG
This sequence comes from Lithobates clamitans, assembly GCA_037952925.1. Classification (NCBI taxonomy): domain Eukaryota; kingdom Metazoa; phylum Chordata; class Amphibia; order Anura; family Ranidae; genus Lithobates; species Lithobates clamitans. Next base: position 5,658,796 of record JBBGZY010000741.1, on the reverse strand, counting down.
CCCATCCCTACCCACTTAAATGGTCTCAGTAATTTAACAAATTCTGGGAAAAGATCTTTATATATGTTTATGCTATATCTCACAAAATGTCCATGTCATCTGATGTCATTCACATTCACTGGCATTTTTAATTTACCCTCTAACAGGCCAATCTACAGCCTGGCGGACTGATTCAGCCTCTGGCTTTTTATATCTTGAATACTTCAAGAGTAAGATCTCACGGTCATAATTCCTGACACTATTCCAATGCACCTGGGATTTTTGGTTATTCTTGCTCGTATTTGTGTGGCCCAGCACTGCTTGGTAGAATCTCTATTATATAAAACACATAAACAAAATACATCCCAGGTATGCAGAGGCAGGGAATCAAGTGCAGAGTCCATGAAAAATATAAGAGGCAGTCATGTGGTCTAACTCTCCTGTGTCTACTGAAAAAATATACATTTTAGACGGGATGACCCTTTAGCATTCCAACACCATAAAAAAAGTTATGCTATAAGGAACGGCTAACGTTATATATTCTATTATCCTAGCAAAATATATTTCCAGTCCCCTCAGAATGCAATAAAATATATTTATTCCAAATAATTTCTGATGTGTTTGAAAAAATCCAGTTCTTCAATATAATCCACATTAAAAAAAATATGTAAGTTTGCTGGACCAGGAAAAGACAGAAGCACTAGGTCAAATGTCATTCCATCTATTTTCTTCATGAGCAGTTCTATGTTATCGCAAAATAGCTGTTCCTTGCATATAATCCCTTGCTATTATTAGCAGTCATACTCCATTCATTTCAATAGACATTGATAACATCACATTTATGGCCAGGAAGGAAATGAAGACTTGTAGGCTGTCTGGAAGTGCAGCACCCTCTACTCCGCTCTATGCCTGTCTCCTCGTTGCTGTCCTATGTCTAGGTTCTAATTGCAGCGGAGCCAGCATTTTATCTTTTCCATCATAATTCTGTTTTCCTGCTGTCCTGACCCACATCAATAGAAAATGTAACTGCGAAAATCACCAAGATAAGATTTGTACAGGGATTGCAAACCCCAGAAGCAAGGTCAGGATAGGTGGCTTAAACCTTATAAACATTGAAATTTAATCCAAGTTTTAGATAAACGGTGGTGTTCTTCTTGTGATATATTTCAGCTTTCCACAGTACGGAACAGACAAATGCACAGTACATCCACGTGTTATCAAATCATTACAAGTTTGCTGTTTAAAAGTTACCACTCTCTAGCATGTTAGGGCCCAACCTACAACTCAGGGGCTGTCTACAGACCTTTGGCACTTTTTGTGCATTTCTCGCGGACCTTGAAAATAGAAGTCTATATTTTGATGCGTACTTAAGCCAAATAAGGAAAATATTCTTTTGACCAATTTCTTAATAATAATTTTTTTTAAGAGTTTTTTTTTAACGTTCCAAAATACGCAACAAAGGGCACATATAAAGCCAGGTACAAAAAGACTTCCAACTGCAATATTTTGTGTACACACATTGCAAAGTAAAGCCCCATACACTTGGCCCATGTGTATTCCACCCTGCCCAACAGAAGCTGGTCATTCTGTCAGACGAGCATGCTGGAAAGCGAGCAGCCGACCGACTCCCGATCAACGCTCTCAGGGGATCCCCCTATCAGAACACAAGAGGGAGATCGCAGTGCTAACTTTGCATAGTTAGTACAGCGGCTCTGGCCAGAGCTGACATAACTCATATGCCCCGTACACACGGTCGGACTTTGTTCGGACATTCCGACAACAAAATCCTAGGATTTTTTCCGACGGATGTTGGCTCAAACTTGTCTTGCCTACACACGGTCACACAAAGTTGTCGGAAAATCCGATCGTTCTAAACGCGGTGACGTAAAACACGTACGTCGGGACTATAAACGGGGCAGTGGCCAATAGCTTTCATCCCTTTATTTATTCTGAGCATGCGTGGCACTTTGTCCGTCGGATTTGTGTACACACGATCGGAATTTCCGACAATGGATTTTGTTGTCGGAAAATTTTATATCCTGCTCTCAAACTTTGTGGGTCGGAAAATCCGATGGAAAATGTGTGATGGAGCCCACACACGGTCGGAATTTCCGACAACAAGGTCCTATCACACATTTTCCGTCGGAAAATCCGACCGTGTGTACGGGGCATTACTGTGTACCAGGCTTTAGCATGCGAGATACAGTGATATCAGGTATGGGTCAAGACTTTGGCAAGGGGAAGGGCTATGATATGTAGGCAAACAGCTAATTTAACAAAAAAAAAACAAGAAAGAGGAAGACATATATACAATGCTCCATCAGCACATAATGGTATCCATTGCATGACATTCTTCACTCCTCACTACTGAATTATACCACTTCACAAAGCCCTGACGTAAATACTGGCAAGAATAAGTTTGAGTACTCCTATAGTGCTCGTCTATTGCTCCGTGAGTCAACATTGTAGTAGCCTGAGGAAGACAAGCGATAGAGGGGCTAAGCCCGATACCGCTAACTATGGCTCCCATAGTTTAAAGAATTTATTGGGGTTACCCCTGCGCTGGTACACATGCTGCATCTTCAGCAATGTGCCAATAACTTGCATTTGCCAGCCTTCAAACGTAGGGGAACCAAGAGCAATCATTTTTTGGGCAATAAACAATAACCTGATTACTGGCCTTAGGACTTTGGGTAGAAATTGTTTCTCATCTAAATCACCAAGGAGACATATAGCAGGAAGTAAGTCTAAGTACGTTTGATATGCTCTATTAATTGTGTCTACAAGAGCCTGCTAATAGCAGTCAAGCTTGGGGCACTTCCATAGCATGTGAAGGAAATCAGCGGGGGATGCCTTGCAGCAAGGGCACTCAGGGGTGTTTCTAAAACCCCACTGAAACAGCTTAAACAGGGTTCAATCTTTTGACCCTTTTTTTAGCAGATAAATGGTAAATCAAATATGCCACAAGTCATTTTTTAAATGGACTATAGGGAGCACAAATGTGGAAACTTTACTAGGGGTGTAATAGCAGTGATCTCTAGAAGTCTTGTGTAATGTATCTCCAGTCTATGACTTTCTCTTAAAGTGATTGTAAAATCTTGATTTTTTTTCTAGAAAAATAGCACACATGTTAAACTTACCTGCTCTGTTGCAGTGGATTTGCACAGAGCAGCCGTGATCCTCTTCTTCTCAGGTCCCTCTTATGTTCTCCTGGCTCCTCCCTTCTGTTGAGTGCCCCCAAAGCAAGAAGCTTCCTAAGGGGGCACCCGAGCAGAGCTGCAGCTCTGTGTGTCCATTCAGACATGGATCTGCGGTTCCACTCTGCCCCCTCTCTCTCCTGATTGGCTAACTGACTTTGATTGACAGCAGCAGAAACCAATAGCACCACTGCTGTGTGGCACGTGGATATCGCTTGACAGAAATGGGACTCAGGTAAGTATTAGGGGGGCAGAGGGGCGGGGGAGGAGCTGCAACAGAAGGCATTTTATCTTAATGCTAAGAATGCATTAAGCTAAAAAAAAACTTCTGACTTTACAACTCCTTAAAGCATGTCTCCAGACTGACTCTGACCATCTCTTGTAAGATGCCCATAGTTGCTGACCATTTCCTGATTGATTTTTGCAGTCTCTGACAGCTTTCTGTAACATTACATTCACTGAATATTATGTGTGGCCCCTTTGGTGATGTCAGAAGCTACACTTTTGGGCTCCTACATTGAGTAAGTTGAAATACCACTGCTCTAACATAATCATAAAAAAGGGTTGTTTTAAAAATGGGGTAAACAGGACACACAATGCCAAACCCCTTTCTCCATTCAATAAAGCATTTTTAATCCTCATAATATAAATTTAATATTTTGCAGCTTCTAATCCTTAGATGAGGTCACTGCATTAGTTTTCTTTTTTTTTGGCTTTATTCCTTTTTTTCACCGGATAATCCTGCCAATAACACACTTTCTGTTCCTGAGTGGCTAAAGGATACTGGGGGATTAGTAGTCTAATGAAAGATGATAACGTTGCTTTCAGTTCAGCTCACGGGAAGTAACAAGGACAGTGCATTTTTGGCATGACCAACAAGTGAATAATTTATTATGGATGAATCACCATTTGATTATAGCACCACATCCCTTAATTTATGTAGAAAGCAATAACAGATTCCCATGGGACTTTTTAGGTGCAACACAAAACTGAACCATAAATTCTTTAAAGATCAATATTTTTTTAATAATAGGCTAAAATGGTATGTCCACATAAAAACATATATAGATATGACCTGTATAGTACAGTTCTTATGTTCGTAGCAGCGTTTGTGTAGATCCTGGCATGTTTTGCTCTGAAACTGGGCTTCCTCAGGGGATGCTATTCTCTTAGAATGAGAGCCTTCCTGCAGTTCAGTAATGTCACTTGAGTCTATATTTGTAGTAATGTAATAGTGGGTAGATAATTAATTAGTTGTTATTAGTATGATCTGAATCATTTCCAGCAGCAATCCGATTCTTCCAGAGCGATGCATTTATTGAAACTTCAGACGGAACAAAGTCTATAAGATACAGATGGTAACAGATGACAAAATCCAACAGAGTAAATATAAAATAGGTGACATGCTATTTGTGCAGCATTCATACCCCTTCAGAAAACCCAGTTCCTTCTGTCATCCCTTTAGCCAAAACAGGCTTCCTCCTTTCTTCCTCCCAATGGGTGTCAAGGGCTGAGCAACTCGATGGGCCGTTTCTATTAGGCCTTTTATCTGCTTCTGTCTTTCAGAGTGACAGATAATGACCCCTAGCCTTAAACAGATGCAGTCTTAAAACTTCTACCTAGGTTGACCATTTCCCATGGATACCCCCTCAAGAATAATTACCATCAAATTACCCAATTACCATAAAAAAATTCTCCTTTTTTGGTCCTTTATCATCCTTAAGTATGTAAATAATGTACCCTTTGATTCACAGTCCATTCCTCACATATCTAGGTAGACTTGCATAAGATCAACACATCAAAGAGTCATCAGCTGTCCTTTTGATATGTTAAAATTGAGTTGGCTTGGATATCTCAACAGTTATCAACTAAATTCTGGCCTGGTCAGTATGTCAATATTGTACTGTATGTGTACATATATATAATCATATAATATCCTACATAAATTGGCCAACATATTACAACATATTACAGCATATACCCCCAATTGGGTCAGTTCTAACTACTAGAACCCATAAATCAAACAACAAACATATCATTATGATTTGAGGTACTGAATGCTTTACAATGGCTCATGTAAAATATATAGCTGAAACTAGTTACATTAGTTACATCTCTCTTCACCAGCCTCTAAAATATCCCCATTATCCCAATTCTCCCCCACTAGCCAACAATGTCAGATACTTCTGTGCTTCTGCTATTCACATGAAAACCAGTATCTCCTGCAATATCGGAAAGGCTTCTATGCAATTTATTGCCATAAAAAGTGTTTGGGGACCCGGGTCCTACCCCAGGGGACATGTATCAATGCAAAAAAAGTTTTAAAAACGGACGTTTTTTCGGGAGCAGTGATTTTAATAATGCTTAAAGTGAAACAATATAAATTAAATATTCCTTTAAATATCGTGCCTGGGGGGTGTCTATAGTTTGCCTATAAAGTGGCGCAGTTTGCCCTGTTCAGAATAGTACCACAACAAAATGTTATTTCTAAAGGAAAAAAAGTCATTTAAAACTGATCGCGGGTCTCGACAATATAGATAAAACTCATTGAAAAAAATGGCATGGGTACCAAGAATTTAAAAATAAATTGCGTGGGGGTCCCCCCAAAATCCATACCCTTCAGGTCTGGTATGGATATTAAGGGGAACCCTGCACCAAATAAAAAAAAAATGGTGCAGAGGTCCCCCCCAAAATCCATACCAGACCCTTCAGGTCTGGAATGGATTTTAAGGGGAAACCCACGCTAAAATGTTTAAAAAAATGGTGTAGGGGTCACCCCAAAATCCATACCAGACCCTTATCCGAGCACACAACCTGGCAGGCCGCAGGAAAAGAGGGGGGATGAGAGAGCGCCCCCCCTCTTGGACTGTACCAGGTCACATGCCCTCAACATGGGGAGGGTGCTTTGGAGTAGCCCCTCAAAGCACCTTGTCCCCATGTTGATGCGGACAAGGGCCTCATCCCCACAACCCTTGCCCGGTGGTTGTGGGGGTCTGCGGGTGGGGGGCTTATCGGAATGTGGAAGCCCCCTTTAACAAGGGGACCCCTAGATCCCAGCCCCCCCCTATGTGAATTGGTAAGGGGTACATCATACCCCTACCATTTCACAAAAAAGCATCAAAAATAGTAAAAAAGACAGGAGACACTTTGGGACAAGTCCTTTATTAAAAAAATAAAAATGCCCCACGATGTAAATCCATCTCACGCCACCGACGAGCTGAAAAAAGGAAAAAAAAAAGCCGCAATCGCTCCGTCTCCATGGGAGGCTCCCACTGAGTGACGCTTCTTCTTGGTGACAGCTGTGATATAGCTGAGGGCGGGGCCACCCGGTGACTTAAATGGGTGACCCCGCCCCCCTGATGCTATGTGACATCAGAGGAAGGTGGGGTAGCCCATTTACGTCACCGAGTGGCTCCGCCCTCAGCTATATAACAGCTGAATAGAGAATAATTCTGGGATTCCAAACTTGTTAAATTTTGTAGATCAGACTCTCTTATGTCACAACCAGACTTTAGAGTCACAGCAGAGGGCTTGGGTCTCCACCAGAATTCTGTCCACCTCACAGGATTGTCATCACCACCGACTTCTGTTACTAAGTCCAAAATGCACTTCTGGTCGCTTGAACGGCACCAATGTAGTGATGTAGTAGTGGGATGATAATTAACTAGTTTTTATTATTATTATGTGAGTAATTTCCCACAGCAATCTGTTCTTCCAGAGAGATGCATTTATTGAAACTTCAGACAGAACAAAGTCCATAAGATACTTGCAACAGATGACAAAATCCAACAGAGTAAATATGACAACGAACAGTAGCCTTCAGAGTCCCATTTGTCCTAGACTATATCCTCCTGACCTGTGGCCTCATCTTCATGGAGAATTAAAAGACTGCCAGCTTGAATCGTCCCCCTGAAAATACTAGTCAGACACTGGGGGAATTTCTGCTAGGTCAACCCAAAATACTCTTTGACCTTATTGTTAATCAAGGTGAAAAGACTCTACTTGTAATGTACCCTTTGAAATGTTCAATTAGATTAAAAGGCCATCCCGAACATATACAGGTAGACTTGCATAAGATTAAGACATCAAAGGGCCATCAGCTGTACCTTTGATATGTTAAAATTGAGTTAGCTTGGACAACTCAACAATTATTAACTGAATTCTGGCTTGGTCAATATTGTCCTGTATGTGTACATATATATAATAATATATTATCCTACATAAATCAGCCAACATTATATATTCACTGATTGTTGGTATGATGTCAGACCCACCATAGGGCTACAAGTGGCCACAGGAGGCAGACAAGGATCAGAAGGGTTGGATTGGTGCAAGAGGCAGCACGGGGAAAGAAATCCACACCAGGGAGTGCTCATGCAGGGAGCTTGTCCCTTGTGGTGTGTGTGTTGGCCCTTGTGGCTCCGGCATAGGATTGGTAAATTGTTAAATAAATATTGATCTTTTAAAGAATTTATGGTTCAGTTTTATGTTGCACCTAAAAAGCCCCATGAAAATCCACTATTGTTTTCTACATGAGCAACGGGTATTTTTTTTAGTACCTTCAAAAAAGCCTAAAAAAGTGAATCTAATTAAGCCAACATGTCTAAAGGCTGGTAAGATTGCAAGATAAAAGGTTATTTTTTAAATACTGGTGGGGGGGGAAACTGTGAGGGGGGGAGTTGACAAATCTGGAGTTCCACATTAAGCTATTGAGTTCTGCAAACAACAGGCTTTTTACAACAGGTGCTAAGGGGACAGTATAAAAATATGAATACAAATATGTTTTATTTTCATTAAAAAAATATATTTAAAAAAAAAAAATGTTTATTTCTTTGAATCCTGATCATAAAAACAGTAAAAATTATGCAAAACCACAACACATTCCCTTACAGCCTAAATATTGCATAAAGTATTCAAATCTGTTGCACTTGTATTTATTGGGCCATGTACAGCCTACTTATCCCTTTTTACTGCGTTATTAAATTAGCCTTCTTAGGCTGTTTTATTCACCTAAGGAAGCAGATTGCACAGTGCGTAGTTGATATGGAGTTTAAATAAAACAAGTTGTCCAGTATAATACCAGCAGACACGGCAGACCTTGAAGGTCTCGGTTATTTGAAAAGCATCTAACTGCTACAGTGTAAGGTGTAAAAAATAAAAAAAAACCTCTCTGTTCAGTGGTAATGTCATCTTGCCTACATTAGACGTTTAATGAAAACATGATCAAAAGTCTTTTCTTCCAACCTTCGCAGTAATGTTTGATATCAGATTTCAGGCTTACTGCCAGCCATCATGTGTTAGGAAATGCGCTGCCCTACATTCCTCAAAGCCCCGATTCCGCTATTTCTGTAGATTTGCATCGGTGCCACTCTGCTCCTGAAGAGTAATTTTGAGGAAACGCACAAGATGTAAAAGGAATCACGCACAGATGATTGGCGTTAAATGTGTTTTTCAAAGTAAAACATGGGACATGCTTTATCTTTCCTGCTGAGAAACTGTCCTTCCCTTTTTTGTAAAAAATACACCAGGATTTGATTTATTATTGGCACCTGTTGGAGGTTTTTACTATTTTTCTTAGATTCTCCAAGCGGTAATTACTCAAAAAAGGTTTTAAAAATATTAAACTTGTAGAGTTATAATAACTCTCTCAAAACTTTTACATATTCACAGTTGTTTAATGTTCAGTCAGTGATTATAATAGCTTCACTAGAGATAAATGTGTTGAATTTTAGTGCTGGCAATTAAAGTGAACCTGAATCTGTACTTAAAGCGGAGCGACACTGCATCTGAGCACCACAAACTAAAAACACCTTTTAATTCATTTATAGTATTCAAAGCAAACTCACCCATCCATCCACGTCTCTGTACTTTATTTTGCTGAGAATGCACTTTGAAAAACACCCTTAGCATTTCTGGCCATAGGCATCTTGAATAAAGAAAGGCAACTGATGTAGCAATCACTTCCTGGAATCCATCTGCACTTAGCTCAGGCGTGCAGGCAGGAGGGTGTGCTTAGCTGAGAAAGCCCCTCCTCCCCTCCCGAAGACTCCTGGGGTGTATGACATCATTTGCCTAGGCCTAGAAACCAGGAGGTGACTGAAGAAATTTAAAAAAGCAAAGTTGAAAACAAGTAAATATGATATACATGCCTATCTATTTACTAATGCTAGCAGTATAAGGATTAAAAATAGTCAATGTTGGTTGAAAGAGTGAAGTTTTGCTTTAAAGCGAACCTTATCCAGTGCTGTCTGCTCATTACTGATACTTCAGGTTCATTTGATACTTCCTCAGTATAAACATGCCAATGCCGGGAGTTCTGAAATACACCAATTTATTGGGCTGATGTGTTGCAAGCCTGGCCCCATCCTTTCCCCCTTTGTAAAGCTGGCCACATGCTGTAAGGGGGGGGTAAGAAAAATCACGCAATTCCCCCATCCATGCTCAACAGCATAGATCAGTGATGGAGAACCTTGGCACCCCAGATGTTTTGGAACTACATTTCCCATGATGCTCAGCTACACTGCAGAGTGCATGAGCATCATGGGAAATGTAGTTCTAAAACATCTGGAGTGCCAAGGATTGCCATCACTGGCATAGATCAATGAATTCTTTCTGCCTATACTTAAACAGTGGCTGCCTCTGATTGAATGCAGGCTCTGTTTGGCCAACAATTTCAGCCCAATTCCTCTGATTTTAAGATCAAAGGATGTTGGGTGGGAGATTGCCATCAGGGCCACTGATAGCTTGAATATTGGCTGGTTCATCAGGAAGCAGCCAAAATTCACTCTGTGCTTAAAGTGTGAAAAAAAACTCTATTTAAGAATATATTTTCAAAAAATACCCTTAACCACTTGCCGATCGTCTCACGCCGATATACGTCGTCAAAGTGGCACGGGTGCGCGAAACAACGTACCTTTACGTCGCTGCGTCATCCGCGCCAGTGATCTGGGAGCAGTGATCCCTGTCATGTTCTAGTGAGCCCATCCCCCTACAGTTAGAACATGCTGAGGGAACACAGTTAACCCCTTGATCACCCCCTAGTGTTTACACAGTAATCAATGCATTTTTATAACACCGATCGCTGTGTAAATGGCAATGGTCCCAAAATTGTCAGTTAAATTGATGCAGCGTCGTATCGCAAAAAAGGGCTTGGTCAGGAAGGGGGTAAATCCTTTTGGGGCTGAAGTGGTTAACTACTGTGCTTCCCAGTTGCATGTACTTGCCTTCTGTTTGCTTCCCTGCTGCACTCTTTTGCTACTGGGAGATAACAGCTTTACCATGTACTTCCAGATATACAGTAGCATGTGACAAGGCTGGTGCTTGGTGATTGCCCATGTAGGCACCCCTGTATTATCATATGAGGGTGGGAATAGAAAGTGGAGAGCACCATGTAATTAGAGTAACAATTTGACGTTCACACTGGAGGGGGATCACACAAGGGAAAATAGACTGTGAATTTTGCAAGTGCTGTTGCTTCAGAGCTTAGTTATTAAGGGGGAAGCTCTGTTGAATTCCATCACCCAATCATGTGAAAGAAAAAATGCATTTTTTTTTCTTGCATGTGATTGGGTATTCTCGGCAAAGTGAAGCAAATGCACTTGCAAAGTGTACAGTCTATTTGTAAATAAAACAAAATGTCATCTCCTTTAGGACCATATTGATAGTAGCGTATGTACAATGGTAAAACCATTTGAGCACAATTTCTTCTTTCCTATGGTTTCATCCTATAATAACAGAGTATACACAACCTGACAATGCTCACCATAATACTGTTCCTTTAGAGATGTACTTCCTACTCTTTGCTAAGTTCATGCCTGAAGTGCCTGTATCAGGAGGATAATTAGCGGGAACAAAGATCTAAGAGATAAAAGGAATACAGGCATTAAGCGAGAACAAGGTATCATTGACCTGTGTGTTATAAAGAGCTCTACGCCAAACTATTAACTGCTTGATGGAAGCTACAGTGTATTACAGAAAAAAATTTTATATACTTTTTCTTTCATTCTCAAACCAAGATTAACTGTCTACAGTGCACAAATATGTGGCCAGTCGGCAATCTTCTCACAAGAGCTGGAGAGCACACTGATAAAGCTTGCTCTAGGTTGGGGTGGAAAATTTAACTGCAGGGTCACATCCTGTCTCAAGCTATTTGGGTGTGATGTACAGTGGGGACGGAAAGTATTTAGACCCCCTTAAGTTGTTTACTCTTTGTTATATTGCAGCTATTTGCTAAAATCATTTAAGTTAATTTTTTGTTCCTCATAATGTACACACAGCACCCCATATTGACAGAAAAACACAGAATTGTTGACATTTTTGCAGATTTATAGATGCTGTATAGATGCTGAGTTTCCTCTAATCCAAGCCTGTCTGTTACAGATCACACATATATTTAAATATTTGGGTATTGTGGTACAACTACCCTTGACAAAATTTCCTGAGAATAATGTATTGCCCTTTGTTTCTTCCTTTCGTACCAAAACAAACCAATGGTTTAAGCTCACCCTTACATTGATGGCTTAGGTGAATTTATTCAAAATGGAATTTCTTCCTAAATGTCTATATATTTTTGTTAACTCCCCAATATATCTCCCAAAATTAACTTTTCAGGAAATCAATTCACTTATGTTTATGTTTCCTTGGTCCTTGGCCAAAGTGGTCTCGCCCTATGAAACCCTAAGCAATCTGATCTATAGGCGTACACTCAACACAACCAGAGGTAATGTGAGCCTACAAGCTTCTACACAAATATAAAGTAATTGCCTGACCCTATTAGCTGAGAATGAACATATTCGGTCCCCTAACCAGCCTTTATGGTACAACCTTCGCCTACCTCACTTTTTTGATGTACCTGATTGGCTCCTATGAGCCTGGCAAGGTTTGAAGTATGCTCACTAGCTATATGTAGAGGGAGTGTTTAAATCTTTTCTACAACTACAATGAGATGAGCATCCCTAATGGTTGGCACTTTAGATATTTACAACTTAGACATGTGACAGAGGCCCAACAGGGACTTAGAGAGGTGCATTTTTGTAAGTCCAAGCTGGAACTTGCACTTCTGATTTCAGGTCACACTCGGCTTATCTCTATATTCTATGCCTTACTTTAGGAGAGGCCTTCAGCCTCACAATCTAAATTCCAAGTCCGGTGGTTGGTCGATGTCCCCGACTGGATAACTGGCAGGAGGTTTATAATTCCTTTTTTGATACGATTGTCTCAGCCAGAGACAAGCTCATTCAACTGAGATTTCTCTATAGAACATAATACGTAATATAATTACAACACTGTGAGTCTTTCTCACATGCATAAATGTGAAACTCCTATTTGCCACAAATGTAAGGCCAAACAAGGCGACTTCCTTCATATGGTTTGGTCATGTAATAAGATTAGACCTTTTTGGTCAGAAGTTACAGCCTTTTCTTCTGTTAAGTTTGATCTTCCCAATGTCTGCAGCCCAAAGTGGTGCCTGTTAGGTATATTTGAAGATGCCAAGTAGACATGTGCACACTAAAATATTTTGTTTCGGAATTTCGTTTTCGTCGGAAAAATAAATTTATTTAGTTACTCCCGAAATTCGTTTTTATTTATTTTGTTTCGTTAAAAAATGCATTCGTCCGAAAATCCAAAATAATTAAGGTCGAATCTGCCATTGAAGGCTTATGGTGTCTGTCGAAAGTTCTAAGAAGACAAAGCATCTCCATGGTTGATTTGTCTTATTTGTCTTATTGCATGGAATTATTAAGGAACTCCGTACTGCTTTCAATGTCAAAATGTTCTCTGTCTGATGTATACATCTTCTTGAATAAACCAAGTTTAAAAATATGCTTGAGGTGATAATACAACCCCCCCCCCCCGCTGTTGGTCAGCTCAGCCATATCCCCCCCCACACAACTGTGACACAACTGGGAGGGTGGACTCAGGGCGCAGTGCTCTGCTCCCCGAGCCTACCCTTTTTTGAAGCCTTGTAGAGCCTCTGGCTCTAATCAGGTGCCTAACCCCCTCCCCCATTGAAATCCATGCATCCGGCGCCCTGCATGTAGATTAGGGGGCCAGACCCTTAGTGGGGGGGGCGGCGTCCATGTGCCCCTAATGGATGGGCCACCACTGACTGTTCATGATACTTTTTAAATTAGCACTAACATCCAAGATTTTAGGACCACAAATTTAAATGTTAGTGCACATAAAAAAGTATCACGGACAATACTCAATTGTCTCTGATCTAACTAAATACTATTTACATTTCAAAGAATTTAATTTGGCACATTGCTGGTATAAAACCCCTGTTCTGTTTTTTATTACCGTATAGACTGACAAGTAGGCAAAAAATATATGCATTTCCTTATTTTTTTATCATTATAATTAAGAAAACCAGATAATTACAGTATTAATTAAAGACACAACAGTCATCTCAGACTGCTGGGGTCACTGCAAACTAAAATAACTATTTTTTCAATGAAGCATTTAGTTTGTATGTGATCACTGTGTCATAGCCCGGGCTTTTTTTTCTCAGTGAAAAGCTGCAGGAACTCCCCCCTTTTGAGTCACCCCTTGTCTCTGCCCCCTACCCACCTCTGAGCACTGTCCCTTGGTTCCACCCCCTACCTACTGCCCAATACTGCCCCTTTTAGAGAATATAGAGCAAATTATCTCTTTATGGTGTTAAGGTATGTGTAGAGAATTTGCTAATGATAACAAGAAAGGCAGTAAAATGGACCCCCCTGCAGACAGCAACAATAGATCCCCAAGAACAATAGAACCCCCAACACCAATATACCCCCAAGCAACAGTAGATCCTCCCCAGCAACAATAGATCTTCAAGTAGCCAGCATCAATAGACCCTCCAGCACACCATAGCACCCCTTGCCATTACATACATACGGTGCTGGAGGTGCCAGAACTGCATTCCCCTGCATTACCACTGAAAAAAGCCCTGGTCATAGCTGATATGACATGTTTGAGAACCTGATTTCTTTCTGATTTGTGGGAACTTAAGCTGTCACTGAGAGCCTAGTTTTACAGCTAGCTGATTGGAGGGTTATCGGATTTGCGATTGCTAACTTCTATTTTAGGGAGCCTTTTCCAAAACTGTCATCTTTTTCCTTGCTTTTAAGGGGGGGGGGGGGGTTCTCCACTAGCTGTCAGATAAGGGAATTGTGGAGGTGTTACGAAAGGTGAACTTATTCTTTAATTAGTAATGCCTACAAGGTAATTGGGGCCCCATTTTTCATACTGTACTGACTATTTTTTTATGTTATGTATATGTTACCTATGCAAGTTTGTTAATAAAGAGCTGCTATGGGTATTTAACTCCATTTTTGTGTCACATGTGTCACTTAGGTAAGGTAATGGTGGAATATTGGTCAAACATTTGTAGGAGGAAAACTTTATAACCGAGTCAATGGTGAGCATTACAGAGAACGCTGTAAATCGGGAGGTATAGGTAGACTTTCTTCATATGTTAGAAATTCTTGTCCTATCTGAGCTTACAGCTTTCCCATTGTCACCTTGGGTGTTATATTTTGCACTCATATAATGAATCCACATTCCCAAAACAAGCTATATAATTCTGAGTGCATTCAGGGGTGAGTTTGCCCTCCGGTAACACAAGCACACTGTACTGAAATATTAAATCTAGAAATCTCCTAAACATCTCTCTTCTCCCTTAAGATACTCATTTTTTAGCTTCATTTGACACTTTTGTCGCTTATAATGTCTGATATATACATAAACGGCTTTTTTCTTCATGGCTTCCCCAAACACAATTTCATTTATCTGCCTGATACAATATCACCAGAACTCTACCTAAAATGAAGATTATTCATTGGCAGGCTCGCAGGGAAAAAAAATGAAAAACGAAAAAAAAAAGTAATAATTTTGTGATTTTGCGATGGTTTATCTATTTATTAAATTCTGCATGCACGCAGCTTATTACATTGCAACAAAAAATATTTTATTCTCCTGCTTACATCTGCATGGTGTGCGAGCATCTCGTTAATCGAATTTCTTCTATTTGCTGTGTGTCTGTATCCCTGAGAAATTTACACCATCGCATACCCAGCAGATTTTATGTTAACAATAGATTTTAAAAATGACATCTAGAAGCTCTGCAGTGCAATGCCCATATAATGTATGCAATCCTTATCTGGCATATAGCTAGTGTTGGTACAGCTTAACCTGCATACAGATTGCCTGAACTGTTCTTCTCTTCCTGCTATATCATAATGTATAAACCGCAAGTTTCAAACAAAGTCCCATTTATTACTCAACATAAAAAAAAAATTGAACATAAAAATATTTTTACTACAATAAACATAAAGAAAGAAACATAAATATTTTTTTTTTCGGCACAGGTATATATTGTTGGCCAAGGGAAAAGGAGAGTTTAGGGGTCAGCCATATGTCCCAGACCACATGGCAACCAGACATCCTGATAAGAGCCAGCATACAGCTCTACAGAAAGGAGAGTCCTAGTTACATTAGTTGACCACCTGCAATGCTGTATCTGCATCCCTGATCTGGGCACCCATCCACAGAGTGTCTAACACATCCACTTTATGTGCAAGTGTTAAAATAGAATTAAACCCTCAGCATTTTTTAACTTAACACTTTGAGTATAATAAAATAAACATTCCCCAGGAAATAATTTGTTAAAATTCCTACCCAATCACTTGCAGTTTGCAACTTTCAAGGCTGCTGGCTCCTCCTGCCTAATGCCGCGTACACACGACTGGACTTTCCATCAAAGTAGACTCTAATGGTCTTTCTGATGGAGTTCCGCTGAAACGGACTTTCCTACACACGATCACACCAAAGTCCGTTCGATTAGAACGTGATGACGTATGACGGGACTAGAAAAAAGAAGTTCAATAGCCAGTAGCCAATAGCTGCCCTTGCGTCTTTTTTGGTCTGTCGGACTAGCATACAGATGAACGGTTTTCCCGATAGCAATTGAGTCCGTCAGAAAGATTTGAAACATGTTCTATTATTAGGTCCATCAGAATTATAGAAAGAAAAATTCAGATGAAGCCCACACATGATCAGAATGTCCGATGGAATGATTCCGTCGGACCTTTTCTGCCGGAAAGTCCGGTCGTGTGTACATGGCATTAGTGCTCCTGAGCTTTCTTGCTTTACAGGAAAAAGTAACAGTGGTCAGTGCAGTCTCAAGCCAGTCTGTTAACTTAAAGTGGATGTAAACCCTCACATATTTCCAGTAAAGTGAACAGCCTCAGATGCTACACAGAGATGAACAAATCTCCCTACATAAGTTTTACATCTACTGTCTTCAGCTTTATATACTGTTTAGAAAGTGCACGTCCTGTTTTAGAATTTTCTATTCCTGTTCCAGCAGGGGGAGGGGAGTCTTGCCATACACTGTGGGACAGCTGATTGGAGGAAAGGCACCCACCCACCTTCACATAGGCAGAGACTTGTTGTGAATTGACCAGCTGTCTGCTAATCTATTTCTAGCACCCGCCCTGACACAAATTTCAGGGTGGTTTTATCACATGTGTCAGAGAACTTGTCAGAAGTTATCATGCTGATAACAGAAGAATGGAGCAGGAGAAAGCCACAGGGCTTAGCGCTTTGGAGAGAGATAAGAAAACAGTGCAGATATATGTGCCCAGCTCAAATTTCATGAATCGGGTTTACATCTACTTTAAAGAAGGGAGTGGGAAGGAGAAGGTAGAAGTACAGGCGAGCCTTTTCATTCTAGGCTATGGGGTTGTTTGTTTCTATTAATGCGCACAATGTAGCAAGACACAGCTCTAGTAGACCCTACATGCAGGGGTGGCTCCATGGGATGCTGCAAGAAAAAGGGGCCACCCTGAAACAGGAAACCCAGAGGAGTGGTCATAGCACCAGCTTAAACTGGGACAAGGATTAACAGATAAATGAGCAGAATAATCATTAAGTGATTAAAACAGCTGCTGAGCTGAGAGTTTAAAGTGACACTAAACAATATCCCTATTCTCCAAACATAATCCATACACATGGCCCTGCAGTCTATTTTTCATTAAATTGTTTCTTACCAGTTTTTTTTCTGCCTCCTTATAATGGCCTTCCATAAGCCCCTGAACCTATCCTTTTCCCGCTCACTTTCATTTATTCTGAATGATAAGTTCACATGAGTTGTTGTCATATACACTGCTCTACGCACACTACAAATCCCATAGAATATAGTCCCTAGTCCATTTGGGGAGTGGGAAAGGGAGGATGACTACATTCCTATATAGAGTCAGATAATGGAGAATAAAGTCCCACTCTAACAGAAGTTGGATGACGACAAACCAATTTTGAGAAAAAGTTCACTCAATTCATGGAAAACCTAAACCAGGGGTGCTCAACACGTGGATCCCTCTGATGTAGCCCGCAACCTCAAACTAGGGAAGCGTATGTTCATGCTCTGGGATGGCAGGTCAGTAAGCCCAGCAAGCCCAGATCACAATCAACGAGTTGCTAACCTGCCATTCCAGAGTTTCAGAGTACATGGAGGTGGCATAGACAGTGGAGGAAGTGGAGCAAGCAGACGGCTGCGGAAAGCGAGCACCCTCCATCCCAGGCAGAGTGATCTCAAGTGCATGTCGCCTGGGACTTTTCTAGCAGTCTGGAGAGTGATGCCAGCAGAAGCTGCAAGAGGAAAAGATTAGTGCACTTAGTATACTAAACATCAAATTCACTGAACTTTTACAATGGGCATATTAGCACTTAGAAAAAAGTGCTAATATGCTAAGACATTTACACTGATTTGCCGGTGCAGTGCAGTTCACAGGTGGCTTTCCTGTGGGTTAGCTGCACTTTGCCATAAACTTCTGCTGGCAATCCATAGCATATCAGTGTGAAAGCAGCCTTGTAAGGGGCTCAGGATAGTAAGGGGTTGTTTAAATTTGTGATTTCGGGGGGCGGTAAACCCCATACTTCATTGTGGCCCATGACTGGTCACCTAATGACTTAAGTGGCTCTTGCTCTTCAAAAGTTTGAGCACCCCTGGCCTAAACCATCATGCCAATCTTTTTATGTAATTGCATTTGCACATAAGCAAGTTGTTCTTATTGCATTGGAAACCTTCCTGTGACCTCACCTGATAGAGAATGGCATCAAAATGCCCTTTAAGCACATAGACATAATACAGAGTGCTTTGGATCCAATGGGTGTCAATATTAGGGTTGCAGTCCATGCCCAGTCTAGCCACAGGACCAAGATGTTGCCATCCTTCTGTGTGTGTATGTTCTGCCCTCAGGCCATCGTTGAATTTCAAAGTTCTATAAAAATGGACAGTTAATATGGTAAAAGAAAAATGGACAGCTACACATTTACACATTCATTCATTTAGAAAAGAATTTAATTTAATCCAGCTGTGTATTCTGTAAAATATCCCTAAATGTATTGTTAACATTAAGCTTGCAGCCCATGCCAAGTCTAGCCTCAGGACAAAGATGTTGCCATCCTCTATGTGAAAGTTCTGTCCTCAGGCCATACTTGATTTTCACAGTCATGTAAATACAGGCAGCTACACATTCATTCATTTACAAAATAAACTAATTTATTCCAGTTATGTATTCTGTAAAATATCCTTAAATACATTTTAAATAGTACCAGTCTTCCTTTATATTAGCTTCTCGTAATTCCCTATGCAACATTATTCGTAAAAAGAATGGAAGAGGCAAGGTTGAAGGTCAATCAGGCGGTACATGAGGAATTGGCTGGGGTCTGGCCTGTGTTGTTATCACTATCTAATCCCAGGCTGGGGTGGTCTTTGACCAAGCTACAATACATTGCTTTAGCTGCAGTACAGAAAAGTGAGCTCAGACCCTGGCAGTTCTGCCCGGATTGGAAACCATATGAATTATAAATATTCTCCTGATGATGAATTTAGCTACCTAACTTCACTCTAATTTAAAGCTGAAGTTCAATCTGCTTATATTTTGTCTTTCGTGGTTCCTCCCTCCCTCCTCATCAATGCAACATTGACATTTTGAAATAAAATGTTTTTGTTTCATTTACATACCTTATTTTAAATTCATTATTACCATTATTGGGTACTTCTATGTGCAATGCAGACAGATCATAGCTGGTGGGAGGGATCAGCAGGTTGCTATACACAGCTTTTCCTGAAAACATCATGGCACCATACCTTGGTACTCCTCTCAAGAGACCTCTGCCTTGATGCAAGACATTATGCAGATTTTAAAATGCCTTGTTGGGTAGATAGATGAGGAGAGAGGAGTGACCATGGTCCAGAGAGATAACACACTTGATGGAAAGCTAGAAGTCACTTTTTTAGAGTTACATATATACAGATCAAGTCAACATGTTTTGGGGGAATGTGCCTCCTCCTTCTTCAGAGCTGTTGGTACTTATCAACAGAGATGGGTAGGCAGTGTGGGGGTACCTGAATCTCTTATAATAGCAGATATTGGCTCTACTAGTGCAGAGGCAGCTGTGGTGAAAGGGTTGGCACCAGGAATTTGAAAATTTGACAGGGGGATGGGGTCTACCCATCTCCATTGATACGTATCAATAGCCCTGAAGAAGGGGAAGGCATATTCCCCTGAAACACGTTGGCTTGAGCTCTATATGTATGACTTGCAATAAATTACTGCTAACTTCCCATCAAGTGTGTTATCACTCTGAACAGTGGGCTCTCCTCTCTCCTCATTTAAATTCTGTTGCCACTAAAGCAATATTGCATTCGCACTGGTTAGGTAGCAGCCCACACCTTCAAATGGAACTACCGAATACTGATTAAGAGAACATAACCAGTTCAGTGAGGAGCCTAGCTCCAACTAACCATTGTTGGGTGGATGACAGTCTGGAAGATTGGGCTTTCCTAGGCAGGCCACATTTTTTGTATCCTGACTTAATGTAATTTAATGCTCTCTTGTGATTCTGTGCCTCCAAGATTGGAAAAAAATGAATCCAATCAATGAAAGGGGTTGGGAGAGAACAATTAGCCTGGCAAGGAAAGAGCTAGATGATGCTAGATTTCCTCCCGCTCTGATAGCAAGGATAACTTGCCACAAATTTGTGGCTGTGTTGAATTATAAGTCTGTTAACTTGCTGCACATTTTCACTGGCAAGTTATACACTTGCAAGTTCTAGTTGACACTTTTCCAATCTGTAGCAAATTTGCATGATAAGTCTCTAGCAAGAGCAACGTTGCAGTGGTGAGTCTACAGCAAGAGTCCCGCAAGTGTCAGCAAGAGCTCTGCAAGTCTACAGCATGAAAATTCAACCACAGTGACCCCTGTGGTTGGATGACTATTGTACAATATAACTGAACCCGAACTTGCAGCAGACTTGCAGAATGTTTGCAAAGAAAGTTGATCTGGAGTCATGCAATGCAGACTTGCTGTAATAGTGCAACAAACTTGTGAAGCCTGGCATGTCTAGCAATAGCTTAGTAAGGCATTTTCAAACTTGCAGCACAACTGTTTGCTATCTGGGAGTGGGCTCCTGTTGATTTACTACAGCTTTTAATGCACACTTTGAAAAGCTCACAGTGTGCTGTAAAATCAGAGTAAGCTATTTCTGTACAGGAGATGAGCCTGTATAATTGTGCACGAGTAAAAGTAAGCCTTCAGCTTTAAAATATTTACATGTAAACACAATTATGCTAGAAAACAAAGGTCTCTAAAGGTACATAAATGCATTTGAATCTATTTTATATGGTTATCTAATTTTCTATCCTAGCACAATAATGCTTGTTGATAGCAACTGTTTTCACGTTTTGATTTTTTCTGCTTTCTTAATTGCCTATAATTGGGTTCTGAGCCTTTGTGCTATTGGCTGCTATTTCATTTCTTCAGTATGGATTAAACCCTAGTAGGATTATGTCCAGAGTCTGATTGCTCTTGACTAGTGTATGCTGGAAAAAACTCTTTATTTTCCATTATCATCAATTTAAATAAAGCAGCATTTCACAGCAGAGTGAGAGCAGCTTTCTCAGCGAGAATATAAAGAATAATTACATTGTATTTAAGTGTATGTGTGAGTGCTACGCTGAAGGACATGAGAAGCGTAACACTCCAGCCATGTCTCTGTAACAAAAACAAAATGTATTCAACAGACAATGATTGCCCTATACGTAGAATTCATAACAATGATGCACAGCAGTACTGAAGAGGGTCCTATTCTTAGAAGTATGTCACGGCCAAATATAGCAACACATCATTTGAACATAAATATAGTTAGAAAAGGGCAGAGTGCATGTCGTTTTAAACCCTGTTTCACAAATTTCTTTGCTTTCAACCTGTTCTTCTAGAACAGTGGTCTCCAAACTGCGGCCCGCAAGGCCACACAGAGCCCTTTGCTCATCTTTGTCTGACCCTTCAGGCACTATATCTCCAACTGTAAGACACTATTCTTCCCACTGACATCAACGATAGGTTGCTGTTCCTTCCACTGACACCAACAATGTGACATAATTCCTCCCACTGATACCAACTATGGGGCCCTATTCCTACTACTGATATCAATGATGGAACACTATTCCTCCCACTGATATCAACTATGGGGCACTATTCCTACTACTGATATCAGTGATGGAACACTATTCCTCCCACTGACACCAACTACAGGGCACTATTTCTCCCACTTATTACCAATGATAGGGAACCATTTCTCTCACTAACACCAACTATGGAGCAATATTCAGCCCACTGACTTCAACTATGGGGCATCATTTCTCCAACTAATACCAATAATGGGACACTATTTCTCCCACTGACATGAACTATGAGGCACTATTCCTCCCACTGATACCAGTAATAGGACATTATTCCTTCCACCGACACCAATGATAGGTCACTATTGCTTCCACTGACACCAATGATAGGGCACTATTCTTTCCTCTGACACCAACTATAGGGCACCATTCCTCCCACTAATACAAATGATGGGGCACTTTTCCTCCCACAGACACTAACTATGCAGCACTATTCCTCCCACTGGTTTGCATCAGAACTACTTCTCTTCCTATAAAGTCAATGTTTAGATCCAGTCAGATGTATGCATGCCTTTAGTACACACTTGCATTAGTTCGGACTCAAATCAAACTTTCATTTTAATTTCATCTTAATTGCAACACAAATCATTGTCAAGCCCTGAAGAAGGGAAGGTCCTTACACATGTTAGCTGTATCTGTTATTCCTTACAAATAAAGATTTTAAAGAAATTAGAAAGGAGGCAGAAGTTTGTACCTGGCATTCCAAACCACACACCTAGGGGTCTATGTATAAAAAGTTTGTTGTGCGGATATTCAAAACATCTGCACAATCAGAATTGAAATTGCCATATTTTCTCTAAAATGTGTAATTCTTGTATCGTCACCTAGTGGTCATAATGAAAGCATGCTTCTCCAGTTGTCCACCATTTTCTTTGTCCTTCTGTTACTGACATCTTCTCGAGGGTCTTCTTCAGGGTCTTTGGTAACTTCACTGGCTGGCTCAGTATGACATTATTTGCAGCTAAGGGTATGAAAGTTAAATTGTCATGACACCCGAAGAATGTGTAGCTCAGTGTACAATCAAAAGCAATATGCTATCAGGCAGAGCATTTGCAGGCAAAAGAGAGCTACATAGTCTCTTCCACAATTAAAGCCTACCTGCTAGCATTTTTTTTTGGAAAATATTTTAGTTCTGCTTTAAAAATCACATATCAGGAAGGTTTAGGAAAATTAGGAGCGTGTATGGTCAAAACTCTCGCTTAGATCATTGTAGCTGTCAGCAGTGGGGTGCAGGAAGAGTAACAGCATGGCTCAGACTGACTCTGAATTCAAAACAAGACAAGATGAGCCCAGATATACTTTAGGAAATATGTTATTTTGCATATTATTAGTCCTGTTCTCTTGAAAAAAAATAATAGGCTATGTTTATGAACTCCAGCCCAGTTTGAGAAAAATTTTAAATAGACAATATCCATGGTTATACCCTCTTCTTGTGGTCCCTGAGCTCTCCCATTCCTCCTGGGACCACAATAAATGTTTTCAGGATGGCAAGAAAAAGAATATCAAAGAACATCCATTTCCTGGTGTCTTCTGCCGAGTGTGAACCTTGAAGCACTTATGGGTTCAGAGCTGCCAAAATACTGGCTGCAAAGCTGGGCAAACAGCAGATCAAACAGGGAGACATTAAGGGTGTAATAATGGCTCCATAAAAACTACCTGTCACCTACACAATGCTATCACACTTTTTAGCCCCTTGTGATAGGAATAAAATTAGGTAAACAACTGTTAAAAAATGAAACTATAACAAAATAAATAAACATAAGAAAAAAAAGCGAAAGCAGCCTCATGCACGCTCATCCAAACGCAAACACGTTTGAAGGGTGCCATGCACGCATGTAAATTACCATTGTGCAACACATATTGGATATCGCCATTCATGCTGGAGTAAGAAAAATAATTCTAGGTCCCTCATTTACAGTTTACTTTAAACTTTTGAGCCTTTAAAGGCATTTAAAGTGTCACCTATTGTTAATTTTGAATACCTTAGTTTATTAACATTTTATAGGTGCACACAGTTTTGAGGCCAAAAAAGCTTTTTTTTTTTAATGTGTGCAAAAATAGAAAAATGCTTTGGCAGTGAAAGGATTAAAGACTCTGCAAGTCGAGAAAAATACCTTTTCTACCAGAAATTCACTCCTAATCCTGAGGCCCAACTGCCTACATGTTTAACTAGTCTGGCCCAGAGACCCCAGTGAATTACCACCAACATTATATGTAAATCCAACTCTCTATAGTAACTTCCCATTGTGCCTTTTTATTGGTAGGGGAATTCAACCCTAACAACTCCTGAGCCTCCCTGCCTTCCTGCTATGCTGACAACCAGAGGCTAAAGAAGGAATTACAACAGGCCACATCTTTACCCCACCGTACATGTGTTGCTGGGGAGAAGGGGTAGTCTAAAAGTTTGCTGTAAGGTAAAGACTGTAATAATTACTGAACATATGTTCTCACCAACAACACATTGTGTAATGAGTGTAGTCAGTCCTACCAGGGGACTTCTGTAAACTATTCAATCACTCCTACTCTCAGACCTCCAGATAATAACTAAAAGATCTCTTTGAGATAGCACTCAGGACAGCTCTGAATTTCTGACAAGATTACTAGGATTTTCTAACAATTAATAAACAGATATAACAAAATGTATTTATTTATTACAGGTACTTATATAGCGCTGTCAAATTATGCAGTGGTTTACATACAAATTGTACATTCACATCAGTCCCTGCCCTCAAGGAGCTTACAATCTAAGGTCCCTAACTCACAATTATATGTACACATACTAGGGCTAATTTAGACAGGAACTAATTAACCTACCAGCATGTGTTTGGAGTGTAGGAGGAAACCAGAGTACCCGGAGGAAACCCACACAGGCACAGGGAGAACATGCAAACTCCAGGCAAGTAGTGCCGTGGTTGGGATTCGAACTGAAATGCTTTCAATCATTAACAGGCCAAAAGGGAGCAAAAAACAGAAGCTCATTAATAGAGTATACGTATAATTTAAACAAGGTTTATCACCATCTATCTATAAAAATATGAAAAATGTAGGAAAACGAAGGTATGTGAATGTGAATGGTAAAATTGACAGGAAAGCATTTGTAAGTCAATACATTAGAGCCTTTTTGAAGGTGGAAATCTCCTTAAGAAATTATAAGAAGCTTGACTCCTAGATTTTCACCGGCAAGGACAGGGAACAGTCATTCATGTAAATGAATCCAGCCACAGATCTTGTTGCACAACAGGTTCGACAGGGGTTCAGTAACATTTCTTTTCTGTTACAGGAACTGAACGTCATCAATCTAAATCTGTATCATCCACAACCTTGCAGCATCTGCTTTGTAGCAAGTACCCTTTAGTCTTTTATCAATAATTTCTAGGATATTGCCCTGTTCCAAGAGCGCAGTGACAGGTACTTATTACCATATTTGGCACAGCTTCTTTCACATCCAGATCAAAATTTGTTACCCCTTTAAAATCAGCAGTTCAGGGAAATCAGCAGAAGCGAAGGGAACACTTTGTAAGAAATTCACAAAGCAATTTAGATCGTATTTGTCTCCTCGTTTTCACTGCTGATTGTAACATAATTTGACCTATACATAAATGTTAACATAAAGCTATGCTAACAGTCTTGCCAGGAACGAAAAATAGAATAGTGGACTTAGCTGGTTACCTGCTAGGAGACAATCATAGAATCTCAGACAGACTCCATGATGTTGAGATCAGAGCTCTGTGGGGGCCAAACCATCACTTCCAGGACTCCTTGTTCTTCTTTATGCTGAAGATAGTTCTTAATATTAGTTCTTAGTATTATAATATATATTAATATTAATAATGATATTGGCTGCATGTTTGGGGTCATTGTCCTGCTGCAGAATACATTTGGGGCCAATCACACACCTAATGGTATGGCATGATGGAGAAGTATCTGCCTGTATCTCTCAACATAGAGGACACTACTGGTTAGTTCTCCAAGATGTTTGGAACAACCTACTTGCCGAGTTCCTTCAAAAATTGTGCGCACAAGCATTGTATGTACCTAGAAGAATTAATGCTGGTTTGAAGCCAAAGGGCTGTCACGCCAAATATTGATTGATTTGGGTTCTCTTGTGTTCATTTACTTTCCAGTTTGTTAATAGATAAAAATAAACCATTATCACTTCTATTTCTGACTACATTCTTGATTCACAGCATTTTTTCACACCTACCTAAAACATTTGCACGGTAATATATATATATATATATATATATATATATATATATATATATATATATATATATATAATACACACACACATATATATATATATATATATATATATATATATATATATATATATATATATATATATATATATAGTATATACATTGTAGGATAGGTGCACATTAAATTATAAAAAAAAACGTGGGGCCGATATTACCCCTCTTCCTCTTTCACTGGCCATGACTTACCAAGCATATGCATGTGCAACTGTAGAAGATATCTACTTCCAAGCCAGCATGAAGACAGATTTCCCATTAAGGCTTAAAGGTGCATGAGCAGATGCTACAAGGTCATTGGTGGTACAGGTTTTGATTGATTATATTCAGTTCCTGTAATGAAAATCTTACTGAACTCCCTCTGGGAACTCAGGTCCTCAGTTCCAGTTTTTACATTGTTTTAATATTGTTGCCTGATTGGTTGATGTATATTAATTTGCTTGCTCATTTTAATTTTGTGAGCTAATTTGTAGCTGTGATATTTTACTTAGTATGTAGGATAATCTGTTTGTGATGGCTTTTAAAACGAATCCTTGTGCTAGGCATCTGGCTTTTCAAGCATAATATGAGCCAAAGAAGACCATAAGCCTTATTAAATATAATGTGCAAGAAACAAAGTGCTAATCCTTAAAGGGGATGTATAGTCTTTTCAGTTTTATTCATGCAAGCATGATCAATAATATTCTCATTGTTGAGCAATAACGTTTTAAATACTTTGTTTCTACATCTTTTCACAATAGAAATCTGTACTTTTGCCAACCCACTGAATACAGTGCACTCCCTATGTGGCTGTATCCTACCTCAACAGCTGTTAAGCAAGAAAGATCAGTTATTACAGTGAAATGAAGGGCTCTTTTTAATAGCTAATCTACAAGTCTCCATATTAGGTACAAAAATATGGACAGGTCAGTGTATAAAAAAATGAAAATAATTAAAATTACTTTAAACTGAACCTGTGCTTTGCCTAAGGAAAAGGTTAATTTTACAACCCCCCCCCTCCCCAGCAGCATATGCCCTTCTCTTGCACCCTGTGTAAGTCCCTCAAGTCATAGCTTACACAGAGCTATGGTCTCTTTCCTTTTGACTTGGTGAGCCCAGCACTGTCACATAGAACTATATGGAAAATAGTGGGTATTTGTTTTCCTCCTGGCAGCTAAATGTACATAAGTTTCTATGCTGTGATGTTTGGGAAGCACATGCACTCTTAAAACCCATTCCTGCCTGGACCCAGAGGTAGCGACCTTGTATTAGCAGCATACCATGACATCTCCCCCCTCCCACAAGGGAACTCTACTACTCTCCTTTTTGTTTAGGGAAACCTGCAGGTGGACCCATCTTGGCTTAAGCGGTACTCATTGTCAGTCCTCTACACACCCACCTCAGGGCTTGCACCAAAGGAACCTACTTTGCCCATTGTGTGCAAGTTTTGTTTCCAGAAGTTGTCCCAATATAAGGGGTTAGGAGAAGGGTTAGTCCACACCAGGAAAGCTTTTTTGACAGTTTACATCCTTTGAAGTTGGCATCACTCAGCTTCAGGTTCAAGCAGTTCAGCATAGTTTAGAGTGATGTGGCATGAGGAGAGAGATGAGAGAATAATTACTAACAGGAGGGCTGTCCTGGAGTCCCACATTCCATTAGAGTGGGATGTGTGTAGTCTCAGAAAATGCAGTCCTCACCCTGCTTCCCACTTCCACCCTAAGGGAAAACTGAAGTGAATGAGTGGATTACAACCTACACTATAGATAAACCCAACTTCCCAAGATACTCCTTTACTGGCAAGTGCAGCCTGGCATTTAACCTTAACAACTCTTGAGCCTCACCTGCCTTTCTGCCATGGAGACACCTAGTAGCAAAGGAGGGAATCACAACAGGCCACGTCTGTGCCCTACCCTACATGTACTGCTGGGGAGAAGGGGTTGCCCAGCAGGTTTGCTTTAAGGCAAACACTGCAATAATCACTTAAACTATGTCCTCACCAGCAATACTCTATTATTTCTCTTTAAGGCTGGGTTCACAATATTGCGAATTGAATGTGAGTTTCCAATGCGCATGGTAGGAGAGTGTGATCGGCTCTCAATAGAGCCGGTTCACACATCTCCAGGGCGGTCGTGGAGCGCACAGCAGAAGAGTCCTGTGTGTCTTCTGGTCCATTTCAGGTCCAAATTCAGCCAAAAATTCGGAGCTAATTCAGCCCTGAAATGGTGAACAAGGACACACCAGACCCACTGTTGTGCCATGCGGCTGCACACAGTGTGAACCCAGCCTAAAGCTAAACTAACATTCCTTTCTTGCAGTGGGGCTTCACCCGCACTGCAAGTGTTAACTTCTCATTTATGTCTAAGTGGCCTGGGAAAAAAGTTTAATTCAACTAATCCTCTGCTCCTGAATGCTCCACTGTGCTGCTAGACTGCTACGGGTGCAGTCTAATTGCAAGAGAGAACTTTCACTTTTCCTGGAGTTGGGCTTTAGGTTCAGTAACCAATGGCAGGCAGTCAGATTTTTCTTATTCTGGCTTGATGTTAGTTAGCAAGAGGAATTCATGCTATGGGTACTTGCATTATTTATGGCTGTATGTTTGCACTTGCAATGGAGGTTGAGGGTCTGTTTTGTTTTGCCATATAGTAATAACAGCAGGCAAGCACAGTCATTTATTAAATAAAACAATCTATGTACATAATTCTCCCGCATCTGTCATATTACTATGAAAGCTATTTGTATGCTGCAGTAATCTCATTGCTGGCATTGCCTTTGAAGCGGAATTAAACATCTGCCTTTTTTTCGGGGCCCCAGCAGCTGTTAGCCATAATGGGCTAGTAGGTAGAGCATATTAACACATAATGGCAAACTTACCTGGCATGAGATCCCACTTGCCAGGGCTCCTTTTCAGTGCTCCTGTTGGACCCAGACACTGCCATCTTCTTCTTCCAGGCTTCTTTCAGGGTTCTGAACCTTCGACCACTTGGTTGGCCCAAGCCGCAACAATGGCATTGTGTGAATACTGACAAGCAAGGAGAATCAGTTCCCAGATAGCAAGGATAACAAATTTGTGGCAGTATTAAATTGTAAGTCTTGTTAACTTGCTGCACGTTTTCACTGGCAAGTTATGCACTTGCACATCACCTTAAGCACAAGTTCTAGTTGACACTTTTCCAATTTGTAGCAAATTTCCGTGGTAAGTCTCTAGCAAAAGCAATGTTGCATTGGTGAGTCTACATCAAGAGCTCTTCAAGGCTACAGCATAAAAATTCAGCCACAGTGACCCCCTGTGGTGGGATGACTATAGCACACCCGTAACTGATCCAGAACTTGCAGCCGACTTCCAGAATGTTTGCAAAGAAAGTTGATCTGGAGTCATGCAATGTAGACTTGCTGCAACTGTGCCACAAACTTGTGAAGCCTGGCAAGTCTAGCAATAGCTTAGCAAATCATTTTCAAACTTGCAGTACAATTGCTTGCTATCTGGATTATGACAGAAGAGATCAATAGGGTCTTTCCTGTCAAAAAAAAAATCCTGTCTGTCAGCAGTTTTTTATTTTTTCAGGTTTACTTCCACTTTAAGGCTTGGTTCACACTGATGTGATGCGGGAAATGCACAGAAATCACTGCATTTCCCACATCGCACTGCATAGCATTTGTACCGTGTTCATGCAATCTACTGTGGGTGTCAATTAAAAGTTAACGACACCCCAAAAGTCACAGAACACAGTGCGCTTGGTAGAATCGGATAGCATAGGCATGAACCCCCAAGCAATCCGATTCGAGTGCGGCAAAAAAAAAGGTGTCTGCACCCTTTTGCGTGCGGATGTGGTATGATTTGAGCCATACAAAATGATGGGCTCAAATTGCACCACACAGAATCACATTGAATACAGAATACACATCGCATTAGTGTGAACCCAGTCTAAAGCGAAAATAAACCCAACAATATAACAGTTTGAAAAAACAGTTATATTCCCGACATGCTGGGAATTTAACTGTCACATTGGTTGTGCGCTCAACCAAACTGTCAAACCATCAAATGGCTGATGCCATAACTGATCACATGTGCAGCATCATGACAGTTGCAGGTCAAACAGAGGCCAAGGCGGCAGCTTCATTGGCTGAAAAGAATAGGAGGGTTTAGTTCTGCTTTAAATAAGAGGTTAGAGAGTTGGGGTCCTTATAATGATTCTGCTATGGGGCCATACAATTAATTGTTACAATACTGCATTGTCTTAGAAATAGTAAACTTTAGAAGTTATTTAATAATTGAGAGACACAGTGAACACCTGATGATCAATATCATTGGCATTCTTGCACGACATACAGGTTTATATTCAAGGCAAGCAGATTAATGTACCTACGCTGGATAAAATATTGAGCTGGAAAAAAAAATCGGAAAATGTCCTTTGCCTGGGTTCATTTTTACCTTAATTACTCCAATTAAGTTTCCATTTTTTAATTTAAATAGATGGAAGATATGTCCGATGTGGTCTGTACCTCTTATAAATCATTTTCTTGCAGAGCGTTCTGGAAGTTAAAGTTCAGTAAGAGCAAGAGAGCCATAGATAACTTAGTATTATGAAATATATACACATTAAAAGGATCATAACCTCAGATTGTCTTATTCCCTTAATTATGTCTATTAAGGAGAATGTAAGCACCTAATTTAATTTTTTCTTTGCTTCCATGCAGAGCTAGATTGGAGGAAATAAGGAATATATCAGAGCATGGCGACATCCATATCAGTGTCCTTTCTGTACCTTGTAAATCTCATGTCACCTCATGGTTGACATATATACCCCTTCTTTCTTGGCCACACCCAGGCTATTGATTTATGAGACAGGTTTAATGGATCTGAGAGAGTGAGGACATTAGGATGCAGTTTTACTAAAAAATTTGATTAGAAACACCTTCAAAGAAATGATTAAACATTACCGTTGGCATTTTGTTATTGTATGCAGCCTTGGATCCCAACTCTTCGACATTTAAAGTAAGATGTAAACCTCTTAAATAAAAAAGGAACAGAGCATATCCCTCAATAACGTGTTAACTAACCTAAATCATATGCACAGAGTGTGATTTCTGTCTCCTTTCTCTTCTCTCTGCTATCTGCATTGGTGGTTTTGATTATCCCGACACCACAGAACCTCTGGAGACAGCCCGGCCCCCCTCCAGCACGCAGAAGGTGATTGATAACCTCAGCTGTGCATGTTTCCCTATGAGACTGTGTAGGGGGGTGGGTCCTTTCCCTCCACTCAAGTTTCAGATTACACTCTGCTTCCTGCACTATGATGTGCAGTTTGTGAGGTCTGATCCCCGCCCCCTTCCTGCTGGAGCTAAGAAAAAGTCTTTTATCTGTGATTGTGTTTCAGAAAGCTATGGAGAAGAGTTTGCTGCAGATAAACGGGTACAATTTATGTTGGAGGATTTGTTTTACCTATGGGTATTACCTGAAGCCAGTCACTTAACTGGATATATAAGGTTTTACAACCACTTTAGGCAACGCATCACTTCCTGACAATCTGAAGTGTGGTAAAGCTGAATGCCAAAGCTACATACACATTGAATACACTTACCTGCCAAAGGATTTCTGTCCATGTAGTTCTGAGATCTGCAGAACCCTGCAACACAGCACAGATAGCCGGAGGACACCACTTTCCCTACCGTTACAGAAGGGGTACACCGGTGTCGTCTTTCCACCTCCAGCCTGCTGACTGGACAGTGAGAGAGTAGCAGTAGACTGATAAGGTAATCACCCTGCTTACTTTGCTGTCTTCCCCTACCAGCATGTTCCTTATCAGCTGGAAGCAGTACACTTGATTGACCAGCTCTGCTTTTATCTTTCCCAGTCTGAGTGCTGCTGTATAGGGGATTGCAAGATGCTAATAACAAGTTAAATTTAGCTGCACACACTGGTTAAATTAAAAAAAAAATATATATATATATGTACAGTGCCTTGACATTTTGTCATGTTACAGACAAAAATGTAAATGTATTTTATTGGGATTTTTTTTGATAGACCAACACAAAGTGGCACATAATTGTGAAGTGGAAGGAAAATGATAAATGGTTTTCAATTTTTTTTTTTTACAAATAAATATGTGAAAAGTGTGGTGTGCATTTGTATTCAGCCCCCTGAGTCAATACCTTGTAGAACTACCTTTTACTGCAATTACAGCTACAAGTCTTTTTGGGGATGTCTCTACCATCTAGAGAGTGACATTTTTTGCCCATTCTTCTTTGTAAAATATCTCAAGCTCTGTCAGATTGGATGGAGAGCGTCCGAACAGTAATTTTCAAGTCTTGCCACAGATTCTCAATTGGATTTAGGTCTGGACTTTGACTGGGTTATTCTAACACATGAATATGCTTTGATCTCAGGCATGTACTGGCCATCGGGACTACCAGGAGATTACCGGTGGGCAGATGGCTCAGTGGGCCAGTCAGGTGCGGTCCTGGAGCCGCTCCTCTCTGACAGTGAGTGATCGCAATTTCACTCCTGTCAGGAGGAGCAGCTTCCGTCATATGCTGGAGAGAGCATTAGGCTTTCTGCTCCCTCCAGCCTGCAGGGGGAGATAGACCAACGGTAGACTTTCCGTCCTCTCTCCCCTATCACTTGTTATCACATGACTGGAGAGAGGAACGAGAAGCTGCCCTCAAAACTGTGAGTACATGTGGGAGGGGGAGGAGAGGGAGGACACACTGATGTGAAGGGGGCTGCTGATGGGGGCTCTCTGATGTAAAGGGCTTCTGATGGGCACTCTGATGTAAGGGGGATGCAGTTGGGGACACTCTGATGTAAGGGGGACACTGTTGGGGACACTCTGATGTAAGGGGGACGCTGTTGGGGACACTCTGATGTAAGGGGGACACTGTTGAGGATATTATGATGTAATGGGGATGCTGTTGGGGACACTCTGATGTAAGCGGGGCGCTGTTGGGGACACTCTGATGTAAGGGGGATGCTGTTGGGGATACTATGATGTAAGGGGGATGCTGTTGGGGACACTATGATGTAAGGGGGGTGCTGTTGGGGACACTATGATGTAAGGGGGCGCTGTTGGGGACACTCTGATGTAAGGGGGATGCTGTTGGGGAGACTCTGATGTAAGGGGGATGCTGTTGGGGACACTCTGATGTAAGGGGGACGCTGTTGGGGACACTCTGATGTAAGGGGGATGCTGTTGGGGACACTCTGATGTAAGGGGGACGCTGTTGGGGACACTCTGATGTAAGGGGGGTGCTGTTGGGGACACTATGATGTAAGGGGGATGCTGTTGGGGACACTCTGATGTAAGGGGGATGCTGTTGGGGACACTCTGATGTAAGGGGGACGCTGTTGGGGACACTCTGATGTAAGGGGGGTGCTGTTGGGGACACTATGATGTAAGGGGGACGCTGTTGGGGACACTATGATGTAAGGGGGATGCTGTTGGGGACACTATGATGTAAGGGGGACGCTGTTGGGGACACTCTGATGTA
Source organism: Lithobates clamitans (assembly GCA_037952925.1). NCBI lineage: Eukaryota > Metazoa > Chordata > Amphibia > Anura > Ranidae > Lithobates > Lithobates clamitans. The sequence continues at coordinate 5,625,392 of JBBGZY010000741.1, read as the reverse complement.
AGGGGGATGCTGTTGGGGACACTCTGATGTAAGGGAGACGCTGTTGGGGACACTATGATGTAAGGGGGACGCTGTTGGGGACACCTCTAATGTAAGGGGGATGCTGTTGGGGACACTCTGATGTAAGGGGGATGCTGTTGGGGACACTCTGATGTAAGGGGGGTGCTGTTGGGGACACTATGATGTAAGGGGGATGCTGTTGTGGACACTCTGATGTAAGGGGGATGCTGTTGGGGACACTCTGATGTAAGGGGGACGCTGTTGGGGACACTATGATGTAAGGGGGACGCTGTTGGGGACACTCTGATGTAAGGGGGATGCTGTTGGGGACACTCTGATGTAAGGGGGATGCTGTTGGGGACGCTATGATGTAAGGGGGACGCTGTTGGGGACACTATGATGTAAAGGGGACGCTGTTGGGGACACTCTGATGTAAGGGGAATGCTGTTGGGGACACTCTGATGTAAGGGGGAAGCTGTTGGGGACACTATGATGTAAGGGGGACGCTGTTTGGGACACTATGATGTAAGGGGGACGCTCTTGGGGACACTCTGATGTAAGGGGGATCCTGTTGGGGACGCTATGATGTAAGGGGGATGCTGTTGGGGACACTATGATGTAAAGGGGACGCTGTTGGGGACACTCTGATGTAAGGGGGATGCTGTTGGGCACAATCTGATGTAAGGGGGAAGCTGTTGGGGACACTGTGATGTAAGGGGGACGCTGTTGGGGACACTATGATGTAAGGGGGATGCTGTTGGGGACACTATGATGTAAGGGGGACGCTGTTGGGGACACTCTGATGTAAGGGGGATGTTGTTGGGGACACTCTGATGTAAGGGGGAAGCTGTTGGGGACACTATGATGTAAGGGGGGCGCTGTTGGGGACACTCTAATGTAAGGGGGATGCTGTTGGGGACACTCTGATGTAAGGGGGATGCTGTTGGGGACACTCTGATGTAAGGGGGATGCTGTTGGGGACACTCTGATGTAAGGGGGATCCTGTTGGGGACGCTATGATGTAAGGGGGATGCTGTTGGGGACACTATGATGTAAAGGGGACGCTGTTGGGGACACTCTGATGTAAGGGGGATGCTGTTGGGCACAATCTGATGTAAGGGGGAAGCTGTTGGGGACACTATGATGTAAGGGGGACGCTGTTGGGGACACTATGATGTAAGGGGGATGCTGTTGGGGACACTATGATGTAAGGGGGACGCTGTTGGGGACACTCTGATGTAAGGGGGATGTTGTTGGGGACACTCTGATGTAAGGGGGAAGCTGTTGGGGACACTCTAATGTAAGGGGGATGCTGTTGGGGACACTCTGATGTAAGGGGGATGCTGTTGGGGACACTCTGATATAAGGGGGATGCTGTTGGGGACACTATGATGTAAGGGGGACGCTGTTGGGGACACTATGATGTATGGGGGATGCTGTTGGGGACATTCTGATGTAAGGGGGACGCTGTTGGGGAGACTCTGATGTAGGAGGGATGCTGTTGGGGACACTCTGATGTAAGGGGGACACTGTTGGGGATACTCTGATGTAAGGGGGACGCTGTTGGGGACACTCTGATGTAAGGGGGACGCTGTTGGGGACACTCAAATTTAAAGTGGGCCCGTCATGAGGAAGTCCAGGGCCAAATTTTTGTCCCAGTCCAGCCCTGTTTGATCTAAACCACTCCATTGTAGCTCTGAATGTATATTTGGGGTCTGCTGGAAGCCCTTATAGCTATCAGGAGTCTTCTCCTGTAAGCTGTGCAAATGCAGACACAGACTGAATGGGCACAAATGTAAAAAAAAACTGAATCTGTCCTATTCAGCTCCAATTCAGCAGGAGAACTGCTCAAGGATCTGCTAATAAAGGGAGTGGACAAAACCCATGTGGAAGGGGCTTTAATGTCTAGGAATTGGTAAAGGATGGCACACACATGCAAGTTTAGTGTGCCTCAACCCCCATATCTCCTACCCTGGTTTCTCCGAAGTTGAAAGGACTATGCAGTTACCAATTTGTATAGCATGTTTGCTGTATAATTCTCACTCAGAAATCATATAAAATAGTCATGGGTTGAAAAGTAAAAATGAAACCAGCCCGCTACGCTTAATTTAAAATGGTTCACTTGGCAAAGCTGGATTTCTGGAGAGGCCAAAAAGATCAGGGCCTTGGGTAGCAAAATAATTAATTGTGGCATGCAGCTGGTAAGTGAGACACTTTGACCTGGCTCAGGGCTCAACATGTGATGAAAGGACACAAGAGGTGAGTTTTCTATATAAATCAGCACCTGTTGCTGCACACAGCTCACTGTGAATAGAGACTAAAGAATTTTTAAAGCTGAATTGAAAAGCCATTAACTTAAGGGTGAAATGAAAAAATAATTTCAGCTTCTGGTTTAGAAAGAAAAGGTATTTGTAATGTGCCTCAACCCTTTCATAGCTAGGGACCGTTTAAACTGAAATGCTCAGAATAAATTTATAAGCATCAGTACGTGTTGCTGAATTACTTAATAACTCTATTTTATAATAAAACTAATTTTCTAAATATTTTTTACATTGTTTTGAAGACACATAAGGCTTTTTTTTTTTGCTGTAATGTTTTAAATCCCTGCTTATGTCTTTTTAATTTTTTTTAATTTTACTTTAAGCTGCCAAATGGACAAAAATCTTTAAAAAATTATATTGACACCTAACAGCTTTTGTTTTGCATTTGTAACTATTACATTTTTTACTGTCTGTTTTTTACTTTAAGGCCCCTTTCACACTCGCAGATAGATTAGGTCCGCCTGTGGGTTTTTCAGGAGGACTCGATCAGAACCTTCAGTCTTCTCTATGGAGCATTGGGAGTCAACAGACATGTGTCCACTGATACCTGCCGACATCCGATCCGATCCTATCTGGCAGATCGGATTGGATGGCAGTTGAGTGTAAACGGACAGGGGTCCATTTACATCCGAGGCCCATAGAGGAGAGCGGGCTGTGTCTGTGTCCGCTCTGCATAGGCGGAGTGGGACACGGACCAGCCATCCACCTGCTCAGCGAGGATCAGTGGACAGATTCTCCGTTGAGCAGGCAAACTCCATCAGAGCCTGCCCCTTGTGTAAGGGGCCTAAAGGTTGTCAATGCAACAATTCCACGCATAGCTGACCCGGCAGGTTTGTTTGTAATTATACCTATGTAAACACCATTGGATGTGTTTCGGTCCTCCCAAGACCTCCTGCTCTCTAGCTCCCTTGTCACCTCCTCCCATGCTCGACTCCAGAATTTCTCCAGAGCTTCTCCCATCCTTTGGAACTTCCTACCCCAATCTGTCCGACTGTCCCCTAATCTATCCATCTTTAGACGATCCCTGAAAACCCTTCTCTTTAAAGAAGCCTATCCTGCTTCTAACTAACACTGTTTTACTTCCTCTATCAGCTCATCCCCCCACAGCTATTACCTTTTGTATCAATTGACCCTACCTTTTTTAGATTGTAAGCTCTAACGAGCAGGGCCCTCTGATTCCTCTTGTACTAAATTGTAATGTAACTGTAATGTCTGCCTTTATTTTGTTAAGCGCTATGCAAACTGTTGGCGCTATATAAATCCTGTATAATAATAATAATAATAATAATATGTTTATAAAAGCATTTGCATGTGAATTCTTTAATTGCAAATAGGACAAAATGTTCTCAGGCTATATTCTCTGCAGTTTGAATTTATGAATATGGAAATTCCACATTAAAGAGGAAGTAAACCCCTTATGGGTTTTACTTCTTCTTTTGTTCACTGCAAAGCAAAAGAATAATGGGCAAGTATGCATCGCATACTAGCCCATTATGTGCCCCTTACCTGTAAACGAAGCCCGCACCATCCCCGATGTCCCCGCAGGTGACCGCATCCATCTTTACCCCTCTTCCTTCTGGGGCCGTGGACTTCGGCTCTGTGACTGGCCAAAGTCGCGTGATGTCACTCACACGCATGCACACGGGAGCCGACGTTAGCAGCACGAGTCCTGTAGAAACGGAACGATCCTGCCCCTTCTTCAGTGCGCCGATGACGTTGGCGCAAGCATATAGGGTAAATATCTCTTAAACTGTGCAGGTTTAGGAGAAGTTTCCAGTGCCTACAGGTAAGTCTTATTATAGACTTACCTGTACGTAAAAGTGTTATGTAAGGGTTTACAACCACTTTAAGGCCACTAGATAAAGCTGCAAAGCATACTAATTTCTTATGATAGTCAGCGCCATCTAGTGGCCACAAGGTGTTTTTTTCTCCATTCAAACATTCTTAATCTTCAGAGAATACAGCCTGAAAACATTTGATTTGGCCCCCTTCACACAGATCTCATTTACATGCTGTGCGCTCCTACTTCTAAAGTGAAGCATTGGTTAAAATTCCCTTGGCATAGGGCATAATGCTGAGGAATGTTAATTTATACATTGCAGACACAACATTTTGCATATTTATTTATTTTTGATTCTTTTAACAAATTGTTGTATTTTAAGTATGTACTGTACATGTGTTGTAGAAAAAAAAAAAAAAAAGACACGGAGTAGAGAAAAAAATAAATAAAGCGATCCTCTCATAAGTCCTATGGCAGTGAACATCATGTCCTATTGTTTGGTTTTGATTTTCATGTTTTTAAAAAAAAGGAAAGGTTGAAGCTAAACACCACGCTGGAAGTTGCCATAGTTTGACTTAGAGTGCTTTCACACTGCACCACTGCCTTTTTGGCCGCAGCGTGGGTGCAGCGCAGTGTACCTGAACTTTTCGTGCAGATTAGCTCTCATAGATTTTAATTATCTCCTACGGTTTTGGTGCGCTTTCAGAAAATGTACCAAAACCACAGAACATAATAGATGTCTATGGGAAAGTGCAGCAAACCCACACAGAAGGTGCACTGCGCTGCAGCCAAAGAGCAGCGGATCAGTGTGAAGTAGCGATAGCCTTGGGTGTGTTCGGATCGAACACGCCAGGAAGCCGGCACTGCACACGCCTTGGTAAATGCCTCATTGCCTATGATTGGTGGTGTGCAGTGATGGCTTCCTGGTGGGTTCGATCCAAACACACCCGAGTCCATCACTAGTGTTAAACCGCCCTTACAATCTATATACTGGTTTCAGGGCATACATTCTCTTTGAAGTGATGTTGATGCTTTCATTTGAATTGTATGCAGTTTGCTAGCAAAGTGATATGTCTTCATAAGAAATTTAACTGAAATTCCATTAAAGAAGAGCTCTAGTATATTTTTAGAAATTAAACATTATGAATTGTTATTGTATTATTTTTACTTTAAAGAGGAACTGCAGTCTGCTCACATAATGTTTGCATATTATTTTATATATACTGTGATTCTGTACTTGCCAAATATGCTGCAGAAATCTCCCTCCACTGAGTCTAGTTGCAGCCATTTTAACTGTGGGCAGCTGAAGCTGCTGCCTGACCACTTCCTGGATTTACACAGACACATAGAGGCACACCTCCAGCTCTGCAGGTCTCATTGGCCTTCTTATGACTCATCCCTTCCTTGCAAACTCTCACAAGAGTGAGAGAGAGAGAGCTGTGCATGATGTCATATGCCTAGGCTTTTTACCAGACAAGAAACAGGAGGTGGGCTGCATAAGTTATTTACTGGCGGAAAAAAAAATGCTTTACTATCCAAAGTTAAAACAACAAGGGCAGAAGATTTAATAGATGGAAAGATGAAAAAATGACCGAAGTTCCCCTTTAAGTCATTTTAATGGGGTTTTTCCATATTTTATGATTATATCCAATATACACATTTGTTGATTCTTCTTGTAGTGGCTTTCTGTATGTCAGGTAGTCAGTCAAAGTATATTGTTTCTCTAAGTCTTATATACTAGTAGACTTGTCATGAAAGAAGAGAACATTTAAACACATTGTACTGTACATTTTTAAATGTTTAAAATGTTTATGTTGTTTTAACTAGGTATTAGTGTAGTTATACTCCCTGTGTTGTTTGTTTGCTTTTCCCTGTAATGATGGGCTCACATGTTAGGGCTGGTTGACTCCCTTATGTCCATATATTTATTCGCTTAGCTTGTCCCTATTTGCTAAAGGATCAGGCAGCTTCTTGTTTCAGGTCACACAGTGTCCAGTCAATGCTCTGCTATTTCTCTTTGTTGCATCGCAAATGTGGGAGTGCTAATGTAATAAAAACAATTCTCTCTTCTTCATTGCTCTGCCGTAGTGTACGTATTTCAGATCGAATTACTGTTCAGCTATTACCTGCAGAGCTCTAGACTGAGAGACCCAGGGGTGGGATATGTAGATTCTTCACAGGAAGTGTCAGTTCTTAGACTACAAACAGAGTTCATGCATCATTATGCGCAGTGCTGTGCCGCATTCTCCATGTTTGGACACAAACAGAAATCACTGGCAAAGGAATGTCAATATTTACTGTACTATAGGCTGTGCATACAGAACAACAAATAATGAATAATTAATAAAATGTACATTTTATGCTGGTGAAAAACACAAGGTGCAGGTAGCAAAGTTTATAATGCATTGAAGTACCATTACTATGCAGTAGTAATCAAACAGTGGAACAAAATGTAAATTATGACAAGTGATGTTCCATCCCCAATGCCTTGTGATGTCATTGACCTAACAAAGAAGTACCGTCCCTTTTTTCTGTGTCACACATAGTGAAAACCAAAACTTTATGAGTAATCTGTTAAGCTGTTCAAATTATAGTTTTGCTTGTTAGGTTTTTTAAAGATTACAAATGTCTTCCTGCAAAGCAAATTACATCTTATGGTGGGTTGATTGCACATTTGGTGATTTTTTTCACTTTTAATTTAGCAGGCCTTGGTCCAAAGTTTTTACCCTGTACCATACTTTCCAACTTTCAAACTTGAGAATGAGGGACACTTGAAGTAGGCAGGAGTCCTGTGGCATGCTATGAGCGCCGCAGCAAAAGTGGGTGTGGCCTGACTTCACAGTGGGAGGGGCTTAAAGGTCATGGATAAACAAAACCCAAGCTTTGGATATGTGCTGGGCTTTGGGAAGAGAGGTACTGGGATATGTGCTGGGCTTTGGGAAGAGAGAGGACTTGTGCTAGAAGGTAAGGTGAGGTTAGGTGGGGTGGGTTGGGGTGGGGTGAGGTGAGGTGGGGTGGGTGGGGTGGGGGGAGTGTTTTGGAAATAGAGAGGGAGAGAATCTGTGCAGATATATGCTTGTAGGCCTTGGGAGGGGTGTGGATTTGTGCTAGGTGGTGGGGTAGAGGGGTCAGACATATGCTGGGGGTGCTGGGGGTGCTTTGGGAGGGGAGAAGATTTGTGCTAAAAGGTGGAGGCAGATATATTAGGGGGCTCTTTGGGAGGAGAGGATTTGTGCTAGAGGTGGGGGGATTTCAAATCATCAGGGGAGATGGGGGGCCTTGTCCCCAGGTGAGAACGGGTCCCTGTCCCCAGAAGAGATGGGGCACCTGTCCCAAGGAGAGATGCGGTACCTGTCCCCAGGTGAGAAGGGGTACCTGTCCCCAGGGGAGATGGGGTCCCTGTCCCCAGGAGAGATGGGGCACCTGTCCCAAGGAGAGATGGGGTATCTGTCCCCAGATGAGAAGGGGTACCTGTCCCCAGGTGAGAAGGGGGTCCCTGTCCCCAGGTGAGAAGGGGTCCCTGTCCCCAGGGGAGATGGAGTGGGGTATGAGATGGTGTGTGGGGATATGGAGTCGTCTCACTCACCATAACCAAGCTGCAGCTGCTCATCCATGGTCTCCTGGGTCATGTTGACAGGGGAGGAGAGGGCTGGCAGAAAAGCCTATGGTGTCCTGCACCCCATGGCCAGAGGGGCAGAGGGAGCCGGGACTGTCAGCAGTGAGGAGAGAACCGGCCGGAAGAAGGTCACCGAGCCGCTCCCAGAACCAGAGAGGAATGGGACAGCCAGGATAGATGGGACTGTGCTAGACCCCAGCAGAGATGGGGTTCCGAAGACCAGGTGACCGACAGGGAGAGCCAATGAAGCAGTCAGCCACAGCTGCTGTATAAAGATGCACCCGGAGGAACAGGTGAACCACAGAGCCTCTTCAAGAAGGAGTCATACATCAGGACATGTAGCTCGGGACAGAGCAGAACTATTTTCTGACCCCGGCTCCCCCCACCCCGTGCTACACCGCTACCTGCAAAGCACGTCATCAGTTACTAGGATGCCGGCAATCCTGGCAACCGATGAATTAGAAGAATGAAGGAGGGGGGAAAGCAGAAAGCACAGGAATTCAGCAATCCTCACTGCATACACCACGGAGTGGAGCCCGCAACTTGTTCTGGCAGTGGTTTGCGGGACTTCAGCTCAGATGCGTGGGTCCCGGGGCCTTATTGAAATCCCAGGATGGTCCCACGGAATCGAGGATGGTTAGGAGGTATGCAGAGGGTATAAAAAGAGTCTGTAGTCTAATAGAACCAGCTCAATTTGTATTTGTCTCTATTTTCAGCCCCCTGTCTAATGCTAAGGAAAATGCAGGGGAAGTAGTTAAAATTAGATATGAAATACAGGCATAAGACATATCTGCAGTTGAATCTCAAACCCGACAGATCTTTTTTTTTACCTCTAACTCCTAACAGCTGATCAAATATAACAATAATGGTTCCTGAGCTTCACAACTTTAATGCTGAACTCCAAGCACAATAAAATTTCACTTAAAGTAGTTCTAAAGCCTAAACATTTTTTACCTTAATGCATTTATTGCATTAGGTGAAAAAATGTTTAAGCATCAGTTTACTTCCTTCCCTACACCTCCCTTTTCCTTCCCTGAGCCCTTCATTCGCTCACTAGCTTTGGTGGGGCACCAGAAGCCATTGGCTCAATAAAACCACTGCTGTCAATCAAAGCCAGTAACAGGGGGCAGGACCAAGTCCTGCTGTCTGTGTCAATGGATGAAGCAGCGGGGGCACTGGACAGAGAGATGGAGCCAGGAGTGCCGGTGGGGGACACAGCAAGAGGAGGCTCGGGGCCACTCTGTGCAATCCATTGCACAGAGCAGGTAAGTATAGAGATGTTTGTTATTTGAAAAAAAAAAACCTTTACAACCACTTTAAGTATACAAAAGATGTGCATTAAAAGCCTTTGCAAGCTCAGTTATCACCTTGTGAAAGTACCAGTGACTTCATTGTTGCTCTGCCTGTGCAGAGAGCAATGCTGTGGGAGAGACCAGGCAGGCTCCACCCACTTTTGATTGCCTGCAGAAAACTACAGGAGGGGGCGGAGACACGACCAGGCACCCTGCACAAGGAGACAGCAGCACTGACTGGTTATCTCTCCAGGAAGCACCTACACAGAGGGGACGTTTCACACCACATTATTGCACAGATCTGGAAGAAATACACAAAGCACAGCAAGATTCGAGAAAGAATACATATATCTCTTTTGTATTTAGACAATATTTCATTATCCTGGATCTGAGCTTTAACGATAAAATTGCTTTAAAGTTGTCAAGATAGCACAAGCGGAGTTTATAAACTTTTCTTTCTTAAATAGACCCCATTTGAAAAGTGGCAAAACACAGTATATTTTAATGCACAGTTGTACCACATTATTATGTTACATATGACAGATCCCATTTAATAGCCGAAGCTTTCCACTCAACTAATTAGAACAAGAATTCTTTAGTGAATTTACCTTTATTTCTTTCATCCTCTTTAGATTCTATTATCTGTTGATAAAACACAATTGTGAATTCCATCTGCTGTTTCTTCGCTTTCGGAGACTTGTAGTAACCACCTTCAGGGAGTGCTGACAGGAGCTGTTGCATTGTGAGGTCTCTTTCCCACCACTTGTGTCTTGTACCTGATGGGTTTAACAATTGGGGCTACTGGTTAGAGGCCGCTGTGATTGTACCCTTTGGGCCCAATAATCTTCAGAATAAGCAGCAGTCATTTATCACCAAGTTGGGTCAGGAGAGGAAGGAGCATCCCTGTGGCATTTGCAACTCAGGCTCTGTAGCTAAATTCACAACAAGTCTTCTTAGTTGAGGTAGAGTAATATATATATATATATATATATATATATATATATATATATTTATATATATTTATATTTGCAGAAAGGTTGGTAATTTGACCCAGTTTCAAACTACACTGCCAATATAGCTAAAACATTATAATGCCGGACATGTTTCCAGGAGTGCTTGAAAGTAATTAGAACCGTCTGCTTCTTATAACTGAGGTGTACATCAGCAGCAAAGTCATCATCGAAACATCGCACAAAATTACTTCTCATTAAAAATCAAAAATTAAGGTTTTTATTTATTTTTATTTTTTCAAAATGACATTTTCATTTCCTCCTGTTCTTGTTTTTTTTTTTTCTTTTTTTTTTATATAAAGGTCTTACCGGGAAGCCTGTTTTACATTAAAATAATTATTCTTCCTAATTGTTGAGCTATTTAATCAAATTGCCCCTGCAGAGACCAAAAAAAAAAAGATAAAAACACTAATTATTCAAATTATACTGAAACTGTACCTATCAGTAAACATGACTATACACATTCCAATGTGGCTGAATGATATATCCAATGTTGAAATACATTTGTGAAGGCTGGAACTAAATACACGGCCTTACTTCCCATGAAGATACAATATGAGTCACATGGATGGAAATATGATGTGAATTAAAGCCCAGCTCCAGGATATGAGCAACCCCATCTCCCCCACCCCCTTTAATCACCAGCTAGTATGAGAAAAAAAACTATCAAAATGCCAGTTTTAGGTACTTCTTGGGGTCCTTCTTTAGATGCCCACATCACTGCTTGATGTGGACACTTTCCATTGATGGGGCTAATACTTCCAGAAGCTGGGTCCTCTCTCATGTCCTGAAGAGGCAAGAGAACTCCTGGGGTGGTGAGGGGACCAGTGTCCAAGAAGATAGCGAGCAGGGAAAGTACCCTGGTCTCCAGGGCAGGAAATTAGTTTTGCTCATAGAGGAAACTAAGACTTTGATCCATTTATTACACTGCAGGATGACTTAAGAAAAGGTGTTTGGAATCAAGACTGAGGGCCAAGCTAACTGGGGCACAATGCACCATTTCAATGTAGTTTTTTTTTTTTTGCGGTGGCTGCATCCATTTTCACTTTTCAGTCTAAGAACATTTTCAGCAAGCACAGACACCATCTGTTGATCTTTCTACCATATCCACTATGTAGGGGATATGAACCAAGGCAGTCATAGTTGAAGTCCAACCTGTGTGATGACCATGGCTGCCCCTATATATATATATATAGTGGAGTAAAAATGTGAGGGGACATGGAGCATGTTATTGGCAGGATACCAAAGGAAAAGCTACCCAATGGGACAGATATTTTGGCTAAAGGTACATATTAAATACCGTATAAATAAGATAAATTGCTTTTCGGCCCAAAATGACTGCCTCATGTGCATTATCTTACCATTATCATCATCAGGCAATTAGGCTTTAAAGCGTATCTAACCCTGAAAACAAAAATGTAATGTTTCAGCTTGCCAGTTCTTAGATTTAGAGGCTACAGTAGTGTTCTTTTTTTCAGGCTTTGTCTTCTTTACTCTCACCTGGTGATCCTTCCACTAACAAATCTCCTAAACTAGGATAATATTCACTTAGATTGCTGTATCTATGGAGGAGCAGCATTGTCATACTGGGAAAGAACTCCTGCTTTCACTTATAGGTCGACATAATGTGTTTTACTTTTTCTCCTCCACCTCCTTTTGGATTCCCCTCTTCCTTTGGGTTCATGTTGTTTTTTATTCTTTGTGTTATTTTACAATCATAACATTGGTGGTGTAATATTATATGTCTTTTGTCAGCTACCATGTGTTACATTGAAAACAAGAATTTAAATCCTGAGGAAGCTTGACGCCAGGTCGAAACGCATCTACTTGTCATCTTGTATATCTTGAAAGATATATGTACCCTTCCAATGTACCCTCCAATTATATATGTATAATTGGAGGGTAGTTGATGGGTTGTGACTTTTATAATAGACTTTATTGTAAAAAATTGTATTGTTTTTTATTTTTGTCTCTGATATATTTCTATTGTGGCACACATAAATCCCCCTGTTCTATTTTTCTCATTGTGGAATGATGGCAATTTCCTACTAAATAATTCAATAAGTTTTGGGGAAGGTGCCTTTTTAATTTTAATTTGTCAATTAGATCCTCCACCTCTATTTTATGTTAAATCTTCAGATTACTGTGTCATAAGTTTATGTTTGTGTTCAAACAGGAAGTTATCAGCATGGCACTGCACAGGTAAATGCATGACTTCTGTCTGTAGTGTGAGAACTGACACTTTCTGTGAGGAAACTATACATCCCACAATCCCTAGGGTTCAACTTCTGTGTCCAGCACAAATGCAGATGAGAGCTAAACAGTAGTTAGACCTGCCACAGACACAAACAGACAGAGCAATTAACTGAGAGGTCACCATGCTGGAAGAGATGTTTTATCACATTAGCCCTCCTGCATTTGTGATGCAACACAGAGGAAATGACGAGGCATGGATTGGACATTGTGTTACCCGGAACCAGAAGTTGCATGCCCCTTCAGCGGATAGGGACAAGCTAGGTGAATGAATACATGGACTGAGGGATCGATCAGGCCTGACACTACAACTTGTAGCCACAACATGTGAGCCCATTATTGCAGAATAAGGCAAACTAATGGCACAGGGAATATAACTACACTAATACCTAATTAAAACAGCAAAAAGCATTTGAAAGTGTGCAATGCCTTTAATGAGTAAACAATGTTCTCTTGCAAAGTAAATCATGTTCACTTTAACCAACCAGGCGCATACAGGAATGTTTTAAAAAGAAAAATATATTTCCTTGCACATGACCAGTAATTAAAATGAACACAGCTTCACGTCCTATAGTAAATGAACCCGGGTATCTACAGAATCAAAGCAGGAATCTGCAATTAATGTTACTGAAATTCTTCCAAAATAAATAGCTGTCTATAGATTTCTTTTCCTTTAGCTGAAGATTTTTTTAGAATTAAATTCTTCTGCCCTGTACTAATATACGATACATCTGCTTCACACTGCTACACTAACCGCTCCCCACCCCCCCAACTCTATAATTACCTGCAGTCAATAATTAGTGAAGCACATTCACACATAGTACATTATTAACAACTTGTACAATTAAAACAACGCTCATTAGGTGTATAAAATAAATATATATATTATAACGGTAGTGTTACCTTTGTATGTGTTATTTATATGGTTTAACTCTTTTTTTCTCTTGATTGTGTTGTACTGTACTGTCGTATCTCTAAAAGATAAAAATAAAAAAAAACACAGGAAAATGTATAAACAGCACGGGAAAGAAAATGGAATGCATTAGGCAGCTGTAGAGAATACCCATCATATTCCTTCTTCTAGCTAGCATATGCAATATGATTGGTTGCTTTGGTCAACAGTTCGTGTTTGCTTAAGTTTTCCTTACATCAGTGTTCATAAATCAGCCCTGTGTTGCAATTTCTAACCCCCCCATCCCACTGGAATTGTGTGTAAGCCTCCACCATGGTTCCTCAAATTCTTCCCCTTCAGGGAAAATAGGGCGATAATGACCTAAGCATTCAAAATCATATCATTCATTTGACTATGCAGATAATGGAGTGGGGATAATTACTGCGCTAAACCCAAAAATTTTTGGGGTGTCAAGCAGCTGCATAAAAATGTGACAAACATATATAGAATCAGAAGGATAAATACTGCAGTGCTAACCAAGCAAATACATAAATGAAAGGGGTGGTGGAGAAAAATGATGCAACAAGTCAGATATACAAAGTGTCCAATAAATGAACATAAACTTAGTGAATGAGTGACCAAACACCAGGGGGCCCTGAAAAATGTGAAAAAAATATACAGGTGTGCGGGTTATAGTCCAATGAAGGATGATCTTCTAGTGAAGAGTGGTGAAGACCCCAACACTGTTGGATATGGCGGACATCAAAGATATTGCATCATCAATAATAGAGAAGTGAGTGTGCACTTACTGGAACAGGTGGACTCCTGTGTCAGCGACATGGAGTCAAACAGACATAGTGCCACAAATGGCTGAAGTGTGGAGCTCAGCAGGGTCCAGGACTTCCAGGGTGGGATCCAGAAAAGAAATGAAAAACCTCCAAATGGACCTCCAATTCTTGGTGCATCAAACTGGATCTTGATGGTAGTATCAACAGGACTATGTCGCTGACATAGGAGTCCACCTGTTCCAGTAAGGGCACACGCACTTCTCTATTATTGATGATGCAATATCTTTGATGTCCACCATATCCAACAGTGTTCGGGTCTTCACCACTCTTCACTAGAAGATCAGCCTTGATTGGACTATAACCCACACACCTGTATATTTTTTTCACATTTTTCAGGCCCCCCTGGTGTTTGGTCACTCGTTCACTGAGTTTATGTACATTTATTGGACACTTTGTATATCTGATTTGTTGCATCATTTTTCCCCACCACCCCTTTCATTTATGTATTTGCTTGGTTAGCGCTGCAGTATTTACCCTTCCGACTATGCAGATAAGCCTGTTTTACATTCCAAAAGGGAATGCATTTATTAAATATTTTTCTCTTACTTTATAATGCTCAGGACTAAAAAGCTGGCAGGTGGACACATTTAGCAGTCCAGATATAGTTTTGCTTTGCTGAAACCAGTCTATTGTTGACAGTCATCAATAGCTTAAGCTCAATTTTGAACATGACTGAATCATACCTCCCAACTGCCCCTTATTTGAAAGGACTGTTCCTCATTTGGAACCAAATCTTTCTGTTCCTTCTCAGTTGTCTCTATTGTTGGACAGATGCGTAGGCTTCTTTAATATATTCAAAACTTAAAGTGACACTAAACAATATCCTTCAATGTAATATCCCACCCCCATTGTGTTTTGCTGGTTAGTGGACATGATGGAGGAGGGAGAGAGTGGGCTGCAATTTACCACTGTGTATACGCCCACGTGTGTGACTCTATAGTCACATGGGCTGCTCAGATGTGATAGGGAGGAAATGCTCAGCATATGAACGCACTGAAAACTGAGCATGTGCAGAGTTGCCAACACAGCTGCAAAATCCCTAGATGAATTGGGCACATGAGAGCAGCAGGATCAACCAGGTTTTTTGCAGAATATAGCAAACAAATCTCATAGTGACTGAGTGAGTATGAACAGCATGTAATAAACCATTTATTCATAGTTTTGTATGATGTGAGTTTAGTGACACTTTAAGAATACATACTTAAATAGAATTGTATTTTTTAACCAGAATTTAGTGTCGCTTTAACTACCAAAATTAATAAATTACACTGAACCTTTCACGCAAACACTTTTTATTAGCAAATTATTGTTTTAAAAAGCCAGTCTAAGCATAATGCTGAAAAGACATGTTTGGGTTTAGTCAACTTATTCTTTGCTTTCTAATTCTTCATGGGCCACATAACTGGTGGTGTGGCAAAGGGTGTGTCATTATACTACACACTTTGTACTAAGGGGTGTCCCATTTTCCCATGTCAGGAAATTGGGATGTATAAGGCACTACAGCAATCGCTAGATGAAAAATGTATTGTAACCTTTTCCAACAAAAATATAACAGCTGCACTGATTAAACATAAATTGGTTGCCTGGCTAGTATTCTTACCAACTGGCTTCAACACTTTCTGAATCACTGACCTGCAAGCGTGCATACCAGAAAAGTCAGAGTGAAATTAGAAGTCCTTCTTCTGCATACCTGTACCAGGGCTGTGACTCTGAGTATTAAAGGAAGAAAAATCATAATGACAGCCAGGAAACTAGTATTTGTTGAAAGAGAAGTCAGTTTTTCTTAGGAAAGATTTCCTTTCAAGAGACTCTGGAGCTGCATTATTAAAGGTAAATGGGCTGTTTACTTTGCAAGAAAATATTACCCTTTCAGGGGAATTTTCTCTTAGCTTAGTGGATGTGGTGAGAATTCACTTTGTAAAGGATATCCAATCACGTGCAAGGAAAAAAAAAATGTTTGTTTGCACAAGATTGGATGATGGAAGTCAGCAGGGCTAAGGGTAAATTCCCCTGCAAGAGGAACAGCATATTTGCCTTTAGTGACTCGAGAGAGAAGGAGAGAATTGCTAACAGTTTAAAGTGCAAACACCTCTAATACAGGTGAATGTTGGCCACTGTGAACCAAAACATTTCTGACACTTCCCAGTGATGTCGGGTCCTACCCATTTCCTTTAGCCCCACCCCCCCTTTTTTTATTGGCCCATCATTATGACAAGCTACCATGCTGACTAATAGAAATGTGTAATGCCCCGTACACACGGTCGGACTTTGTTCGGACATTTCGACAACAAAATCCTAGGATTTTTTCCGACGGATGTTGGCTCAAACTTGTCTTGCATACACACGGTCACACAAAGTTGTCGGAAAATCCGATCGTTCTAAACGCGGTGACGTAAAACACGTACATCGGGACTATAAACGGGGCAGTGGCCAATAGCTTTCATCTCTTTTTATTTATTCTGAGCATGCGTGGCACTTTGTCCGTCGGATTTGTGTACACACGATCGGAATTTCCGACAACGAATTTTGTTGACGGAAAATTTTATATCCTGCTCTCATACTTTGTGTGTCGGAAAATCCGATGGAAAATGTCCGATGGAGCCCACACACGGTCGGAATTTCCGACAACACGCTCCGATCGGACATTTTCCATCGGAAAATCCGACCGTGTGTACGGGGCATTAGAGAAGAGGGGCCAAGTAAGTTCCATCACTGGCAGAAAATGTTGGTGCTTCGCCCACTCAGAATGGCCCAGATTTTGGCTATAGGAGAAGAAAATGAAGTAGCTTGAGGTATGTGCATTTTTACAGGAGCAGGTTATGCCCCCTGTATTCATAACTGTCCTGTACACACTCCCTGTGTTATCGCAGGGATCCTCATTGGCCCTCTCAGTTTTTATGCAGGAACCACAGATCAACTAGTGCTTATGTTTAACAAGAAAAAAAAAACCTGGCAGGGCTGACACCTTTTTGTCCACCAAAATGCTGTGTTGTAAGCCCAAAACCAAGCTAAGAAGCTGAGCGCATTTCTGGCAGATCAACAGTTATTTTGCTATACTTGCCTTTAAGGGATACATTACAGAAAACATGCATTTATTGCAGAGATGTACTACATATTTTTTCTTTCTTTTGTCCTGACACACTTTAAAATCAATTGGTGCTCTGTCCAGATACTATCATTCAGTACAATAATTGGAAGTTGTGTATCTCATATTTTCTTTAATGGAGTGTCCTGGCAGCTGACAAAAGATATGTTACAAAACAAAGCAACCAGTTTAGTGACATTTTTATTTATTGTTTCAGCACCACTGTGTTATTGCTTTTTTCATTAATTGCACTTTCTACCCCTGTGAACGTTCCTCATATGTGACTT
Source organism: Lithobates clamitans (assembly GCA_037952925.1). Lineage (NCBI taxonomy): Eukaryota > Metazoa > Chordata > Amphibia > Anura > Ranidae > Lithobates > Lithobates clamitans. The sequence continues at coordinate 5,608,008 of JBBGZY010000741.1, read as the reverse complement.
ATGAAGCCATCTTTTTTGCATACAGTAGAAAATACACCCAAAGGGGCTTTTTAATGTGCCCACGTTCCCCTTCCATTCTGAAAAGATAAACAGTTGTGCCATTGAATATCATCTATATTTAGCCAGTAACAGCTCCGCAGAGCCTAGAGCGGGTCCACATTCCCCCATTGAACATGTGCAATTCAGCTCTGTCCCACTTACTTTTCATTCTGCACGCATTAAGCTAGTGCTGGGAGAGCTATCTTTACAAAACCCACCTGGAAAATGAATTTTGAAAGAATACACGCCATCAAAGTAATTAAAATTGCATCACGCCATGAGACTACATCTAAATGGCTCAGCAACAAATCAAAGAATGTTTATTAAGGACAAACACTGCACAGTTGAAAAGAGAACTAAATGTTAAATGTAGATTTAGTAATTACCATCCTTTTTACTGATTCTTAAAGCATACCTAAACTTAAAAACAAAAAAATGTAATACATGACTATTGCAGTTCCCTAGATTTGGTGGCTACATTTGTTTTCATTTTTCAGGCTCTTCTTTTTTTCTTTTTTTTTTTGCTTTATGCTCACCTGGTAATCTTGCAAATGACAAGCTTCCTGTCCCTGACTATCCTCCCCTGTGTCTGTAGAGTGAAACATAAGTTGTCACTATAGGACCCAACTACAAATAAGTCTACCTCTCTTTAGATCCATTACATGGGGGGGCAGGGGAATTAAGCTACCTTCAGATGGGCAAATAAAAATGGATAGTTTGCTGCATCCAGAGGCTCTGGACACAGCAACAATCTGTGCTATGGCCACATACAAACTGGCCAAGACCTCCACAGAAATGTTGCCAAATGTTGACCCTGGATGCACAGTGGTTGCATCCAGGGTCAGTCGGAGGCTCTTTAAGCTCAGATAAGCAGTTACATGAGTCCAGCAAAGGCACCGACCCTAGGTTTGTAGAGCGTACAATTCTGAGAGCCGTTGTCACTGACAGCAACAGCTGTTTGCACACGGTAAGTGCAAGCAGCATTTACAACCACTGGCAAGAACCTACTAATTTTTGACGGTGACTGAGCCTAACCACTGCTATGCACCCGACTGAATGTACTGTAGCTTTAGTAGTTTGCAGAAGACAACTTGGAAGGAAGATAACATTATTTGATATTACAATGCATTTCTGACAACATTAACGGGTATTTTCGTCACTGGCTAAAAATGTTCATAGTCATAAAAGGAAAACCAATGCAGCAATCACATATATTCTGTTAACCAAAAGTAATGCTAACACTGTTCAAAAACCTGTTTAGCAGGTCCGGTTGTCTGGAGTTCTACTTTAAAGTGTGTAACAGGTGAAGTGAAAAAATCGACTGAATGATCAGATATAAGAGCAATGTCTCTGTGACTTAATAAGGAAATTAGGTGGTAGTACAGCACAGTCTCTATTAGTTTCTGTAGCCACTTTCTGTAGAAAATTATCACAATTTTAGTGGACAGGAAAGAACATAAACAGCTACCTGGCCTCTGTGACTGTGTTCTCAAAGTGAAGTTAAGAGTAGGTCTGGGTACACATGCGAACAGTTGGAGGGTTGGCTGAGCTGGCACCACAGGTGTGCAGCTGGGGAAATCCCATGGCTAGTACCACAGGTGGGCAACTGAAGACACAGGTCCATACCACTTGAAGTGCAGTATTCTGGTACCAATAAAAGCAGTGGTTCCCACAGTGACTGGGTCCCCTGTAGAAGCTGTGTGCTGTTTGGCTCCTAACTGGCTGCCTGCATGCCAGGACTAGCAGTGGAGAAGCAGACACCTGATAAGAGATCCCACGCCCAGCCACCTCTGCCTTATCAGGAATGATCTCTCTAAGTTGCAAAGGGAAATGTACATTCTCTAGGTGTGTCCAGGAGCCTGAGGACTTATAGTAATACAGGGGATTTTGGCAAAGGAGTCAAAGGGGCCCACACCTGCATCTAAGCATAGTGAGTCAAAGGGGCTCTATGCTACAAGCGAACCATTCGTAGAGGTGGCTACTGCTGACCTCTTTCAGAAAATGCTTATTGCTTGACTGTTATGCTGACACTCTGACTTCAATATTATTGACCCTCAACAAGAATACAGACCTGGAAAGTGAAAATAAAATCTGAAGTCCTTATTTACCTATTTCTTTCCAGGTATCACTGAATCAAATGATTGAAGGCAGTACTCAGTGTGACTGCCAGACATTGAGCATTTTAAGAAGGAGAAGTGAGCAAAAGTGGCCTTCATTTTTATTTTATGAAGGGTTACCTATAAATATAAATGCCACTTAGTCTAGCCAACTCAGTACCAATCATATGAGTAGTTTACAACTATACAAGACACTACTAGTGTTCCAATGCCTGGGCATTTAGCAGTGGAATATGCTAATGAGCCCAAAGCAAATCACTACTTCCAGGCAGTCAATCACTAAAGAAAGTTACCTGACCAATAGTTAGTGTTCTCTCCAGACAGTTAAAGTGATTGTAAGCCCACGAAAAAAAAACCTGCAAGACAAAGGCATAATGAGCTAGTTTGCATAGCATACTAGCTCATTATGAAATACTCACCTTAGATTGAAGTCCCTGCAGCGGTCCTGGCACACTGCTCTGCCCGGCGACGTGTCTCCTGGAGTTATTTCCGGGTATCGCGGGCTCCGGCGCTGTGCTTGGCCAGAGCTGCAGTGACATCACTCCAGCGCATGCGCGTGGGAGCCGCCGGTAACGGCAAATCAGCTAAAGCAACAGCATGAATGAGCCGTTGCTTCGGTGCGCATGTGCTAATGACATCGGCACATGCTGATACAGGGGATATCTCCTAAACTGTGCATGTTTAGGAAATATTCACGGTAGCTACAGGTAAGCCTTAATATAGGCTTACCTGTAGTGAAAAGTGGTCTGTAAGGGTTTACAACAACTTTAAGAGATACCTCAGGTGATAGAATTAGGATTAGAATTAGAATTACCTGCCGAGGGATTTGTAATTCTGTAAGCCATTCTTGTGATGCAGGCACCCCTACCAGACAACAACCTTCACTCCAGTGGAAGCCCAACTTGGTAAAAGCAGAACTAAACTCATTATTTTAACTTTTTCTTCAAACAGTTACATTTAATGCATGCTGTTGCATTTACAGTTGCTTGTGCTCCCAACCTAATTGCCAAGCCTTCAATTGGCCAGTGTCATAACTCTTTACATGTGCAGGACCATGGCAACTGCAGATGAAACAGAGGCTAGGATGGCAGCTTCTGTGGCTGTAAAGGATAGAATGGTTTAGTTCTGCTTTAAGAACACCCCAAACTGCTCATTGAACAGTGAAGGAGCAGTAGCCAAATAAGAAAGTCGCTATTTTTTCCCCTATTGTCAACAGGTTCCCAATCAGCATATGCACAATGTATAAGAGCTTGACTGGTTTCTAGTGTTGTCTCTATGTGATTTTTTGTGATTGGTTTTAAATCTACTTTTAAATATATTTAATTATACTACCCTGAATACATAACCAAAGTAGTTGGCAATTTATCATATCTGACATCAGCTTTAATACGAGTCTGGATGGCACTGAACAGGCAATTCTAAGCTCCAAAGCCATCCTTTACAACAAAGCACTGATTGAGTAAAATGCATTAGAGGGGGCAGGTCCTAGGGCATGGACTGTCATTGCCATGCTTGTGGACGTCTTACACAATAAATGTGGATGCTAGAGACTTATCTGGTATGCGGATGCTTTTTCTTATCCATTAATTTGTCATAATTAATAGAGAGCGAGAACATACACAATTATAAATAAATATGGTCCTTAAAACAATATTTAAAAAAAAAGAAAGAAAATGTGATAACCAATAGGAAAAATTATATTCAGCAAAATGTACAGTAATTCAAAATGATTCCATTTAAAAACATAACAGCTTCCTTTCTTGTACAAAGGGCTTTAAATGCTTGCGTTGTTATCATGTTGTGCTGAAGCGTGAAGATGGAGTCAGAGTCACATAGGGGAATACATTGCATGTCCCTAGTGGCTTGCAAGAGTGCCCGTTTAACATAGAATCCTGTGTACATGAGTCTCCATATTGACTTTGAAAACAGGCAGTCATTTAATCAAAGATGATAAAAAACATCCCTGACTTAATCACAACGGATAATTAGTTTTGTTTAGGAAGTATTTCTGCAGCAGCTGTCATAATGGATGAGAATTGCTGGTGCGCCATCATATAGCCTTCTAATAGGTCCCAGGGGATTTTCCCCCCTTTAACCTCTGCTTGACCATGTGATCAGGCTCTGCGGTTATACTGCAGACATTCAACAGCACCAGGAGGCTTTGTCTTGTTACCTGTAGCAAGCTAGAGGTGTTCATTTAATGAGTTTCATTTTTTTTTCAGGATTTGGAAAGAAAAACAATCCTGACAATAGCATGTTAACAATTAATTGCCCTTAAAATTGCGCACAACAATTGGAACCCAAGCTATTTAAGGTATTGTTGATTTGTTGTGACTATTTACAACATTTTGGTTTAAAAAGTCCTTCTAGATAAGTTAATAATGCAGATGATTAATTAGGCTGAGCGCCAGGATGCCAGATGTTTGGCAAGTCAAACTTTTGCCTTTTTTTTTCTTCAACTGAAATACTGTTTATGATACATCATACTTGGCATTTACCTAGGCCAAGTAAATTCCTGTTTTTTTACAGCAAAAACATATTTAAAAATATAAAAGAACCTTTTAGATTTATCAAGCTGTTATTTAGCAACAGGAGGTAAAATGCACCACGAAATTGCTTAAAGTTAATATTTAAGAGAGCAAAATTGTTTTCCATGGAGAAAAAGATGTTTCAGAAAAATTCAAGAGCTTGAAGAAGTCAATAATGTTTAGTAATTTTTTTTTTTTTAACTTGGCTTCTCTACTTGGAGAGACAGAAGCCTCTTTCAAAAGAATGTTATTTTTCAACAGATCCACATTTTTATATATGCTAAAGCGTGCGTCTCATTTACACATGACTGCGCTTTATTGGTGTCTTTGTTCAGACAAAGCTTTATGGCACTCACTATGTGAGCTATAAACTTCCGTCTGTGTGCGGTAATTCATGTGTGTATGATGTTGCTATCATTTAGGCTGATGTAAATTTTCATGAAATCTTCTGCAATTCATTTACTGGTACAGAACTTTGCTTGCCATCGAATATATTTCCCAGCATTCGCAGCAGGATTCTATTTGGTTCCTAACAGTTACCTGCAGTTTAGTGTAGCAATTTTTGCTTTGGGATTTAATACACAGCAATGGAAGGGTAAAAAGTCATATGTTCTTCAAGTGCATGTTAGATTTGAAGCTTTTACTCAGAATGTACAATGAAAAGGGAATTTTGACATTCCAACTCAAATTTTACATGATTCAATCAGCATTATCAAATAACATTATTATTTTAGGTACCTACTGCTGGTCATGAAGAAGGGGAAGAAAGTAGCTCTTGCTTGCTTTTCATGGATAAAAAGAAATACTGCTTGTGTGCTCCAAGAGCCTAGGAGGCTTAATTCACATGGTCTTTGGCTATCACAAGTACTAGAGGATTTTCATGGCATTAGAGACTGCATAGCATTAAATTTTTAATTAAAATTTGCAGAGAAGAGGGTCACTAAGGCTCAATTTTTGACAGCAGTACCATACAGAAAGAAGAGCCTATATATGTAATGTACAGTGCCTTCCACCATGAACATAGAAATCATAACTATGCAAAGAAATGTTTTGCAATAAATTTAACATTTGCAACATTAAAACTGGGTATTAAACATTGAAAATGATACAAGTCATTGTGATACCTTAGCTTAAGAAAAGTTTTCTAAAAAATACTTTCAAATGCCTCATTCAAATGGATAATAACCAACTCAAGACATTTACTATGACTGTTAGAAATACATAATTGGACATTTTTTTTTCTTTGTTATAAATAGCCAGGATTCCAATTTACCTTAGTGTACTTATACAAAACATAACAAGGTACAGTGAGCTAAAGAATGAGTGCGTTAGGATGGTGAGAGGAGGCGAGGAAGAGAACATTCATATATGAAGAAAAAGAATGGATAAAGGACAAACCGCAACTCCATACATGCTCTTTAAATCAGTCCAAATTTATTATATCTCCATAAAGATAAAAGTACAGCAGAGGTAGACGTGTTTCAGCCGCATCGGCCTTGTTCACTACAGTTTTGAACAAGGCCGTTCAACAAGGTTTATAAAAGTACACATTGTTTATTAGAATTTGACAAAACATGTATATAAAAAGGTAACATATTCATCTCTCCTTATAAAAGGGCAAATGATATACAAGGTAGTGAGTCATTCACCAGATTATATCCAAATTGCCCGCCTGATAAATGACATACTGTGACAATGCTGAAGCTGTATTCTCTATGCATTTCACAGGACAAAATCTGCTTCATCAGGAGACAGCTCACGTTGGACATTCATATTTGGATCGTAAAAGAGGGGTAGGGGTTGGGATAAAGAGGTTAAGGATAAGCTGGTTTAGAAGAAGAGAGCAGACAGGAATTGACAAAGCTTAACAAATAGTAGGGTATTTTTTAGATAAAGGATGATTTGGATGTGTACCCCTGTTAGTCTGTTTTCTCTCATGTGTCACGTTTTGTGGGTGTATGTTTGTATGTGTAAGGTTTTAGTACAATGATGTACTATATCCCTTTATTTGTAATGTATGTAAAATTCAATAAAATATTTAAATCAAAGTAATTGTGATACCTTAGCTCAGGGGTAGGCAACCTTTTGAGCACAGTGTGCCGAAATATGTTTTCAAAGAAATTGAGCGTGTCGATTTTATAACAAAAAAATGTCAACTTTACACTCTCAATCATGAAAATGATTTTTTTATAAAGTAAATGCTGTAAACTACTTGAGTATTAGTGACTAACATCCTGTACTCTCATGCCTTAGATCAGCCCCAAGTCCTGTACCTACAGTCCTCAGATAACCCCCAATTTCTGCACCTTCACACTGCTCATCTGTCCCCTCACTGTACTACCCTGCACATCTGCCCCACCTCTGTACCCCCAGCTTATCTGTCCCACCACTGAAAGCCCCTGCTTACCTGCCCCACCACTGTACCACCCTGCACTTCTGTCCCACCACTGAAACCCCCCTGCTCATTTTCCCCAACAATGTACCCCCTTTCTTATCTGCCCCACCACTGTATTTCCCTGCACATCTGGTCCACTGCTGTACCCCAATGCCTTTCTGTCTCACCGCTGAACCACCTTCTCACCTGTCCTAACATTGAACCCATCTGCTCATCTGTCCCACCAATGTACCTCCTTTCTCCTCTTCCCCGCCACTCTACCCACTGCACATCTTAGCAACCTCTGTACCCCCATGCTCTTCTGCCCCACCTCTGTACCCCCCTGCTCTTTTGCCCCACCTCTGTACCGCCCTGCTCTTCTGCCCCACTGCTGTATCCTCTTCTTATCTATGATATGCGTGATATGCAGAGTGGTGCAAGGAAGCAGAGATGAGACACATCTACCTGTCCTGGCAAACTCATCCCCGCTGATCCACCTTTTGCATCCAGCCCACGTGCTTGTATGTGATGTATGTGATGTCACATACAAGCATCTGGAATGGATGCGCAATGATGAGCTTAAGTCAGGGGCAGTTTCTGAAAGCAGTGGGCCTGTGTGCAAGATCGAGCCCCTGCAGCTGAGAACAAATGTGGTGCCAAGCGCCTCAGCAAAATTGGGTGTGATTTTCATTGCACTAAATGTTGTGGCTGTGGCTTAAGGGGACACAGAGTGGCGGGGTACAGTATTAAGTGACGCAAAGTTCAAGGGTCAGCTGTAAGTGACGCAGAGTTCAGAGGTTCAGAGGTCAAACACTGAGATTGGTAGTGGCAACCAAGTGGGTCACCTTCCTCCAGATGGTGGGCGGGGCTAGCAGGACTGTGTTTTGCTTTGGTAGTGGCCAATCACAGTCCTCCTCCTCCTGGAAACAGGGACCGCCCCCCCCGAGCAGAACTGCACCCAATCTCTTCCCCATCACAAGAGCTGAGGATCGCAGCTACAACAACAATGTGTGGGGGCGCAGTACCTTCCCCCCAGCGCAGGTACGGTGTGGGGAATTGTGAGATTGGAATGCATTAGCATCTCACTGACACTTCCCTGCACTGCTCTGCTGTTGGGGAGGGAGTCTGGTGCCGGCAAAAGAGGCTTTGCGTGCCGGGGGTTGCCTACCCTTGCCTTAGCCCTAGAACATTTTCTAAAAAATACTTACAAATTTCTCATTAAAATGGATAATAACCAACTCAATAAATTCACTCAGCCACTTAGAATATGTACTTGATAGAATTAAAAGTCAGGATTCAAATCTACCTTGGTGTACTTGTGCAAAACATAAGTAACAATAAGTTAGAGAATGCATAATAACTTAAAGGGAGCCTTTGCTCTCCTTCTTTTTTAACATTCTTCATTCCTAATTGTTACCTCCACCCTAACATAAATGGACATGTTATGAACAGCCAGGATTCCAATCTACTTTGGTGTACTTATACAAAAATAACAAGGTAGAGTGAGTTAAGGCCCGTACATAGGATCAGAAAATAGCACAGAAAATACTGCTTTTCGAAGCGATCGTACAATAATCTGATTGTTAGTACACAGCTTTCAAGAGCCAATCATGACAATTCATGCAAAATTATCAGATGGGACAAGCATGAAAATGTTTCTTGTATGATACCAGATCGTACCAGGATTCCAATCTACCTTGGTGTACAAAACATAAGGTACAATGAGTTAGAGAATGCATAATAACTTAAAGGAGACGTTTGCCTTCCTTCTTTTTTAACATTCTTCATTTCTAATTGGTACCCCCAGCCTAAAATAAATGGAAATGATCTTTTTCTTTGTTATACTGTAAACACATTTTCTGGAGAGATGAAGTTCCCTACTGTTGTCTTTCTCCCCAAGGCATGAATGAAGGAGTATGTACTGCCACAGACACCTGGGATATATCATATATCCAAAGAGTATTAAGCCACATCTCTTTCTGTTAATCATGACATTTCCATTGCTGTTGTGAGAGGATGCCATTTTAAATGCTGAGTGTGCAGATATGAGATCTTTTTACATGTCATGGTGGGGAAAGCGGAGGGGAGCGCAAAGAGTTCCAAGAAGCACAGGGAGATATAATCAAATGCTGCTGGGAGAACAGCAAAGAGTAAAATAAACTGAAGCTACCAAGAAACCAAAGCTTGCCAAACTACCAATAAATATCCGTTTATAGATTTACACAACATTTCTAAAGGTGCCTTTCTTGTAATTTTGCAGATTCCGATGCAGTTCTGTTTAAAAGGTACTTACCAGATATTTACACAGCCTACCTGCTGGGTGGTTGTGATTCTCTTTCTGATGTTTATGTTGTGAATCTCACTACTCTGCCTTATTGAATACTAATCATTTCTTTATCCTTATTTTCTGAAAGATCCTGAGTCTATGTTTGGATAAAGCGGGCCTGTGTGTTCTCCAGTTCCAAGAACCACTGTGTATAATTCTCAGAGAGTGAGATTGCACAGCACAGAATATGGTTTTACAGTGACAACGGATTCAAAGCACCATGAAAAGCTTGTTGAATCTGGCTGCTTTAGATTATAGAAAGCTTGGATAAAAGGAAGTCTAACTTGATTTCCTGGCACAACAGCAATGGTCCCTGGATGGCATTGCCAGTTAACTAGTTGGCTTGCCTTGTTGCCTGGAGCTGCTCTTGCCCTATGTTCAGTGCTGGGACAGACATACCATTTCCGCACATGGGTCTTATGGGACTTATGTGCCCATTTTTATTAGATGGGGGTCGAATGGATGCTAGGCCTGTCCTGCTGTATTGTAGACCTGGATGCTGGTTATAAGGGATTCCTATGTAGCTATCATTTACTCAGAATTATTTTTTTAACAAACGCTGCACAGTAATTTTTTTATTTTTTTTAAAAAAAGCTTTTCTATAGAAAGCAATCACACCCTGACTTAAAAAGCATGTGTCCTACCAGCATACTGTACAGAAGTACCCCTCTCAGTATTTAGGCAGTGGTCTCGCTGCGAAGGTCCACCATGCCCCCTGCTGAGTCATAACTAGAGCTCTCCAATCAGCAGAAGCTTTTCTGATTATAGAACTATCGATCTGATTCAGCAGTGTGTGTTAGACCTCTGCAGAGAGACCACAGCTTACAGATTGATGGGGTAGTTCTCTACAGCATGCTGGCATGAGACAAGCTTTTCTACTCAGGCTGTGGCTGCCTTTTTAAAGAAAACATACTGTAAGATGTTTGAGCCCTTTTCTTTTAATGCACTTTGCATGTATTTAGCTTATTAAAACTCAAAGTTCAGTTGAGTGATAATAGTTTACTTACCATTCTAATGGTTTTCTTATATCCAAGTGATAATGGACAATAAGTACCTCCTTCACTTCTTGCCTTGAGACATGCAGGGAGCTTCTCTCGGTTCCCCTTCTGGACTGACTGGGAAGGGAATGTTTGCTATCTGACCCTTGGGTACTGGGAGCATGAGACAGTGTAGGGTATTGCAAAGACTCTCCTCTCCTTTACCCTCCCCTCCCCTCTCCTCTTCTCTCCTCTTCTCTCCCCTCCTCTCCCCTTCTACCCTCTCCTCTCCACCCCTCCCTTCCCCTCTCCTCTCCTCTCATTCCCTTTTCTATTCCTTTTAAATGGAAGCCCATATATTGGCTCTGTAGTGGGGCACTTTGACTATGTTTACAATAGGTTTACTGTGATCAGGTTCAAAGATCTATATATATATATTTTTCCTTGCATGCCCATTTTCAAGTCAAAATATAGATCTATGGCTGCCCATGTAAAATCCCCCATTGCCTAGTAAATGACCACGCTATTCATAGAATGTACTTTTCAGTTTTACACACAGCTATTTTATTTATTATTATCATTTTTTTTTTTTAGAAAGAAACATTATTAAAAAAAATAAGTCAAAAAATGTTACATCCTAAGGTAATAAATGAACTATCTGGTAAATGTTAGAGGGGAAAACACTTTTTTTTAAATAAATCTAAATAATCATTGTAAACTTTTGTAGCTAATTAATTCTGTAGACTAGAAGCTGTTTAGATCATTAGAGAGCCTCAGAGTTAAATATTTCTGTGGGCAAAAATGACGATAAAAATCTAGATGTTCTACAGCGTGTAAAAAAAGAAAATTGCTGCTCTAGCCAACTCATGGCACAAAAATAATCTTGAAGAGAAATATTCTGGGACCCACATACTTTTATAGTAGAACTGATGAGCAGACGTACACGGAGGGCACACAAAACCTCAGAGTTTATTAAAGCAAAACTTCTATAACGCATCTTTCATGGAACACAAACATCCACTGAGAACACACATAGCAATTTTATAGTACATAAACAGATATGCAGACCTAATTTACAGTATAAGCCAAAGCATTCTAAATAAACTATAATGTATGTTCAGTGGCTTCCTATATTGAGTTACTATGGTAACAATTCTGATGTGACATTTGCTTGTTAAGAATATGTTCTGTAATTTTTCTTGATATTCCATATACAGATTTGTAGATTCTTGCTTTGGTGGCAGTATGAATAATAAAAAAAAAAGTCAACTGTTGTGATAAAAATAATTCCAGGATAAGCTAAATAGTGTGGTGTTTTTTTTCCAGTCTAAAAGTAAACTAATATTCTGGTCTCAAGCACACGGAGACAAATTTTAATTCTCAATTCTTAGATTATCGGGCTACAGGGTGCCTTAAAAGAAGAGATACGAAAGGTGCATTTCAATACTTTCTGCTGTTCTTCTGTGCAATGGTTTTGGCTTTCTAATAGCTGCAAACAGAGTACTTCTGCGAACTGCCTTAACTGATAGTGTTGGAAACGGTCATTATTCATTCAATTAGAGAGTGTAGGAATGTAGCCATAAGAAAATATTTTAAAGTCAATGTCTGCTCCCATCAGACCCCGCTGACCATCTGAAGTCTTAAAGCGAAACGAAACCTATCAATTTAACAGCTTAAAAAAAGTTATATTCCAGGCAGGTGACGGGAATGTAACTGTCACATTGGTTGTGCTCTCAACCAAACCGTCAAACCATCCAATGGCTGGTGTCATAATTGATCACATTTCCAGCACCATGGCAGTTGAAGATCAAACAGAGGTCAAGATGGCAGCTTCCTTGGCTGAAAATTATAGAAGTGTTTAGTTCTAATTTAAGCTGAACTCCATGATAGGCAATTACTGACTTAATGCAAGAGGCAATTGTACTAGTAGGATGGCCATACACTAATAGACATTTTTCATTCAGCCTGCAAGGCTGAACAAAAGAAATCTATCAGATTCCTCTATCCACACTGGCGGCATGGATGAACAAATCTCCCCTGCCAAGCTATTGTATTCTGGAAGTGGCAACCTTAACAGTGCCTGCAGGTGTTTTTCTGATAACAATTTTCAACCCAGCTCGTTCTACAAAAGTCGGTTGAGTAAGTGACTTGTGTCAAGTTGGCAGGGCCACCAACTGAAATTCTGAAAGTGTATGGCCAATTGAATATTGCAGAGATCTGTGTATTTCTTCCAGATCTGTGCAGTGATCCCATGTGAAACTTTGCCTCTGTGCAGGAGGTTCCTGTAATAAAAACAAGTCACTGCTGCTCTCTCTCTCCTTGTGCAGGGTGACTGGTCTTGTATCCGCCCCCTCCTGTAGTTATCTGCAGGAAGCCTATAGTGGATTAGTGCCTGCTGGGTCCCTCCCACAGTTCTTCTCTTTTCCCAGGCTATGTGCAGCTCATTGATGATAAAGTACTTAGTGCACAAAAAGTAGATTTCTATCCTCTGTGGCTGTTACGGGATACATTTAAAGGAAACATTTTGTACTTTAGGCCATAAACCTTGTGCCTTTAGTTCCTTCAGTGGAGGTAATTTCTTGGAAATTCAGGTCCCATTCAACTATTGCCACACTTCTATAAAAAAACTTGTAGCATTCTTTAGTGTTCATAATTTATTCCTCAATTTTTTTTTGCTTTTTTTTCCAGAAATTGCAGGGAACACAGATGACATCCCTTTGGTCCGCTGGAGACAGCAGTGGCTTGAGAATGGAACCCTCCTCTTCCATATTCACCACCAGGATGGAGCGTCAAATCTGCCAGGACAAGAAGCCACAGAGGAACCTCAAGGCGATGCAGCTGATGACGAACTCAGGATATTGCACATCTCAGTCATGGTGAGTCTATGCTGTACACTGGATCTTCATATCCTCTAATGCCCTGTACACACGGTCGGTCATTGATCGGACATTCCGACAACAAAATCCATGGATTTTTTCCGATGGATGTTGGCTCAAACTTGTCTTGCATACACTTGGTCACACAAAGTTGTCGGAAAATCCGATCGTTGCATCAGATTTGTGTACACACGTTCGGAATTTCCGACAATGGATTTTGTTGTTGGAAAATTTTATAGCAAGCTCTCAAACTTTGTGTGTCGGAAATTCCTATGGAAAATGTGTGATGGAGCCTACACACGGTCGGAATTTCCAACAACAAGGTCCTATCACACATTTTCCATTGGAAAATCCTATCGTGTGTACAGGACATTAGGATTATTATTGTACAAAGAAATGTCTCTGTCCATTTTAAATGGTTTCTTGGCTACTTGTCTAGCTGAGGATTTATCCACTTGATTCTTTTGACAGTTAAAAAAAAATAAGGATTTCGCACAACTCCGAGAGTGTTGTAACTGTTGTTAATCCTTCTGTATTAAAGAACCTGTTTGCGTTTGTGTACAACCGACACCACCTTCTCAATTGGTGCCTTGTTCTCTTTTCTTTTATTGTATTGTAAATTATTTTATTGTAAAAAAAAAAAGAAGGATTTCTGTTGGGTTCAGGTTTTTAGAAAACCAAAATCAGCCCCTCTTTGTCTTCAGTTCACATTCTGTAATGCTTGTGTAGTTTGAGGCCAGCATAAAATGAATCATAGCTGTTCACAGACTTGCTTCCTGAGATCTTAGACAACTGTTAGGTAACAGAAACACATACTGTAACTCTGATTGCAGAATTCAATGGCAAATAATCATTGAGATGACTCCTACAGGTTGAGTACATGTCAAGCTATGTGGGGCACAAGAAGAACCAACAGGGAAGGCGCAAACATGGTGCATTACCCAAAAATTGAATAGGAAAGATATAAAAGCAATATAAAAGAATACTCACAAAAGTACAGTATAAAAGAATATGTAAACTGGAAGAGGCTGGGTGGTGCAGGGTGCAAGTGCTCCTACAACATCGTGCTATACTGGCAAGCTGACACATTTTGGAGGGCACACCCCCTTCCTCGAAACTGTGATTTTGTGTGTATTCATTTTTATTGGTTTTATATCTTTCCTATTACATTTTTGAGTACTGTACCAGATGTCTGCACCTTCCCTGTTTGTTCTTCTTGTAGTTTTACATTGGATTCCCTTATCTGAGGAGGGTGGCATTCGCCTAGCATTTGGGCCATTTATGGATGTGTTGGCTGTTCAGCCTTATCTCTCTGTGGAGGACCTCTGAGTGCTGGGAGTGACTATCTTTTTCTATGTGGGGCACAGCTGGAATGGTTAGGCTAAAGTTGGAGATGGCAATAAAAAATTATTCAATGGCATGCTATTTTACTTTTATCCTAGCAAAGCTTTCTTAAAGAAAACCTGTACAGAAAGAAATATGAAGGCTATTTGTCCCCCACGTTAAAATGCAAGCTGCATGGTTGTCTCAGGCTTCAAAACTTTGTTGGTGACATTTATCAGTTCTGTAGCATAGAAAAACAATGCTAAACAGGAGCAGTGAAACAGATTGCACAACTAAAGTTAAACAAGATTACAGCTTGAGTGGCTAAAGCTGGCCAGACATAGATAAAAATTTGGCCAGTTTAGCAGTGACTGGTCAAATTTTGATCCATGTATGAGCAAACTGGTTGTACAGAAGTCAATTTACCGATCAACTTCTGTACAACCAGCCTGTTGGATTTTCCCCACTGGATCAGTGCTTCTGGATATAGTCAGCAGCGCTGATCAGTGTATTCTGATGGCGGGAAGTTTCTCTGCTGTCAGAATACAATAGATCAGCAGGGAGAATTCCACCATCCATATCAAGTATGTGGGTGGGGGAATCATGTCATTTTCTGTTCAACCCAGTGAATGAATGAAAATAATGACTCATCTAGGGCCAGCCTAAATCTTCTCTCAGTTTTTCTAAAGTAGCACCTAACCCTAAACCTGACCCTGACCACGCCCTAATTTTATGTCTGTTT
Source organism: Lithobates clamitans (assembly GCA_037952925.1). Taxonomy (NCBI): domain Eukaryota; kingdom Metazoa; phylum Chordata; class Amphibia; order Anura; family Ranidae; genus Lithobates; species Lithobates clamitans. Next base: position 5,592,706 of record JBBGZY010000741.1, on the reverse strand, counting down.
AGAACTAAAATCTATTTTAAATTCAATGATAAGTCTGTCTCAGAACTTTGCAAATCCGTTGCAGTTGACTGTCCAGGATTACAGGTGCAGTGGTCCTTAATCCACAGTTACTTAGTTAATCTTGTTGAAAAAAGACGCAAGTCCATCCAGTTCACCAAACACAAGTATAACTGTCTCACATACTTTGGAAGGGAAAGACAGCCTGATATTCATCTAACAATGTCACTTGTATTTGCTTCATATTTGCCTCTCCCTCCCCCTCCTTCTTCTTTCTATGAAGTCCTCTGGAAGCAGATGGTGCTGAGAGAGGCTGCTATTGGGATCCATTGCCATGAGGCCTGGGGAAGGTATGGGACAGACTGCTCGTGGGTGCTGGTTAGGCCAGATAGGGGGGCTCCCAGGCTGTTCTTGTTCATTGGCAGGTTCCAAGGGGTACCCTAAGGAAATTCTTTTTTTAAAGTGCACCAATAGATCTAGGGGACCATCCTATGTCCCAGAAGGAATGGGTTAGAGAGTGCACTTACTCCCCCACCACTTGGTTCGATGTACATGTGGAGGCCGTGCTGTCTAATTCACTGTGTTGTCTAATTCAATTGTTGAAAAGAGAGGAAGCAATGCATAAGCTGAGCAGGAATGAAGACTAAAAGTGGGGGAAAATAGGGAGGAGAGAGGGAAAAGAGAAGGCTGATTATAGGTTACTGGGAGGAGAGGTAGAGAGAGGGCTTACCATGGTCAGGAAGTCAGAGAAGAAGGTATTTATAATTATGGAAGAGAGGTCGAGTAATAGTCGTTTCGGCAGAGGGATGGAGTGGAGAGAGGAGCAGCAGTTATTTGTGTATCACTTAGGCCTGGTTGACACCTCTGCAGGTTGCAGTTTGCATATCCCAGATGCATTAGACGTTTTTGATCCCTTGAAGTTTATGGAACCAAAAAACTGAAAAAAGTCCTTGGCCCTTTCCATAAAATGCATATATGTGAACATGGCCCATAGGAAACCATGTTAAATGGACTGTAGTATGTTTCTACAAAACTGAAAAAGCACTAAAAAAATGCATAGGCCTTAGAGAGCTTTCGAGACAGGAGCTGGTCATGGACTGAGATGAAGGGAGGGTTATTAGGGAGAAAAGGAGCTAATCATGGATATTAGCCAGGAGGAGAACAAGCAGATAGTAAGATATTTGTGGATTAGGAATATTAGAGGCAGCTGATCATGGCTGTAAGGCAGGAGTAACCCTTAATGTTGTCCTTAAAGGTGGTCCTTAAAGGTGAACTCCAGGCAAACAGCTACATAAAAACTTGAAAGACATATAGGGGAGGTGTGTTACCCGACAAAGGATTTGTATTGCTATCCATCCAGCCCTGCCACACAGTACAACCCGCTTGGTGACCTGCTTTTCCAGGATGACCTTTCTACCTCTAACCTGTAGTAAGGCAGTAAAGGAGCAGCAGAGAACACATTAAGTAATTTCCCTGCTCACTCCTTCTATCAGCATGTTCCTTGTCGTAACATGTATTTGTGGGACACCTGATTGGCCCAGGGCTACCCCACCCCCAGTCTTAATGCATGATTGCATTCCTGCAATTTTGCCAGAGTTCAACTGAGGGAATCTATTACTTCTTGTTTTTCAAAAACTGTTTCATTTATTATAAATTTCCCTTGTATCAGTGGAGCGCCAAAGCAAATTGTTAATGTGTATTTATTTATGCACTCTGGTAGGAGTTTGCTCAGGTGAACTCTGGTGTTGAACATATCTATTTTCCCTCTAAGTGGCAGTATTAATACATTATAATCTTTATTTTCTGTGATTGATACTTTCTTTGATATAAGAAAAAAAAAAAAACACGGTAAAAGCTGTAATTCCACTTTAATCTTAAATTTTATTATCTCAGTTGCAGTTCAAAGCCGTATCCTTGTTCCTCTGTGTTTAGAAATGTTGATTTTTTTTCTTTCCGATCATGTCTTTTATTTGTACATTACTATTCTGTTGTTAGAGCTGGAAGCATTTGGAATAATTCAATGTGACTGTTGCATCTTTGTCCTTATAAATTATGTATTATAAATTCAAATGCCCAGTGTTTACAGTAAAATGAATTGTTGCTCTGGGCCGAATTATTTTAAATGACCTTAAAAGCTTTTGAGTTGGAATTTTTTGTGTTAATAAACATGTGAAAGCTGCGTTCACCTCCGCATTTCCAGTGACGTTATCCATTTCGCTGTAAAGGTCTTGTACTGTCCCTTTTTTCATTGTTAATGCTTCTGTGGTCTGAATCAAGTAGGGATGATATTCAAGTCCACAGGCTCCATTATTCATTCCAGAAGAACACGCAAAACAATCGCTGCGCTGGCTGTTACATTATCACTTTACCACAAAACAGAACTTTGTATATTTAATGTTCAACTCTAGGCTGATAAAAACACACCGAGTAATTCAGTTATGTATTCATAAACTATGCTAAAGTATAACTAAAGCCCACATTTTTTTTTAGTTGTGGGTACACAGGAGATGGAATAGAGCACCTGCTAGATTTGTATTGCTGTCTGTGCCTCCATTAGGGAGATTCACTCTCTCTATTTGTCCTGTTTACCATTATCATTGAAAGTGAAAGTAAAAGAAAATCCCAAATTTTGGGTTGACACCAGAAAGGGAATAGAGAGGGGAATCTTCCAATGGGGACACTAGTTCTGGGGGACCCTGGTGACACCCTGGGATTCCCTCGCTTTGGAGGAATATCCGCTCACCTGGGACAGAGGCATTTGGAAGGGGATTGAATGCTCGCATCTTGCCTACCGACTATGGGCCCTGGCATTTGAGGGAGCTACAAGCATTTAGGAAGATTTTCTTTTATGTAATGCAAAAGGACATTATTAAAAAGGCCATGCAAGTCTCTGCCAGTGTGGGACTCATACCAGATGCTGATGTCATCAGCGAGCCACATGTCTGGGGCCCCCTGCCATAATGTGTTTATTGTGAGTAGGTCTGCTATTTTCTGAAGGAGTTCTGTGTTTATACTTATGATAATGTGTATTGTGTCTTCTAAGCTAGAAGAAAGCAAGTCTGACCTGAAAGGTCAGACCTCTGAGCCACCTAGGCTGATTAAATAACTTGCTAATTAGCTCATGTTAATTTATGTTTCTGGTTACAGTTTGTATTGTTAGGGTAATATGGTCAGGAGGGGGAACCTCCTTCTCAAGTATATAAAAGCCTGTATTCTTGTTTAAATAAACAGTTCCAGCTTTGCAGCCAAACGAGTCCTGCCTAGTTCTTGGTGGTAATATGCGGCTATAATATCTAATATCTATATTCAAACTGGAGGAAGCGGTATATGACGGAAGCACTCAACTTATTCTCTCTGGAGAAGAGACGCTTGAGAGGGGATATGATTTCAATTTACAAATACTGTACTGGTGACTCCACAATAGGGATAAAACTTTTTCGCAGAAGAGAGTTTAATAAGACTCGTGGCCACTCATTACAATTAGAAGAAAAGAGGTTTAACCTTAAACTACATAGAGGGTTCTTTACTGTAAGAGCGGCAAGGATGTGGAATTCCCTTCCACAGGCGGTGGTCTCAGCGGGGAGCATTTATAGCTTCAAGAAACTATTAGATAATCGCCTGAATGACCGTAACATACAGGGATATGTAATGAAATACTGACACATAATCACACACATAGGTTGGACTTGATGGACTTGTGTCTTTTTTCAACCTCACCTACTATGTAACTATGTAGTGAACACAAACACAATATAATACTGTCTTTTTTGGTAACATATAAAAGATGATGTTACAATGAGTAAATAAATAGTGAACATGTCACACTTTAAAATTATGCACGCACATGGAATAGCAACAAACTACAGTACTTTAAATTATCCATAGATGACACTTTAAAAGCCTTTGCAGGTTACCAGTTTAGATTTACACAGGAGGTCTGGTGCTAGAATTATTGCTCTCACTCTGACATTAACTGCAGTGCTACCTTCCATGTGTGGTGCGATCACTGTTTATATATGCGTGCAGGACCGACGTGTGCATTCGCTACTGCGTATAAGCACGGGGGTTATGGGTTGCTTTAATTTTTTTGTATATTATTATTATAATTTTTTTCTAGTTTCTTAAAAAAAAAAAAGTTTTGATCACATTTATTGCCATCAAAAGGAATGTAAACATCCCTTATGACAGCAATATCAGTGACAGGTACTCTTTATGGAGAGATGGGGGTCTATTAGAACCCCCATTTCTCCTTTGGGCCCCAATATCTAAATCTCCCTTATAATAGATTCCAGTAGTGCTTAGCCTATAAAGGTGTGTGTTGAGGTGGGATGCAGCACAGTGCCCCAATTAGCCTCTGTTACATTGCAAAATGATGTGAATGCAAGGACTGATTTACACGCATGCATTGGAGCACTGTAGTGCCATTCAGTGCCATTCACTTTAGTGCCATCCGAACGCACCTGGATTGTAGCAGGTTGCATTGACACGCTGCACACACAATACATGTATCTGTCTGATTTAAACACATCTCAGCCTACCTCCCTTGTGTAAATGGTCTAACAGATATAGAAAGTTGAATGAGCAAAGTGATGACTTTATAAGTGTTGCTTATTGTTCAGTCAGCAGGCTTGGGGGTATGGAGGGGGAGCAGGTCAATTACTAAGATTGCTTTTTGCTTAACTATAGCAGAAAAAAGGAAGGTCATTGGGCTGAGTATGTTGTGATGCAGGGTTCCGTTATTAAAGAACTGGCTGAACAAAACTACAAATCATCTGACAGGTAGCGGATCAAATAAGTACCCTCTCCCAGAAAAAAAAGACAGTGGGGAAAATAATTATTCTATCCCCTGCAGATTTTGTAAGTTTGACCACTTACAAATAAATGAAAGGTATATAATTTTTATCATAGGTGTATTTTAAATGATAGAGACAGAATATCAACCAAAAATCCAGAAAAAACACATAAAATAGATGCTATAAAATAAGTTGCAGTTCAGTGAGTAAAATAAGTATTTGATCCCCAAGCAAAACATGACTTAGTACTTGGTGGAGAAACCCTTGTTGACAAGCACAGAGGAAAGAGGTTTCTTGGATGAGAATCTTCTTCCCTCAGTCACCCACACTGAAGATGGGTCATCGATGGGTCTTTCAGCATGACAATGACCCAAAACATACAGCTAAGGCAACAAAGGAGTGGCTCAAGAAGAAGCACTGGCCTATCCAGTATCCAGACCTTAATCGTGTAAAAAATTTATAGATGGAGCTGAAACTTCGAGTTGCCAAGCGACAGCCAAGAAACCTTAAGGATTTATAGAAGATCTGTAAAGAAGAGTGAACCAAAATGCCTCCTGAGATGTGTGCAAATCTGGTAACCAACTTAAAGAAACATCTTACCTCTGTGCTTGTCAACAAGGGTTTCTCTACCAAATACTAAGTCATGTTTTGCTTGGGGATCAAATATTTATTTTACTCACTGAACTGCAAATTTATAACATTTGTATCCTGTATTTTTCTGGATTTGTGGCTGATATTCTGTCTCTATCATTTAAAATACACCTATGATAAAAATTATAGATCCTAAATTTCTTTGTAAGTGAGCAAACTTACAAAATCTGCAGGGGATCAAATAATTAATGAAACGGGGGGGACTTCCCTTTTTGGCATAATGCACACTGGATGTTTTTGGGGCTGCTAAAGGCATCTTTTGTTTTCCTGCCTCTAAACGCCTCTGCATGTTAGCCTATGTCTCCATGCATACATAGATGTTTAGAGAAGATTAGAAGCAAAAAAAAAAAGATCCAAAGCCAGTGTGCACAGGAGCAGTGGCATTTTGTCAAAAAATTGCTTGACACGTGTAAATTCGCATTACTGCTAGGCATGCTTAGCACTTCAGTGTTAATTAATTTCGATGGCCAGAATAAATTATACTTTTGGCCCATAAAATTAATTACCACATGTTTACAGGCGTCAAGTGTTTTTTTCTGCCAAAATGCTGCTTTCAGGTGGAAAGGAGTCTAGAAATGTTAGCAAAACGTCCAGTGTGCATGAGGCCTTAAACTAATCTCTACCCACCTTATAGGGACACCTGTGTAACACTCCATCAGTAGGAGTAACCCTTATTATGGGATCTCTACCTGTCTACATGTATAGCACTTGTTTTTTTTAGTTGTTTCTGAGTGGAAAATGTGTAGCGCTGAAAACGTGTAGGCCCTGGAAATGAACCTAGGGACAAGTGCACATGCACCTCTACAAAGGTGTGAAAATGAAAATGAAAACTAAACCAAATAAGGTGAAGAGGATATTGCTATGGCAACCGGTACATAAGGTAGTACCTAAAGTGCACATATAAACACATCAATGTTCAAATAAACAACAAAGAATGTGGTGAAGAGATAAGTCGAAAGACGTGAGTTTTCAGGAGACCATCCACAATGACAATCTTTAGTGGAATAAATGTTGATACATCCCCAAAAGGTTGCAGATGATGATATTCAAATAATCAAAAATCAAATGACACCCAGGCCATGTCACCAGGGGAGGGGGTAGGTACTCTTACCATGAGATGTGGACCCACATACCAATGGTGGTGAGTCATGCAGGCAAGGATGCAAACATGAATTGCAGATTACGATCTCCTTGGGTGGTTGAGATAAAGACTCTCTCCAGTCATTTTGCAATGGTCAGCAGGTACCGGAACTGGAGATGCAACCAAAATCTCCCAATGATATGTGATATCCACAGATCGCTCACCAATCAACAGTGGGAGCAATGATCATAAAAGAAAAATAGAGAGAAAGCCTCCACATAGCATAGATCAAAAATGTAGAGTTTTAATATAAAAAAGTATAATGTGTACAATAAAAAGGTGATCACCTAAAATGTATAAAATTGTGCAGTGTGTGGAGCTTTAGCAAACATTAACCCGACGCATTTCATCCTAGAGGACTTCCACTGGGGCATAGACTTGCTAGTTATCACTGCGATATATATATATAGAGGAATTAATAAATCAATTAATTCCACAAATGGCAGTAAACCGGACTTAATTAGAATGCCTTGCCTCTCACCTAGCACCCATCCACCAATCACAGGAGTAATACGTGGGGAGCACGTCGCATACGTCACCAATACACACTATAAGTACGTGTCTCGCCTCGCATTCATCCGCCAATCATGGGAGTGCTGCGTGGGGAGCATGTTGTATACGTCACCAATTTACGCTGGCAGACCTCTTAGTCATCGCAATATTATGGCGGACGGCCAAGCCTCGATATGATCACGGTCACACGATTGATGGCTCGCAACACAGGAAGTAGTGTGGGTACCCTCATCATCACATGATGACTTCTGTCAGCAAAGCCACACCCATTGGCGCCAAGATCTCCAACTTAGGTCAGCTTCTAGGGGAGACCACATCACTTGATAGTCATCAGTACTCAGTTTACCCCCCTCCTGTGTGACAAGTGAGCCGCATCTCACATAATGTTTCATATAAGGCTGGTCATTCACAAAAATAATGTAAAGAGCAAATGGCCCCCACTTAACACCAATCTTATTAACCATATGAAGTCCATGAACAACAATTACAACATTTAGATGTCACTCAAAATGTATAAATGTAAAATACATAACTGTAAATCATATAAAATTAATCAGACTTCATCAAAATGGGAAATTAGAATGCTTAATGTATATATAATGTATGAACAAACTCGTGTGTAAAATGTCAAAATACACATGAATTATAAAAATACTCAAGCGAAGAACAGAGAACTAGTATATAGTAATGTAGATTTTCTTTTAACCTTGATTAATAAAGGCATTAATGTTCCAGTCTATATTCACCCAATAGGGTGAATAAGATTTTAATTGGTAAATCTAGAATGTCTCAAGACGTGAGACTCCTCTTAGGCAGGAATCACCTCTCCAGTGAGGGATACATTTGTCTATAATCTGGAACATAGTGCCTAGTGGATTTTTATTGTGATGATGGAGATAGTGTCTAGGTACACTGTGATTAATGCGGCCTTTTTTGATGCTCGCAACATGTTTGTTTACCCTCACCAAAAAAGTTTGTATAGTACGCCCCACATACTGCTTTTTACAAGGGCAGGTGATTAAATACACAATATAGCAAGTAGCACAGGTGGTGAAATATTTCATTTGGCATTGTTGAGATGTGGTGGTGGACTCAAAAGACTCTGATTTCCTTCTACCACAAGTATTATGCAAACATACATTGCGACATGGATAGTAACCCTTAAGTCATGACAAAAATGAAGTTCTGACCGGGGGGTCAATAACATTTGGAGCAACACCACTGATTGCTGCACTGTGCGCCCCTAAGGGCGTGTGCCGGCTGTTATCCTGAAAGACGTCATTCAGGATGACTGAACCATCGCCCGGCTGTCATTTAGCTATAGGCCAGGATATATTTCTGCTGATTGGATCATTAGTGTAAACTCTTTTTAGGAAGGCAATTCCAATATAAAATTATGGTTTGAATCTGGGAAGTTAACCACCCCCCCCCCCCCCGAAACCCAAATATGTATTCCTGAGCTGCTCTCAGGCTATTTATGACTTGACTATATACCACAGGGCCTCACCATAAGTCTTTTGACCTTTGTCTGGTCATCTTGTTTATGATGTCCTGCATACCTCTTGCCTTGTCTAATACCTGTCAAATGTGTCACTTTATCAGGCCTAACCTGGACATGAGATTTAAATTTTTTCACTTTTGTTACCACTTTGTGAATTTTGGAGAGAATGAGAGCGACCCGGTGTTCAGTACTATACCACCATTGTATCAACAATGGTGGTGTTCATCAGACATCACTATTATCAATGTATTTAAGAATACTGATTATACTTTAAGCTCTATAGGAGTAAATAAACTTGTTATAAGAGGAATATGGGGATTGCCATTTCTGACCTCGGAAAATGCAAAGAGTCTGGTTTTTATGCTGACCAGGAATGCCAAAGAAAACATTTGAGTTCTTATCCACATACTTAGGAGAGGTTAGCAATGAAGCCTCTATATTTCTTTCTTTGCATGAATCAAATACAGTATCTTCACCCCTTCTTCTCCTTTGTCTTCACAGCATTATAGGTAGTACTCAAATAAGCTTTACAGCTATACCCTACTTTTTCTATTTGACTGGAGTTCCTCCTTACTCTTTAAGCCACTTGGTAGTTCAAAAATAGCTTTTTGTGTTCTACAAGGTTGAACTAACTAGACGATCTCTTAATGCTTCCTCGATCAATTAGCATCTGACCTCAAAAACAATGAGAATTGCAGAAAAGTTTTTGTGTAAAAAGGCAACGGTGTACTCACAGGTGCTTTTGTGGCTTAGCAGTACCCAAACTTTAAAGCTCTTGCATGGCAAGCATTAACAAAAGGTCCTCTGTGGAATGGAACTAAAGTTAAAAGTAAATGCTCCTTAATGGAGTGCTGGTTTGTGAACTCATAAATTCAGCCGCCGATCCACTCTATATACTTCAGAATCTTGCCAGAGGTTTAAACACTAAACCCACTGCTCTTATATAAATGACTTGGAAATAGGTCATAGTATTTACAGATAAAAATACTGAAACAAACATAGACATTTATTTAAAGGGCCATTCCCTTATGGAGGTGAGTCCTAATATTGAACTTGTAGATTAAATTTACATCTTGGTAGCAGAAGAACTCCTTTTCTTTTTGTTGCCTCTACCAGCCCCATATACAATCTAAGCCAAATGCAAAGAAGCAAAAACCCCTCTTGTGATTTTGGCTGTTCTTGTGGTTATGAGTACTGGAAAAAATAGTACTTCTTACCCAGTATGCCACAAGTAATTTATGTAGGCAATCAATTCAATGTCATTATTATATTTACACTTGAAAATATATACTTCTTTCTTGATGCAAATCATTTTTTTCATATTTGCAATTTCCAGCCAGCAGTTGGAGCTATAATCTCCCTTTTAAATGTTTGCCAGATAATCTTAACATCTTAATTTAAAGAAAAGCCAATGCTAAATAGTTCAAGTTTAAATGACAAACATGGCTCAATGAAAAATCACCCATTCCCCTTTCCTGCTTTGTACAGGTTCATATAGAGTTTTACTTACTTTACTTACTTACTTTTCTGTAAAATAAAGCATTTATGTAACAAAAAAAAGTTACAAAACACTAGTTGAAAAGCTAAACTCAAAAAACATTAAAAAAATTAAAGTTAAATTGACCCCAAAGCATTATTTTTCCTTCTAAGGCATTGGCAATCATATAAATGTTTGTTGGTGGTATGTTTATTTCATAAGCAGATCTTTGGTGTAGGATTGGAACAAATGAACCCGGGGGGCACTGAGCAAATAAACCCATATTATGTTTCAAGTCAGGCCTCTGGCACATCACCTTGGTATCCCGCAATGTATTATGGGAGCCTTCTTGCCCAGTAGAGAACCTAGCAAGGCATGCTGAACTTTTGATTCCCAAAACTGCTGACAAATTGTCCAAGCCTTACATCTACAGCTAACTATACCCAAGTAGAATTTGTATGAGTAATCCATACAAAAACCCTTTCTTTCACCAAACAGCTGTATTTACTGAAATTTCTTCCTTTCCGTGGAAATGATTTCTGTTTTACAGCAGATTTAAGGAGGGTTCTTTTTCGAGTGAACTATATTTTTCTGAACAGCCTTGTCTTTGGATTATAGATATTTTCCTGCATGGTTCAAGATTCTGCCACAGATCTAGGTCACTGTGAAATGCTCGTTATCTCGTTCATTATCAATGCACTTCACTATTATTGCAGCTGGTGCTCGGCCATTTACTGCATTCGACCGGGACTTAGGCTAAGTTCACCTTTTCTTTTCTAAATTCCAGCTCCCCTACATACCAATATACTATTAATTTACCTCTGTTGCAGAAAAATAAAAGCTTTCTTTGATTTTTAGAATAAGGCCTTACTTTAGCCCCTGGTGTGTTCCATAGAAAGTTCATGACTTCCTGGTATGTAGATTTAGTAAGACAGTAAAAAACAGTAAGACACAGGAAGCAGTTCACCAGCTGACCTAACTGTAAATGTACATCATTACTTTACAGTTAAATACCAAGGTTTTCCTCAGGTGGTCAATTTTCGGAAAAAAGTGATTCCAGCAGCAGATTCAACGCAAGTTCACTTTTATAGGCGGTGGGAGAGTTCCCCCCCCCCCTCCTGGAGCCATCGGTAAGCCCAGAACTCTATCTGGTGCAGCTGATGGCTAGGCAGGAAGTCGAGTGAGGGCAAGATGCCCTTGGAGGACAGGAGCGACATCTGACGTCACTTCCTGTTCTCGGGCAGACAGAATGGATTTTTTTAAAGGCAAAATGTCTTTTTTTTTCTTGCTTTTAAAGGTAAATGAGAAATCTGGGGTCTTTTTGACTCCAGATCTCTCAATAAAGAGGACCTTCATGCTTTTTCTATTACAAGGGATGTTTACATTCCTTGTAATAAGAATAAAGTGATCAAAAAAGCTTACACGCAGAAGCGATCGCATATGTAAGTCGCTCTTGCATATGTAAACAGTGTTCAAACCACATATGTGAGGTATCGCCGCGATCATTAGAGCGAGAGCAATAAAACTAGCTCATGATCTCATCTGTAACTCTAAACAGGTAACCTGTAAACATTTTTAAAGCGTTGCCTATGGAGATTTTTAAGTTCCGTAGTTTGTCACCACTCCATGAGTGTGTTACGTATCTATTTACTTGGCATAGTAACATCTTTCACATTATACAAAAGAATTGGGCTAACTTTACTGTTTTGTTTTCTTTTAAGTCATTAAAATTTATTTTTTCCCCAAAAAATTGGGTTTGAAAGACCACTGCGCAAATACAGTGTGACATAACATATTGCAATGACCACCATTTTATTCTTTAGGGTCTCTGCTAAAAAAATATATAATGTTTGGGGTTCCAAGTAATTTTCTAGCAAAAACTACAGATTTTTGCTTGTAAACAGTAAATGTCAAAAAAAGACCCGGTCAGCAATTGGTTAAAACACACAACCCTGCACACATAAACTATGTATGCATCCCTGGCATCCCTCCAGGCATGCATTGGCTGGCTTTTTAATGTAGGCTGCCACCGCTGCTATCTTTGCATGGCATCCCCATGTCCCCCTAGACAGGGCCACATGCGCAGCAGGTTGGACATCCCTGATGTATTGCAAGGGCCTGCCTGATTGCATACATAGTGAATGGATTGATAAGTGGGACCCCTATTCCATAGTTTTGGTTAATCTAAAGCAAATGGTGCAGAGGTGAACTTAGTCTTTAATACATTTAAGTCTAGATTCCAGACAAACAGCTAGATCAGTGGTTCTCAACTCCTGTCCTCATGATCCACTTACAGGCCAGATTTGAATTATTACCTTGGGGAAATGCAGACTATAATACTGCAATCACTGAGCAGCAAATTATATCACCTGTGATGTACCATATTTATCGGCATATAACACGCACTTTTTTCCCTTAAAATCGGGGGAAAATCGTGGGTGCGCGTTATACACTGATCCCTGCTGTCTCTGAGGGAAGAGGAGCTAGCGCCACTGAATTACATACAGCCGCGATCTCCTGTGTACCCGGGGCTCCGTCACTCACAGCCACGCCTCCTGGCCCCGCATTGGGCTACTGTTCTGTCTATCATATGAGCAGGGCCAGGAGGCGTGGCGTACACAGGAGATTGTGGCTCTGTGTAATTCAGTGGCACTCGCTCCTCCTCTTCCGTCGGAGACAGCAAGGATAATCCAACACTGGCGAGGCTGCAATAATGGGAAAGGGGAGGCTGCAGATGGGCACTGAACATGCTGCATTGTTGGGCAATTTAATGGCTGCAGATGGGCACTGAACAGGCTGCATTGTTGGGCAATTTAATGGCTGCAGATGGGCACTGAACAGGCTGCATTGTTGGACAATTTAATGGCTGCAGATGGGCACTGAACAGGCTGCATTGTTGGGCAATTTAGTGGCTGCAGATGGGCACTGAGCAGGGTGCATTCATAGGCAATTTAATGGCTGCAGATGGGCACTGAGCAGGGTGCATTCATAGGCAATTTAATGGCTGCAGATGGGCACTGAGCAGGGTGCATTGATGGGCAATTTAGAGGCTACAGATGGGCACTGAGCAGGGTGCATTGATGAGCTGTGACCCTAATTTTGCTTGAAAGTTCTTTATTTAAAATGTAAGTTTTTTTCCTTAAACATTGCCTCCTAAAATTGGGCTGCGTTGTATACGCCTGTGCGTGTTATACACGATAAATACGGTATTTCAGTTATCTTGCCAACCTAGCCTGTTAGTGGGTCCTGAGGACAGGAGATGAGAACCACTGAGCTAGATTCACATATATGAACTGTCTTACCTGATAAAAGATGTGTAATTCTGCCTAGCCATTAGTGATATGTACACCTCTGCTTGACAGCATAGTGAGTAGGAATGGAAGGTGATACACTTTTCCTGTTAAGCTGGTTATACACATGGCAATTTTCAGTCAATTGTACCCAATTTCCATCCATTTAGAATAATAAATACAATTGCGAGTAATTTCCAGAAGCTTAGCAATTTATGACCCAAAACTTCTAAAGACCATCAAAATGTGGTCAATTGTGAAGTCAAAACTGGGCTGTAGGATGAAAGGATGAAAACAGGCAAAAACTATGGCAATTTCTTTTTCCGCGTACACACAGTCGGACTTGCCAATGGGACAAGCTCCGTCGGAATTTCCGACAGAAAAATTTAGAGCATGTTCTCTATCTAAGTCCATCGGAAATGCCAACAGAAAAAGTCCGATGGGGCACACACAAGATCGGATTATGCGACCAAAAGCTCTCATATGACTTTTTCTGCCGGAAATTCCAACCGTGTGTAGGCGGCATTTGATAGTGATGAGATCTTTCCAGGTTTGATTCCTTCTCACTGAGGCTGAAACCAACATTTTTTGTCTTTAATTGCTCTACGATTGCAACAAAAAATTGAAACAAAACTTTGATAGCGCTATCAAATTGCAGATTGTATGACCAGCTTAAAGAATACAATAGTGTCACCTGTCCACCTGCAGCTTGATAAGTCTATGTAGCTCTGTAACAGAGACACAAGAATGACACAAAAAAAGAGGAAAGTGCACCAAAAATAAGCCACATCCATAAATCATTGAGGATACAAAATAAGGTAGTACTGAGTATTACCAGGGAGGCGGACTTTTTAGGCTAAGAAACAGTGGAGAAGATATAGCAGTATAAAAAATATAAATTTATTGAAAAATACAATAGCTAAAAAACAATGGCAATTGTAACATATAGCATCTATGATTATTGTGCAGTGAGCCCTTGTATGTCTACGCGTTTCACCGTTAGGCTTCCTCAGGACACGGCCAATGTTCACATATGAGACAGAGAAGGGAATATGTCTCTATTTTAAATTGGAATGCAAAATCATGCAAGTCACGGTAGCATGAGAAAGTTCAATCAGCAGTAAGAAAGTATATTAGATATAGCTAAATATCTTAGCAGGGGCATGTAAACAATATTCCTAATTAAGGGAGCAGCCATTAGAGGGAGGAGGGCCAACACTTAGATCCTGGATTTAGTATCAGCAATGCTGAAGGCTCAATACAATCCCATCGCTGCATATTCAGTATACAAATAATCCAGCGTGTCCCTGGGAGACAGCAATACACTGCACTGCACAAGAATGCTATTATTGTTCTTCTTAAACGGCTATTTATTTTATTTTATTTTTTTTAGTAAGAGCGTTATTTTAGCATATATTTATAAGATAATTTGTTTCTCTATTTACAAAAGATTTTTTTTCTTTCTCTTTTACACATTCCACTTTTTAAAAAATGGAAACCAAGCCCCTTTAAATTGATACTCCTGGTTTTAGCAATTTTTATTGCAGATTTCTTTCTCCTTTGCTGGCTGTATTTTGTGGATACTAACACACTATCCTATTTTTTTTTTTTTTATCCTATTTTTTGATCAATAAAATTTCTAAGACACAATATTAATATTGTGTATAGTCGAATCTTGCCATAGCACTGTGCCAACTTAGTGAATTAATAATAGCCTTTCTTATATCACGGGAAATAAAATAATATGCACATCAACAAAATAGTTTTGGTGGCAATAGACAGTCTTGCTGTGTAGAGTTAATATTTATCTCTTGTTGTACTATTCTGAAACATGCCATTTGCAGCCCTCTACATTGGAATCTGCTCTAGTTATTTTTATTTCCAGATGTATTTTAATTTGAAGTCACCAAAATAGTACAATTGTGTTGACACGGAGCCTCCTGCTGCGTGCCCCCAGTCCCTTCATACCAGCAGACAATGTAGCTCGGCTTTTTTTTTCTTAAATACAGGGCTTAGTAAGGGGCAGAAAGTCAAACTGCCATTTAAAATGTTTTTTTTTTAGCGCTATGGAGTGCTTAAAGAGAAAGAATAAAGGTATTTATAAGAGTTTGTAAGTTTATAAAGTGATATTTCTTATCGGTGTTTTACTCATTTGTATAACATCTTTATTTGGTGAACAAATATTTAATATAGGGTATATCCAGGATGCTCAGTTTGTAAAAGAACACCTGACAGTGCCCATGTTCTTTTTGGAAGCCTGTGTAGAACTGACTAAATCATACCATATTAACCACTTGCCTACTTGGCACTTTTACCCCCTTCCTGCCCAGGCCACTTTTCAGCGCTGTCACACTTTGAATGACAATTGCACGGTCATGCTACACTGTACCCATATGAAATTTGTATCATTTTTCACATAAATAGAGCTTTTTTTGGTGGTATTTAATCACCACTGGGGTTTTTGGTTTTCTGCTAAACATATGAAAAAAGACCGATCATTTTGGGGACAAATGTTTTTTTTTTTCCTAGTTAGTTATAAAATTTAGCAAACAGGTAATTCTTCTCCTTCACTGATGTGCGCTGCAGGGTTTGCACTGGTGGGCACTTATGAGGCGGCACTGATAGGTGGCACTGATAGGCACTGAAGAGGTGGCAATGAGGGGCTCTGATAGGCAGCACTGAAGGGCACTGATAGGTGGCACTGATATTCACTGATAGACAGTACTTATGGGCACTGGTAAGTGGCACTGATAGGTGGCACTGATGTTGAGGCACTGATGGGCACTGATTGGCAGCACTAGTAGGCACTGGTTGGCAGCATTGGTGGGCAAGGATTGGCAGCACTGGTGGAAACTGGCTGGCAGCACTGGTGGGCATGGATTGGCAGCACTGGTGGAAACTGGCTGGCAGCACTGGTGGACATGGATTGGCAGCACTGGTGGAAACTGGCTGGCAACACTGGTGGGCACAGATTGGCAGCACTGGTGGAAACTGGCTGGCAGCACTGGTGGGCACTGTTGGGACTGCACTGATAATCAGGACACTGATTAACACATGCCAGTTATCATCTCTCCTCTCCTCATGCTGTCAGCATGAGGAAAGAAAAAACAATAACTGGTTTGTGTTTAAATCTGTGATCAGCTGTCATTGGACACAGCTGATCACGTGTTAAAAGGGCCGCTGTGATTGATTGGCCCTTTACTACGATCTGTGATCTAAAGTCTAAAGCGATCATGGGTAGACGTCCTTGTACACCCTCCCGGAAGGTAAGCCCGCCCTGTAGCCGTCTTTCGACTATAGCACGGGTGGAAAGTGGCCAAAAACTTATAATACTTTAATTTACCATTTAAAGTAATAATATATTGAAGGACGGGCAAATAACTGAAAATTTCCACTCTTTCCCCTCCATTCATAGATCACATATTATTCATATAAGCTGTAGTATATAGTTCCTATAAATGGAGCAGGTGGTTGGAAAGGGCAGGCATGGTTGGGCACTTTTGATAAGCGCCTGTGACAGCCTCTTAGTTCTAATAACCCCCTGGAAGATTACGGCTATGGGGGTAGGGGGCATATACAGAGGAAGATTTTACCTAATAGTAGACGCACCAGCATAATGGACACATCCTACTGACTGTGAGTTATATCCCTTGTGCTGAGATTTCTGTTTTTTATTTTAGCTGCACTTAGACTAAAACCACTTGACCTCCAGAAGGTTTTACCCCCTTCATGACCGGGGCATTTTATGCTATTCAGCACTGTGCAATTTTAACTAGCAATTGCATGGTAACTGTACGCAAATGAAATTGGTAACATTTTGTTCACACAGATAGAGCTTTTTTTGGTAGTATTTATTCACCACTTATTTTTTTCATTATAAAAACATAAAAGGCTGATAATTTTGAAAATAAAAAAAATCTATATTTTCTACTTTCTACTTAGAAAAAAAAAATCGAATTTCTTAAATTTAGGCCAAACTGTATTCTACATCTTTGGTAAAAGAAAAAAAAATCCCAATAAGTGTATAATAATCGGTTTGCGGGAAAGTTATAGCATCTACAAAAACAATGGTATATATGCTGGAATTTATGCAGCTATAGATGATACACTGTAATGGCAGTGTTTAGAGACTTATAGTGGGACTGTGATATGGTGGCGGCCAACTGTGTACCTAACAATGTGTATTGTATGTAATGTGTGGTGCTTTTGCTTTCTGATCTGGCTGTTTTTTTCTCCCTGCTTTACAGGGAGAGGAAACAACCAGATTGCTGTTCCTATGCACACAGAATTCGGTGTGTTTGTACACACCGAACTCTGTGTGTGATTAGACACAGCCAATTAGCTGATTTCAGCCAAAATCTTTGGCTGAAATCTGCTGCCAAACTCGAGCTGTGTCCAATTACAGCACAGGTCGGCAGGGGGTGTTCCTTTTTTGGAATCCATGGTAGTACTTGTATGGGATCCTCCTGGTATGTCATTTCCCTCCTGCATTGTCGCCCAGTCACACATATTCCAGTGTAGACTGCAAATAGCAGTTTCAACACACATTGTAAAGATATGGTCTATTGTAGTAACCACCAAGATACCCCTCCTGAGAAATACCATGTAGGAACTGTGAGATTACAGGAAGGGGCTGCAAAGAGTCTGCAGGAGGTCAGCAGCACTGAAATATAACAAAGGAACACAAAAAATAATTAAAAATAGTGATTTTAGAAATGTAAATGTCATAAAGGTAGGGGTTTTTAAAGCCCATATTTTTAAAGGCTTAGTCCACCTTTTGTGACCATGATTCATGTTAGACTTTTTATATTTATCAACAATCAACCCTTAAACTCAGACTGCCCCCCCCTCCCCTTATCTAAAACATTGGGTGCATCTCCTGTAATGTCCTCTTTGTATATGTGAATGTTTTTTCTCCCACATATCCACAGTGACAGCTTTAACACTGCACACATTTCCACAGTGACCCGTTTGGTCCCACCCACATTTTTACAGCAACAGGTTTGGCCCCTGCCAATTTTTTCACAGTGACAGGCCCCATCCACATTTCCAACCTTTTTTTGCTGGCCCTACCCACATTTCCAACAGGAACATGCCCCGTCCAAATTTCCAATAGGGACAAGCCCCACCCACATTTCTAACAGTGACAGGCCCCACCCACATTTTCAATAGGAAAAAACGCCACCCACATTTGAAACAGTGACAGGCTGCACCAGGGGCGGACTGATGACTCATGGGGCCCCCGGGCAATAGGAGATTATGGGGCCCCCAGGCAATCAGAGATTATGGGGCCACACAGTATACACACACAGACAGTATACAATCACACAGTATACACATACATGTACACACAGTATACACAGACAGATGTAAAAAAA
Organism: Lithobates clamitans; assembly: GCA_037952925.1. Lineage (NCBI taxonomy): Eukaryota > Metazoa > Chordata > Amphibia > Anura > Ranidae > Lithobates > Lithobates clamitans. The sequence goes on along the minus strand of JBBGZY010000741.1, from coordinate 5,573,965 downwards.
AACAAAAACACAGATTTATACATACTGTCCCTGGTTTTACTGAGGCTGGAAACCCTGATGGGGCCCCCTAGTGGTCAGGGCCCTTGGGCAGTGCCCGAGTGGCTCAATGGTCAGTCCGCCCCTTGGCTGCACCCACATTTCAAATGAGAACAAGCCCCACCCGCATTTCCAAATATTGACAGCCCCCCCCCAGATTTCCCATAGTGGCAGATCCTGCCCACATTTCCAGTAGTGAAAAGCCCCACCCACATTTACCATAGTGACAATCCTCACCCACATTTCCAATAGTGACAGGCCCTGGCAACATTCCCAATAGTGACAGGCCCCACTTACATCTTTATTAGTGACATACCCCACTCACATTTCCAATATTTACAAGCCCCACCCTCATTTCCAATAGTGGCAGGCCCCACCTACATTTCCACTAGTGACATGTCCCACCCACATTTCCGCTTTTTTCATGTTCCTTGTGTGTAGCGTCAGCAAACCCAACCTAAAATCAAACCTGAAAAATATGTAATGCATGTTAATACGCGTACATAATTACAGCCTATATTAGTGTTAAATTAGTGGAACTCAAAGAGTATGTAAACTTGAAGGAGAAGTGCATTCAAAGCTCGTTTGGCTGTACTTTTCCTGTGGATCACAGGACTGAAGTTAATTCTGCACTCCTGTGACCCGTTTTCTCAAGCCCGCTGTCGGCTGTTGTCACAGAGCCGGTCTTGGCTGGGGAGAGATTGCGACCATATGGTCAGGATCCACCCAGGAGCCTGGACTGGCACCTGGCTAAGCCTTGCCACAATGTGAAATTTCCTGAATCACTGTAAATTTGTGAATTACATTCGACCTGCAGAGAAAATAGCCTAATAACATTCATTATAGCTCCAGTTTGTACTGAACAAATCTATATGCAATCACCATTTCTTAATTTGGCATCTCATTAGGTAGGACTAAGACAGAAGTTAGAAAAAAAAGGAAGAGTTGTAGGGAAGAATTTTTTTTTATCATGTGCAGTATTATCTAGAAATCTTTAAGCAATAAAACAAACAAGCAGAGGAAAGTCTCTTTACTAGTCAGTCATTATCAGCTTCTCTTTGAACCTCTTCTGCCATCCTCTCTCCCAATCCTTTGTTGTATTTATAGATGCCAAACATTTCAGCTGACTTGAGATGAAAGATTAAGCTGCTATCTATTTTTCCTTACACCCTTTGCAGAATAAGCTATGCCAGTCATACTTGACGAGCACTGCGTCTCTTTTTACGTGTACCCGTTCGATTTTTCCCTAATGAGAAGCCAAGTTAGCTGCAGTTAACAGTCAGGATTGTGAGCGGAAGACAATTAAAATCTGCTTGCCTTTTATCCTACCTGAAATGTACATCCAACAAAAGATTGTTGGGGCCTTTCTATATCTTTGAAGAGAACATATTTAAACAATGGCAATTATCTAGATTTGGCATTTTCCTTGTGTGCCTGGCAGCGACCAACCTGACACATGCCTAGAGCAGGATACGCCATGGTTAATGAATTAAAAAACAGTATATCTTATTATAATGGCCTTTTATAATGGGGTATTCCTGACTCTTAAATTGGGCACCTCACTCTATTGCACCAAAATAGTTTAATATTACGTTTCAATGAATAGTAAAAACTTTAGAAGAATGAAAATTTAATGAGGCGTGAAGTAAGTCGTACTTATTCATGATTTTGCCAAAGAAAATTGGCAGTGTGCAGAATAAAATGTGCAAAGGCAGTCAAAATAATAGCCCTGGCTGGCAGCAATAATTAGGCAAATTAATATAAGTGGTACATGGAAAGCTTTATTGTCTTCACCACTGGAGATATTTAAATGGGTTTCCTACCTTTCACCTAGGTTTATCAAATCCCATCTTCAGCCTCGGTAATTAAAAGGTAAAAATGCTAGGTCCTGCAGGATTCCAGTTTTCATGCTGTCACGCACTGTAACTGTATGACCTTTGATTACTCTTTAATAAATAATTGGAAAAGCCATGGAAATCAATTAGAAGTCATCTTTTCACAAGTTACAGTGAGTAATGCCGTGTACACACGAGCGGACTTTTCGACAGCAAAGGTCCGATGGAACGAATCTGCCAGACAATTCGATCGTGTGTGGGCTTCATCGGACCTTTGCTGTTGAAAAATCAGACGGACTTTAGAAATAGAACATGTTTCAACGACGGACTTGAGTCAGGTAGAAAAATCCGTCTGTATGCTAGTTCGACGGACAAAAAGGGACGCTAGGGCAGCTATTGGCTACTGGATATCAACTTCCATATTCTAGTTCGGTCATACATCATCACGTTCGAATCAGTTGGACTTTGGTGGGATCGTGTGTAGGCAAGTCCGTTGCGTCGGAACTCCGGCGGAACTCCGGCGGAACTCAGTCAAAAGTCAGTCAAAAAGTCCTTCGGAGTTCAGTCTGTTGAATGTCCACTCGTGTGTACACGGCATTAGTTCACCTTTTTTTTTTCTAAATTCCACCCCCCTTATGTACCAATATAGCAATAATGTACTTCTTTTACAAAAATAAAACAGCTTCCCATTTATTCTATACACGTTTAACTCACTCTCTTCGTAGCTGTTTAAACACACTGCTCAATTACTTCTGCCTTACTTCCTGGACAGACTTTAGGTCAGGACACAGGAAGGAAGGCGTAGACCAGCTGAGGGTAGATGATACAGGGTGTGTGTTAATGAGATCAGCTGGTCAACTCCTTCCTGTGTCATGACCTAAAGTCTGTCCGGAAAGTAAGGCAGAAGTAATGGAGCTTTGTTTTTAACCACATGCCGACCGGGCCATAGCCGAAAGACGGCTACAGCGCGGTCAAGTTATTATGGGTGGATGTCCATGGGACGTCTTGGGGCACGCACCCGGGGACATCCGTGACCGCGGGGTCCGGGGGACCCAGTGCATCATGAATCACGGTAAATGGCTGCTGATATCGGGCGTTTACCATGTGATTGCTCCATCAAATGACGGAGCATCACTGGTAAACAAACCGGCGTCATATCATGACGCCGGTTCCTCCCTCCCCTCTCTGTACAGATCGGTACAGTATGAGAGGAGAGAGAGATCGTTTGCAGTGCTGTGGGCACTACAGATCCAGCCCACAGTGCTGCTCAGTGCCCGTACTCTGCCAGTACTCTGCCATACTATGCAATACTCTGCAATACTATGCAATACTCTTCAATACTCTGCAATACTCTGCAATACTATGCAATACTCTTTAATACTCTGCAATACTCTGCAATACTATGCAATAATTTGCAATACTATGTAATACTCTGCCAATACTCGCCAATACTCTGCAAAAAATTTTAACAGAAACAAAGAATTTTTTTTTTTTTTTACCAAATTTTCAGTCTTTTTTGATTTCTAGCGCAAAAAATAAAAAACCCAGCATTGATTAAATACCACCAAAAGAAAGCTCTATTTGTGTGAAAAAAAGGACAAACATTTCAAATGGGTACAGTGTTGCATGACTGAGTAATTGTCATTCAAAATGTGAGAGCACCAAAAGCTGAAAATTGGTCTGGTTAGGAAGGGGGTTTAAGTCCCCAGTGGTCAAGTGGTTAAACAGCTATAAAGAGATTCAGATAAACACTTGTAGAATAAATGGAAAACTGTTTTATTTTTGCAAAAGAAGTACATTAATGCTATACAAGAAAAAGAACCGCTGCTCCAGGTGTATGAAACAAGACTAGTTTAAATATCTCATGGAGTGCCAGCCCCGGCCCATCTCTGTGGGAAACTTGGAAAAGAAGAAAGAAATGGCTGCACATCCAGAACTCCCGATTGCCTTTTATTGTTCACAAAGATAACACCAAAGACACCAAACTGTGGTCACGTAGATGCGTTTCACACATACATCTTGTGCTACATTAATGCTATATTGCTACATAGGGGGGCTGGAATTTAGAAAAAACAAAGGTGATCTTAGCCTTTAACCGCTTGCCGAGTTATACTGCAGCAGGTTGGCACGGCTGCGCGAATTGCCTAAGCTGTACGTCGGGCACTTTAGGAGCAGCACGACGCTGGGGCCGATACGTGTCCGCCGGCGACCCGCAATCGCTCCTGAGAGACAAAACGGGGATCTGTCAATGTAAACAGATCAACGTTCTCTCAGGGAAGTAGAGAAAGATCTGCTGTTCCAAGTGATCAGGAACAGCGATCTCTCTCTGGACTCCCTGTCAGTACACTCCCCCCATGGTTAGAAACACCTCCCTAGGGAACACTTAACCCCTTGATTGCCCCCTAGTGTTAACTCCTTTCCTGCCAGTGACATTTATACAGTAATCAGTGGCTTTTTTTAGCTCTGATTGCTGTATAAATGTCAATGGTACCAATAAAAATGTCAAAAGTGTCCAATCTGTTCGCCGCTATGTTGCAGTCCTGCTAAAAATCGCTGATCACCACCATTACTAGTAAAAAAAAAAAAAAAAAAGAATAATAAAAATGCCATAAATATATGGAACTCCACTTTGAAACATTATTTTTTATCAAATTGTTATGGGTCCTGCTTTAACAGGTTCCCGACCAGCTGCGGCAGGTTGGCTCCCCTAGACGAGCCGTCGTAGCTGTACGTCGGCTCTTTAAGATGCTGTAGGAGGTGCGCGTGCCGCCGGAGGCACATGCCCGCGCACGCAGCGTGTCCCCGAAGCCGATGTGAGTGCCCGGCGGGCGTGATGACCACCGGGCACCTGTGATCGCTTGCAACAGAGCGAGTACCGGGATCTGTGTGTGTAAACCTGGTTCTGTCAGTGGAGAGGAGACAGATCCTTTGTTCATACTAGGTATGAACACCGATCAGTCTCCTCCCCTAGTCAGTCCCACCCCCCTGCAGTTAGAACACACACTAGGGAACATAGTTAACCCCTTGATCGCCCCCTAGTGTAACCTGACAGTGACATTTATACAGTAATCAGTGCATTTTTATAGCACCGATCCCTGCATAAATGTCACTGGTCCCAAAATAATGTCTCAAATGTGTCGGATTTGTCTGCCGCAGTACCACTAAAAATCGCAGATTGCCGCCATTACTAGCAAAAAAAACCAAAAATAATAAAAATGCCATAAATCTATGCCCTATTTTGTAGACGCTATAACTTTTGTGCACACCAATCAATATATGCTTATTGCGATTTTTTTTTTACCAAAAATATGTAGAAGAATACATATTGGTCTAAACTAATGAAGACATTTTTTATTTTTTTGGGGGGTTTCGGATGTTAATTATAGCAAAAAGTCAAAAATATTGTTTTTTTTTCAAAATTGTCAGTCTTTTTTTTTTTTGTAGCGCCAAAAATAAAAACCACAGAGGTGATCAAATACCACCAAAAGAAAGCTCTATTTGTGGGAAAAAAAGAACGTCAATTTTGTTTGGGTACAACATTGCATGACAATTTGCAATTGTGAGTTAAACCGATGCAGTGCCGTATCACAAAAAATGGCCTGGTCATTAAGGGGGCAAATCCTTACGGTCCTTAAGTGGTTACATTCTGATTGGCTGCTCTGGTAAGTGCACTCCGGGTCTCTGTGCCTAATGAACATCTAAACTCAGTTCAAATGCTTTGTAAATAAATGGTAGCTGCATTTGTTATCTTTTTTTAGGCTTTTCTTTTTCTTTTATTTTTTATTTTCACCTGGTGATCTGGCTAGTAACTCTGTTATTTTTCAGCTTCCTTTAACCCCTTCCCGCCGCCACGTTCCGGTCCTTTAAGAACTTCTAGATGCTGGGAGGCAGGCATTCGAGTCATGTGCCTGCTTGATTGACTGTCACAGTGGTCACATGATCGGAAAGCTCCCGATCACAAGTATGCATTGGGAACTTTCCAGTCCCCGCTGGTGGGTGTGATGGGGGTGCACAGGGCGCACGCTATAAGGCAAAGATTTGTGTTTACATAGGGCCCTATATAAGCGTACGGCCAGCGGGAAGAGCTTAAAAGTGATACCAAACCTTAAAATTTTTTAAAATAAAAATAACAAACATGCCTACATAAAGTCACTTTCCATGGGGGCACCCATGCGGGCTTGCTCCTGAATCCCGCTGCTGCATCCATTGACACAGAGAGAGGGACTCGGGCCTGCTCCCACTCCTGTGTCACAGCTCTTGATTGAGAGCAGCGGAAACCTATGGTTCCCGCTGCTCTCAATCTGTCCAATGAGGAGAGCAAGAGCAGCTGGAGCCGCTGTGCTCATGCACATCACTGGATCAGATCGGGCTCAGTTAAGAAAAAGGGGGTTTCTGGGGGGAGCTGCAGCACAGAAGAATGCATTAAGGTGAAAAACCTTAAGGCTTTACAACAGATCAAGCTGTCCAGCAAAAGTTGTAGTAAGAGGGTTGAGGCAAAGCATTTACCACTGACAGGGGTGCTTACAATGGTCAGCTTTATATATGCAATATCTTTACCACAAAAAGGAAAAGAAAGTTGTTTTAATAATTGTACTTTGTTAAAAAAAGAAAGTTTGTGAATAGGCAGGCTTTTTATTACATTTAGACATACTTTGTCTCTTCTGAATTAAAGTACTCTTACCTATCTGTTTGCACTGTACACTGGGTTGTGCATGCAGTGGGCAATTTTGGCATCTACTATTATGATTATACTCCTGCCCATGCACAGGATTCATGTCACCCTGGCCAGGTCAAGCAAAATGTCAAAAGATAGGAACTCGAAAAGAGAGACGAAAGATGTGAGTGGCCTCCAGTGGAGTGAGGACACCCTAAGGCTGTAGAAGTAGAAAATTGTGATTTTCAGAACATTTGTTCAATTGTCTAAGAGTTAAAGGGAAGGATTTGACAGTTAGCTTCGACCAGAGTGAGCAAAAAAATTCAAAAGCAGAGGGCGGAGAATTTTTCAGATTCAGAATACTTTAATAATCCTACTTTACTAAGTACTAACTAATACTTTATTAATCCTAATTATAAAAGATAGAGTTACACTCTACAAAGACAACACAAAATCACAATAACAAATGGAACAAGACACAGTGACACAATAAAATTACCAATAACAGCAATTTTGTTGAATCCAATGGGAACAATTACATTTCTAATAATTGAATTCGCTCCTGGCCAAGAAAAATCATTATTTGCGTGTGTACTTGTCAAAGTTGACGAGAAGAAAAAAGTTCATTCTATGAAAATCATGACATGACATGGTACTCAAATGAAAAGTTGTTCAAAATTAGTTGAGACATAAAGACACCGTTGAACAGTTGGATAAGTGATTATTATAATTTCTGGTCTGAAAAAAATTGTTACAGTTGTAAGGCTAGCTTAAGACAGAAAGTGTGATACTAGATGGATAATTTAGCGATCGTCCATTTTTATTAGGCCATAGCGTGAGTGGAAATTCTTTGAAAAAGATACCTGTTTTGGTGAGAGTTGAACTCTTGGATGGGGACACCTGCTTTGGTGACCATGTCAGATGTGAAGTTTTTCCTCCTTTGTAGAAATTGCCACTTATGTCTTCAAAAGAGGATGACAGGGTAAATCTCCCGAATGGGGAGAGAGAGAGATAAGAACCTAAACAAGGTTCTATATTTCCTCACTCATGTAAAAATGTAATGCTGGATAAATTGCACGACAATGGTTAGGTGTAGGGGTTAACAGGGGGTGCTAGGTGCTGCAGAATGCATATGACATTTGATTTGAAACCCAGGCAAACAACTAAATAAACAGATATAATACCTACTGTATGTAGCGCTACTTCTGAAGTTGCCGCTAAAGAAGTTGGGGTCTTCTGTTCTTGGCCCTTGATTCCTCAGATGTCTAAAGCCCCATACACACGATAGGACTTTGTACAAACTTTCCCTTGGATTTTTGTACAAAGGGCGTTGGCCAGAAGTTTGTCTTGCATACAGACGACAGGACTTTTCCAGCCAACTTTCACCAAACCACATGGTTTTTCAGCTCTTTACCACCACCCTTTGGTCAACTTCTGTATTGTTGACTGATATTGTGTCAATCTCGCCACTTTTATTGGTGAGATTGACACCTTGTGAGCTGGGTCCACACTAGTGTGGGGATCCGACTTGGATCCCCACCAATGCCAGGCACTGTGTTTGGTATGAATCTTGAGGGGGAACTCCACTCAAATTTTAAATAAAAAACCGGCATAGGTTCCCCTCCAGGGGCATACCAGGCCCTTAGGTCTGGTATGGATTTTAAGGGGAACCCCTACGCCGAAAAAAACGGGGTGGGGGTCCCCCCCAAATCCATAGCAGACCCCTATCCGAGCACACAGCCCGGCCGGTCAGGAAAGGGGGTGGGGATGGGCGAGCGCCCCCCCCCCTCCTGAACCGTACCAGGCCGCATGCCCTCAACATGGGGGGTGGGTGCTTTGGGGGAGGGGGGCGCCCTGCGGGGCATGCTGGGACAGTGAGGTCATAAGGGGGCGTGGTCATTTCAATTATTGAATGCTTAGAGAAAGACTAATGGGGAGTACTAATAGTAACTGGAGGGCAGTCTCTTTAACGTGTGTCTCTGGCTGGCTACCGATGGAGCCCTTTAACAATGTTGATGCACTTGGTAAGAGTCTCCTTTAAGAGACTATAGGTAGAGAATAGACAGTTGATGCGGATTGGTTTCAGTATAGTCCTTAAACACTGTACTCAGTTGCAGTTGTACTTTAATATTCATGCAGGACAGTCACTTTGGGGGAGGTATAAGGTAATGTCACCAGCTGGAAAGGTGGCTTAGACTGGGTTGCTTAGACTTAGACTCTGCTATCCAGTTATCCTGCTTTCAGCGGGTCTTGGGTATACCAACAGAAAGAAAGGTGGGCTTGTGGCCCTCTCACTGACTCCTGTACTCAGCAGTTCTACTAGGAGTTAGCACCAGTCCAGCATTCTGTAGCAGTATTCTTGAGTACCCACAGGTCTCTCCGCAGCACTAAGGGAAAAGTTGGTGAAACCAACAGGGCTGCTGGCAGTTTCGCACTCCCGCTGCTGATTAGATCCAAGCATGTCTGGCTCGGCCTCCTTGGAAGTACAGTGCCGTGGATTCGTCCCATAGACTCCCATTGCGCCAAGAGAGCAGCTTTTCCTGGGCAATTCTATGTAAGTCCTCCTTTGGCTACTCCTCTGCCCATAAAGCATACAGGGATATGTAGTTCAGAAACCCAGCAGCTCTTGAGAAATGGTATGTCATCGGCATCACAGAAAAGAAAAAAGGAACAACATCCGCATCTCCGTATTACTGTAGACCAGAACCTGGCTACACCTACAGTATACGAGAACTGTTCTTTCTTCCAAAAGAATTCACATCTTGATTTGTCATAGGAACCGGTGTCCCCATTGGATCATTTTCCCTCATTTCTTGCTATGGTAACAACTTAAAATTTTGGAATTTCCACTCACTTTCTGTTTTGGTAGCAATGGTCACCAGGACGATTAGAGCAGTGAATTTCCCCAGTGAGGACCCAGAGAGCAATAAAAACTTGACATAGAGTTTAAGGCCTCATGTACACTGCTGCTGGTAAACGGACATTCGGAGGCAGTTGGCTGCTTTTTTCAGCTGCCCCTGAACTCATCCAGTGTTATCTTATGTGTACATGTACACAGGTTCATTTAATGTCATTTTTAGGCAGTTGAGTTTAGAGGCCTTTTTTGGAAAGCAAAAAAATGAGTTCAGACACTGATTTTAGAGGCATTTCAAGCGCCAAAGGCTTCTAAGCGTGTATAAACGCGGTAACTCGCGTTTAGCCGCATTTAGTTTACAGGCGTTTTTCATTTTGGCTATTTTGAAAAGAAGAAATTTTTTCAAACGCTTCTAAACGCTAACGGCTAAACGTGGCATGTAAACGCGGCAAAACAGACGTTTTAAACGTGGGTTACTATCTGTCAAGTTAAATCTTTCAGGAGAGGTTGTAAAAAAGTCCAGTGAACATTAAGCCTAACCCTTCCCTACAACAAAACGTTGAATTTACATATACTGTATCAATATCGTTCCACTTCAAACAAGTAGGCAGTGGCAGCTACCATGCTGTATTGTTACAGCCTTACTGGTTGTTTTATTTTGACTGTTGTATACTGTGCTCATTGCCCAATATCTAGCAGCTTCTCTGCTTGCAAACTCATCAAGTCATCGCAGCATTCTGAAGAGTTGGTGAAGACACTAATGGCATTAATAATCTTCAGTAGTCTTCCACCACTGAAGTATATGATGGATGGATGCCCTGTAGACTCTCTTGCATATAATAAATTGGGACACCGAGTATTGTCATTTACAGAATAGGTCAGAGCCCGCGGGCTTCTCAATGACTTTTCCTATTCCTTGTGAAACTGGTAGATCCCACTCGTCACTCTCTTTCAAGCAATCTCAGTAGATATTTATTTCCTAGATAATTAATTTTAATAACAAGCTGTCTGAAATCCCCTCTCCACATTCTGTTTTCCCTGTGATCCATCACACTCCCAGCTCACATCTTAATATATTATGTGAATAATTAGAACAAAAGCAATGAGCTGTCAACACGTCTCCAGGTCCTTATAGTAGACAATGCCGCTCACTTTGTCTCTCTCAACCCCACTGTCTTTGGGATTAAGCCTTTGTTTGCTTAAAATAATGTTATGTCATTTTGTCCCATTACCTTCTTCTGGAATATTAATGCTTCTTAATGGAAGTAAATTAAACATTTTTCTGACGACTCTCGCTAAAGTTACCATTTTGTGAAGCAATAATTACGTAAAGAAAAAAAATACAAAAATCAACATTTCTATCTGTAGTAATTCAAAAGGAATCATTTTTTCACACTACAAGACAAGTGTGCAGGATTAGCTCAATAAAATGTGAGGTATGCAGCAAATATGGGATAAGTTGCCTAAATTTAGTACATTTCTTCTTCTGGTTCACAATGCTAAGATGTTGGTCCTCTGTAGAAAAATGCTGCTGCTTCAGTGCTAGAGATGCAACTACCACATGTATTCCTTTAGCTGTGAGCAGTGACACGTAAAAATGAGCCCTATTTGTTTTTATTACCCCTCAACTGCTCTCTTTTTAGCTGCAGAGGCAGCGGCCAGGGGTGTACACATGCCACTGCCGCCATGATTGGCCACTGAATGGGGCCATTCTGCAACCGCCCGCAACTGCGTACAACATACGCGGTTGCGACACAGTACTTCAGCATTTCAGGGGTTAAAACTGCTGGTGAGTAGGCGATACAATACCTCCACACTGTATGTCAAATGTTTTCTAAAGAGTGATCTGAGCGTGGAGAACTCTTCAGAGAGCGAAGCAAGTGTGAATGAGTTATAAGAAACTATTTCATGAAAAATAGATTGCAGAGCCATGAAGTAGTGAATTTGTATGGATTATGCTTCAAGAATAACAATATTGTTTAGTGTTACATCAAAGTTGCCTTGGCTTTAAAACAGTGCTGCATCAACTAAGTTAGGCAGATGGAAGGCCTAATTGCCTCTCTGTACATTAAAGAAGAGCAGTTTGGGCACACCACAGATTGACCTAATTTATCCGACTACATACAAAGATTTGCTATTTGCCCCTGGCTCTTTGTAGTTATTGGGTCTTCACCTACTAGACACTGCTTCACTTTCCACGCTCAGTGAACTCTGAGAGCCTTGTATCTACAGACCCATGGAAAGTCCTTATATTACTGCACTTCTAATTCACTCTATCCCAACCCTTCTTGCCACCCCTTGGTTGCGTCATTTCCAAACCTATGATTCCCCCTTTCAAGTAAATCTTCCTCCTTGTCTTTCCACCATACTTCCCATTTTAGTTCTATCCCTTTCTATAACTTGGTTTTAGCTTCTAGTTTTTTCCATCCCTCTAAGTCATTCTTTAATTCTATACTGAACCCATTCCCCTAGGTTGTTGTGAATTTAATTTCTATATAATCAAAGCCCTAACATCTTATCTATGTAAGTATGTTATGCCATGGAGTAAGTAGTATGTAAGTAGTATGTCATGGGGAAATGGTACTAAGGTACATGTCTACAAACTTGTTTTTAACTGGGTAAGTAGAAATGTTCTCTTACTGCTTACACTTTTAAAATGTAACTATGGGGACTGCTACTCAACAATGGGGTTGATGATTGTAATAAGCTGTCTGGTGCTGTAACTTAGAAGTATACTAAATAAATAATTTTAAAAAAGCATTGCATGTGCACTTCAGTTTGACTGAACTCCCACTCTGAAATCCTGCATAGGCTACATAGGCAATGGACCAGCCATACAATCTTTGCTTGTTGGGCTTAGGTTAATGAAGACCACAGCATTTATGCATTGGCAATGCTCTACAGGGACAGCGTGGAGCCATAATATGTATTATCTATAAATCTGCTTATCAGTTTAGGAATAGAGTATAGTTTTTCTTCTCTCTGTGTCAGGCATTTTATTTAAAAAAAGAAAATAAAAAAATGAACCTTTAATTCTAATTTAACATACTTAAAGTTAACTGTACATAATATACATTTCTAAAAATCTTGGTAACGGGTTACAGGTTATTATTCTGCATGCAGGCAATCGTTCATAATATTACAGGTCCTCTTCATCTACACAGCTTGACAAACCAAGTCCCATCTCAATGAAAGAGCCTGCAAAGAGATTGAAGGGAGAGGGGTGACAGAACAAGAAAGCAGGCCTGGAGAAGCAGAAAGTATAAATTTAGGTCCACATCTACCCTACAGTTCAGCTATACACATTGCAAAATCGTCATCTGCTTCTTTTCTAAAAATAATGAGTAAGGCCATTCTACGGCATTTGCTGAAATTGTTTAAAAATGAAATACTGTAGAGTTTTGCCTTTACAATTTCCAGTAATATAAGAAACATTACCCCCCTGCGTGCAACACTGCTTGCAAGCATGTCACCTAAGTTGACAGTAAGTTTGAAAACCTTGCAGAGGATGCCTGTGATGTAAAGTGAAGGTTGTAGCACACATCCAGCAGATGCAGTGAGCTAATTCTGTTGTTATAGTTGTTGGGAAGAAATTGGACATTTCTGTCAATTATAGAAAAGCATTGCTGGCTGCAGACTGAACAGAACTTTTTCAAATTACAAAATGGCTTTAAAGGAATTATATATAAAAGAGTTTGACAAAACTGGAATTTTTTTTTAAGCGCTTGACCAACGGTAGAGCTAAGAGCTATAGGTGTTACAGGGGACACACCTACGCAGATCCGAACATCTGGGGTCATTCCTACCAACTAGAATGTTTCCTGTGAGGTTCTTACCCTGCCCTGGAGACCCCACATGCATTTGCACATACAGGGCAGGTTTAGGCAATACTATATGGGATAATAAGAAATACACAATGGAATAATGTGGTATTAAAAAAATAGGAGAGTAACAGGATATCAATAAAAACACAAATAGTATCACTCCTGACATAAAGTAGAGATGTAGGGTCTTGAAATGCTTAAGTAAATGACATAACAAATTTGGAAAGGATATGTGGCTGGTGTTAGCATTTGACTAGCCAGTATTGGGCTGCAGGCTCTGATTTTTACACTTACTTCGACTTTAACACACATTAATGTGCCTACTGCTTAAACATGCATTTTTTATGTGTTTTTGATGCTTCTGTGATGCTAGAGTGATCCTTCAGTAATGCTTCAGTGACGCTTCGATGATGCTCTTCTGAAGCTTTAATGAAGCTTGACAAATGCCCTTTGTGTGTTGAGTTTCTATTTGCTTTAAAGTAGCCCAAAAGAATCCCAGCTCAACAGTATCCTCACTCATCAGACCCCAAGCTCGTTAGTCCCCCGTTCAGCAGATCCTCAACTTATTAGTACCCTCGTTCAGCAGATCCCCTGCTCAGTAGTACCCCCTGCTCTGCTGATGCCATACTCAGTATTACCCCCAGCTGTACTGATCCCCTGCTAAGTAGTAACACCCAGCTCTACTGATCCTCCACTCTCTCTCCCTCTGGTTTACTGATCCTCCTTTCTCTCCGGTCCCTGCTCACCTCCCGCTATAATGCTCCCACACTGCTCACCGTGTGTGACATCTGCTAGTTTCTCCTGATCTGGTTCCTCAGCTCTGCTGATCCTCTGCTGCTTAGTCCAATATTTCCAGTCCCCTCTCACCTTCTGCTATAGCTTTCCCATGTTGCACACCACGTGTGGCGTCTGCTTGCTGCTCCACTTCCGGACCCTGTTCACCTGCCTGCTGCTCCACGCTGCACACCAGATGTGATGTCTGCACCACACACTCCCAGAATAAATACACATGAACCAGAAGTGAAAAACAATGGGAAACTGACAGGCAAACCACAAAGGGAAAGACAAATCATCTCAAAAACCTAACACAGTAGCTGCCAGCAAAAGGGTGTTAGCACACCAATGTACAAGCATAAGATAAAATAATATATATGTGGCACTTACTAAAAAGTAGATATTAAAATAAATATAAAATAAAATGCTTTTTAGTAAGCGCCACATATATATTATTTTATCTTATGAACCAGAAGTTACTGCTGATGACATACTTTCAGTTCACTTGTTGGTTTCCCAGTGCATCCTGGGATATCTCATAGAGTATTTGCAATAACTCAGAAACAAAGCTAAGCTAATGCTGAATAAAAGTCTCTCAAAAGCTTCAGGCGCTGCAAGCAAACATTGTCATCGATTTCTATGAAGGCTTTGGAGACACTTTGAAGCACCAAGAAAGTGACATGAAGTATAATGTTTTAAGCGAAGCAAAGCAAACACAACCTTTGAACAGGACTGTAAAGCCAGCAATAGACGGTTTGAATCTCGGCTGGTTCAGCAGGGACTGGCCGAGATTTGAACTATGTATGGGCAGACTGAATGTACCCAAGTCGATCCATTTGGGTACAACCAGCCTGTTGGAATTTACATGTGATTATTTCTAGTGGCTGTTATAGCCTCTAGCAGTAACCACTGTGTTCTCCCAGCCAGTAGTGTATTTAGGTTTTGTGCTGCCCTAGGCCTGACTAAACTCGTGCACCCCTAATTTAAATATGACCCACCCCTTCCTGTCAAGGCCACACCCCTTGCTGTTTAAGACCCACCCTGACATTTTTGAGTGGGGACACTAGTTCTGAGGGCCTAGGGGGGGCATTGGATTCCCTTAATTTGCATAGATTTCGCCTCACTTCCTGTTTGGCTATGGGGCAGGAAGTGAAGGGAAATCTCTGCAATGGCACAGGGATGGTAAAAAAAATAAACTAACAGGGGCTATAACCCTTCCTTATTTTATCCAAAACGAAAAAAAAAAAAGTGTTGACTATAGTTATACTTTAAGCACAAATTTCTGATAATTTTATGAAGAGGACTAAGAAGATATAACCATGCCAATGGTGCAGCAGAAAACATACAGCACAGTGAGGAAGGTTTGTGGTCCAGGATGAGAGGACAGTCAAAATTAGAAGCACCCCCCCCCCCACAGTTGCGGAATGCCGGCTGCCCACATACCGGTATCAGTGCGGCCACTTTATGGGGGGCGCTAGACTAATTTGCTTCTCAGCCCAGTCCGCCCCATAAGACTGGCGCTACACTAACAGTGTAGCACAAGCCGGCGGGGACTCTTTCCGTGCTGCCCCCTGGCAAAGTGCTGCCCTAGGCCTGGGCCTTGTCGGCCTAGGCCAGAATACAGCGTTGTTCCCAGCAGGGACGGCTCCCCCCCACCAGGAGAACACATCAGCTCAGCGGGAGGGATTCCCTCATCAACACTGACTGTGTTGCAGGAAAGAAAATCACTCCATCTATGGCCAGCCTAAGGTACCCATTTTTATTTAGCGACATTGGCATTCACAATGCTTTAAAAAAGTATGTCCAATGCCACATTTTGAAGTGTATATGAGCCAATGGTATGAGATAAGGGGTTGTATGTGAGTGCTGTTCTTGATTCCTTGGTGTTAAATTTGCCGATGTGCTCCGGTGTTTCTTCAGTTCTATTCTTCCTATCAGTGCCATGAGCTACAGGGCTGCATACTATAATTTTACTCTAAATACTAAATACTATGCAGAGAATGAAACTGTTCCCAGAGCCAGTGAGGTCAGTAGGATCAGGCATCATTTCTACTCTCCCACTTCATCCTGCGTAGAATAAAGTAGTATTGCTCTTTCATCATCCCTTTTACTGTGAAAATCAAAACTGCAATAAAAGATGCACTTTTTAGGGTGAGGGATAACATCTGAACCTGAATGCCACAAAAAAAAAGGCACCGCTATCTTTTAACTATCAAAACCCTAAAGGAGGAATTGGATACATCTTTAGGGGAAGTAGAAGAACCTTTTTACAAACTAGAACATTCCTTTAACTGAAATGGAATGCAGATGCCTTATAAACTGCCGTAAGGTATAAAATGAGTTTTTATGTATTTGTTAAGTATATGTTCTCAGAGAACAGCTAGAGGAAAAAACGGTAAGCAAACTTACTGAATACTTAATGAACCCACTTTCTGATCCTTTGACATACCAGCAGTCTTCAGAGGTCTTGATGTTTTACTGTTTTCACATCCATTTTTCACAAAATGCCAAAAATTGTCAAAATAAAAGGCAAAAGTTGCAATTGTATTTTGGGATCTACAGTTTGAGATGTCAGTGACGGGGTCAGGCCTTTGTTAGAAAAAGAATATGTAGCCACACACTACAAGCCCATACGGGGCCTTCATATTGAAGTTTCATTTTTTTTTGGCAGAGCAAACATCTAAACATAACTGGACATAACTGGAGCTGAAAAAGCACATTGATTGTGTAACTTTTATGTCAAACTAGAACATCCAAAATAAAAAAAGTAAAAGTTAAAATATATAACAAACTATGGAAACTGGGCCACTTAGCACTGAAACTTGTCAATAGATCTTTTTACTGCGTAATGCCTTGTGTCAAAAATATTAAGAAAAGCCAAGTTCTGTAACTTTTTTTTTTCCATTGACCCAACTAGATGGAATTGTGTCTTTTTCAACCTAACTATGTACAGTAACTAACTGACTGAACACAACTTCAAAGCCCCTGACATGGGCTGAAGTGTCAGGCTCAGAAGAAGTAAGCGAAACAAAATAAGGGGCAAATATAAATCATGGATAAGACTGCACACTTGTTTTAATTTAAGACTGTTTTTATTATTACTTTTAGTAAATAGATAGGAAAGTATATCACATTTACTAGTTTTTAAACTTTTTTTTTTTAATTTCTTCAGTTACTTCCTGGTTTCCAGGGCTAGGCAAATGGTGTCATACATCTCAGGAGGCTTCAGGAGGTAAAGAGGGGCTCTCTTACCTAAGCACACCCTCCTGCCTGCATGCCTGAGCTAAGGGCAGATGGATTCCAAGAAAAAATTGCTAGATGAATCATCTGTCCTTTCTCAAAATGGCCACAGCCAGAAATGGGGTGTCTTTCAAAGGGATTTCTCGGTAAAATAAAGCATGGAGACATAGAGTGATGGATGAGTGAGTTTGCTTTTAGTATTAAAAATGAATTAAGTTGTGTGACAGACCTAGCGACTTTTGGAGGGGACTGTATGCTAGTCTCTTGCCGATCAATCGGGGGCCCTTGCATTTGGGGGAACGGTGCTCTTTGTGAGCTGTATGCCTGGGGACCCTTGAGGTGGTATTACAGTGGATTCGGGTCCTGGTCCTCCAGGACACACAGACTCTGGGGACCCTGGTTTGCCATATTGGAATAGTGGCTGATTCATAATGCTGGGACAGATACTGTTAGGAGATGCTGATGTAAATTCCAACACCTGTCTGTCTGTTGTCTGCTAAAATGTGTATTGTAAATAAGTCTATAGTATGGGATCTAAGAGTCATTAGATCCCCATTGTTGTTTGTGTTAATTAACTCTGCTATTGCGTGAAGAAGAGTCTATGTTGATTGTGATAATGTTGATTGGATTTTATGAACTACAAGACGGCCAGTCTGGCCTAAAGGTCATGTCTGAGTCATCTAGGCTGTCTAAAGGGATTAGTTAATTAGCTCATGTTAATTAGGTTAATTAGGTTACAGCCAGCTGTATTGTTAGAGTAATATGAGCAGGAGGCCTGCACCTCCACTTTTATTGTATAAATAAGACTTCCTGTCAATAAAGAGAGATTCCTGGTTGAACTTACATACAGCCTGCCTGGTGTTTGTTCTGAGCTATCACAACTGGACTAGAACGGCACAGAGCGGCACAGAGCTGTAGTTGCATTTTTGGTTTTCTGTGCTCAGATGCAGTGTAGTTCCACTTTTATATCTATATATACCGACCTATAGACAAATTTAAACGAAAGGTAATTTGTACAAAACCAAACCACTGCCATGCGCTCATACTATAATGCACTAGAACGGGAACTGTCCATGGGCCATATGTGTGGGTCTAATAATAGTGATGATTGGAAGTCCAGAGCCCAGTAACATAAGTAGCTGGAAGTCATATAAAACACTGTGTGTCCCAACACATATGGCCCATGGACAGTTCACATTCTGGTGCACTATAGCACCTGGCAGTGGTTTGGTTGTGTATAATTTCTTTCCCCATCATCCCTGGGGACACTTTGTTGCTGCCATGCTTTTGTTGTGCCCTTTACTAACTCTTGTTCTTCAGCTGTCATCATGACACTATGATGGGGAGACAGTCTTTTAGCACCCAATCTAATTGTGTTGTGTAGCATTTAAAGGGAATTTGTTCCTCCGGCTGCACTTTTTAGGTGCGGAGTGTTGCACATTTAGACACGTTTTACAGGAATTACCGTTGAACTCAATCTAAAGCTGTTTTGCTGGAAACCTCATTAAAATTGCAGCCAGCTCAACTTTTTCTAAGCGCCCTTTCACACTGACGCACTTTTGATGCTTTCCCATTGGCTTTGAATGCAAGGTGCCTTTTTTGTCCGCTTCTGAAAAACTGCACCAAAAGTGCTGAACTTTTCAAAGCACAGCACACCTTTTGTATGAACAGTTACATAGGGTTTAATAGGGAATAGTTTTCATGTGCTTTTGTCACTCTAGAAAAGTGCGTCACAAAAGTGCACCAGTGTAAAAGGGGGGCTGACATTCCATACACAATGCACCAATATGTACACAACTTGTACTACAGCACTACACAGAGGTGAATAGTGAAGCCGCGTACACGTGAGCGGAATGTCTGACAAAAAAAGTCCGACGGAAGCTTTCCATCGTCTATTCCGATCATGTGTTTGCCTCATCGGACTTTTTTTTCCGAAAATTCTGACAGGTCTATAAATGGAACATGTTCTAAATATTTCCGACAGAACCAATTCCTATCGGGAAAACCGCTCGTCTGTATGCTGTTCCGACGGACCAAAAACGAGGCATGCTCTGAAGCAAGTACGAGACGGAAGCTATTGGCTACTGGCTATTGAACTTCCTTTTTCTAATCCCGTCGTAAGTGTTGTACGTCACCGCATTCTGGACGGTCGGACTTTGGGCTGACTGTGTGTAGGCAAGACCTCTGGAATGGAATTCCGTCGGAGTTCCATTGGAGAAACCTTCGGAGTTTATTCCGACGGCAAAAACGGTCGTGTGTGCAGGGCATAAGAGTTCCCTGCTCAGCTCTGACATGCTAAAGAGGTCCTAATACATTTTAATTCTACCAAATGCTTCTGCATGTTGCAAACATCATGCACTTGTTTTTTTCACAGAAAGGATAAAAGTCAAAATGTTTTTAAGCTAAGCATTTAAATCATTTACAATGGTTGCTGCGCCTTAATGTTTAAAAGTTTTATTTCCCTGCAGAATCAGTGTCCTTTAAAGTGGTTGTAAACCCATATAAGAAAAAAAACCTGCAAGACAAAGGCATAATGAGCTAGTATGCATCGCATACTAGCTTATTTTGAAATACTTACCTTAGATCGAAGCTGTTGCAGCGGTCCCCGTACACCGCTGTGACCGGCAACATGTCTCCCGGAGTTATTTCTGGGTTCGCCGGCTCCGGCGCTGTGATTAGCCAGAGCCGCGATGAGGTCACTCCCGTGAATGTGCACAGGAGCCTTCGGTCATGGCAAAGGCCCTTTAGATACGGCACGATCAAGCTGTTTCTTCAGTGTGCATGCACCAATGGCGTCAGAGCAAGCGTATATGGTAAGTATATCCTCAACTGTGTAGGTTTAGGAGATATTTACAGTACCTACAGGTAAGACTTATTATAGGCTAGCATGTAGGCAGTGGTGTCATTAGGGGGTGGCTTTTGGGGCTATAGCCCCAAATCTGGGGCCCATAGCCCCGAGTCTCTGCAGGGGTCCCCAAAGGGAGGGGAGGCTCTCTGGGGACCTTGATGTAAGTGGGGGGCTCTCTGGGGACCCTGATTTAGGGGGAGGCTCTCTGGGGACCCTGATTTAAGGGGGAGGCTCTCTGAGGACCCTAATGTAAGGGGGGCTCTCTGGGGACCCTGATTTAAGGGGGAGGCTCTCTGAGGACCCTAATGTAAGGGGGGCTCTCTGGGGACCCTGATTTAAGGGGGAGGCGTTCTGGGGACCCTAATGTAAGGGGGGCTCTCTGTGGACCCTGATGCAAGGGGGAGGCTCTCTGGGGACCCTGATGCAAGGGGGAGGCTCTCTGGGGACCCTGATGCAAGGGGGAGGCTCTCTGGGGATATATATACACACACACACACTTTTATATTATATACATGTGTATGCCCGCCCAAGCGTATGACTTTCTTTACTACGCTGCTATGGGCTCTAGCCCCAGATCTTTTGTAGACCTAGCAACGCCCCTGCCTGTAGGTACAAGTGGTGTAACTGAGTTTACGACCACTTTAAGCTAGGGGATGGTGGCTGTGCTCTCTTGTGATCTTCTACTCAACAGGAAATTTAGGGAAGCAGAACTGAGAGAGTAGGAGCCAGCTGTTTAGAAACATGATACATGTAAGTGCAATGATTAAATTAAATACTTTGCTGGGCAATTTACACTCATCGGCCACTTTATTAGGTACACCTTGCTAGTACCGAGTTGAACCCGCTTTTGCCTACAGAACTGCCTTAATTTTTCGTGGCATAGATTCAACAAGGTGTTGGAAACATTCCTCAGAGATTTTGGTCCATATTGACATGATAGCATCACACAATTGCTGCAGATTTGTTGGATGCACATCCATGATGTGAATCCCCCCTTCCACTACAAACCAAAGGTGCTCTATTGGATTGAGTTCTGGTGACTGTGGAGGCCATTGGAGTACAGTGATCTCATTGTCCAGTGGTGAGATGATTTGAGTTTTGTGACATGGTGCATTATCCTGCTGGAAGGAGCCATCAGAAGATGGGGACACTGTAGTCATAAAGGGATGGACATGGTCAGCAACAATACTCAGATAGGATGTGGCGTTAATTGGTACTAAGGGGCCCAAAGTGTTCTAAGAAGATATCCCCTGCACCCTTACACCACCAGCCTGGACCGTTGATACAAGGCAGGATGGATCCATGCTTTTATGTTTTTTACTCTAAATTCTGATCCAACCATCTAAATGTCGCAGCTGAAATTAAGACTCATCAGACCAGGCAACGTTTTTCCAATATTCTATTGTCCAATTTTGGTGAGCCTGTGCAAATTGTAGCCTCAGTTTCCTATTCGTAGCTGACAGGAGTGGCACCCGGTGTGGTCTTCTGCTGCTGTAGCCCATCTGCTACAAGGTCCGATGTGTTGTGCATTCAGAGATGGTATTCTGCATACCTTGTTTGTAACAAGTGCTTATTTGAGTTACTGTTGCCTTTTTATCATCTCAAACCAGTCTGCCCATTCTTCTCTGACATCAACAAGGCATTCTCCTCCATACAACTGCCGCCCACTGGATATTTTCTCTTTTTCAGGTCATTCTCTGTAAACCTTAACCACTTAAGGACCGGAAGATTTACCCCCTTAATGACCAGGTCATTTTTTGCGATACGGCACTGTGTCGCTTTAACTGACAATTGCACGGCCGTGCGATGCTGCAGTCAAGCAAAATTGATATCCCTTTTTTCCCGCAAATAAAGTTTTCTTTTGGTGGTATTTGATCACCTCTGTGGTTTTTATTTTTTGCGCTATAAACAAAAGAAGAGCGACAATTTTGAAAAAAAAAACAATATTTTTTACTTTTTGCTATAATAAATATCCCCCAAAAAAACTTCTTCATCAGTTTAGGCCAATATGTATTCTTCTACATATTTTTGGTAAAAAAAATCAAAATAAGTGTATATTGATTGGTTTGCGCAAAAGTTATAGCGTCTACAAAATAGGGCATATATTTATGGTATTTTTTTAATATGATATTTTTACTAGTAATGGCGGTGATGAGCGATTTTTAGTGGGACTACGACATTGCGACGGACAAATCAAACACTTTTGACACTTTTTGGGACATTTATACAGTGATCAGTGCTATAAATAGCCACTGATTACTGTACAAATGTCACTGGCAGGAAAGGGGTTAACACTAGGGGGCGATCACAGGGCTAAGTGTTCCCTAACTGTGGGAGGAGTGTACTGACTAGAGGAGGAGAGAGATCGCTGTTCCTGATCATAGGAACAGCAGATTTCTCTCTCCTCCCCTGTCAGAATGGGGATCTGTCTGTTTTCATTGACAGATCCCGGTTCTGGCTCTCCGAGGAGCGATCGCGGGTTGCCGGCAGACGTTGTGGCCGCTGGACATGCGCATCGGTTCCGGCCTTGCGCTGCGGGCGTGCGCAGAGCCGATGTGCCCCCTATAGTCCCTAAAGCAGTTGCTGTACAGCTACGGCGATTCACGCAGGGGAGCCAACCCGCAGCCGTATAATGACAGCGGCTGGTCAGCAAGTAACTGGAGACTGTTGTGTGTGAAAATCCCAGCAGATCAGCAGTTTTGAACTACTCAGACCAGAACATCTGACACCAACAACCATGCCACGTTCAAAGTCACTTAAATATCTGGCACCAACAACCATGCCACGTTCACGCCAAGTCACTTAAATCCTTTCTTTCCCATTCTGATGCTCGGTTTGAACTTCAGCAAGTCTTCTTCACCACATCTAGATGCGTAAATGCATTGAGTTGTGATTGGCTGATTGGCAATTTGTGCTACCTAGAAATTGAACAGGTGTACCTAATAAAGTGCCCAGGGAGTGTATATTTCTTCGATCTGGAGTCATATTAGTAAAAGTTTGAGCATGTATTATTAATTTAATCCTTAAATCACTTTGGAGTTTTTTTTATATCACCGGCTCCTATGTTTATTGAAGTAAAGTATAGTGTAAGTGCACACACGTTTCAAGGTCATCCAAAGGATTATCCAGTAGATTCCCATACATGCTCATCACGTAACTGTGCCTAACATGGGATGGAAATAATGCCTACCGTATATACTCAAGTATAAGCGATCCGAGTATAAGTCGTTCCGAGTATAAGTCGAGGCCCTAATTTACCACAAAAAAATGGGTAAAACTTATTGACCCGAGTATAAGACGAGGGTGAGAAATGCACAGCTACTGTAAGTGGAAAAGAGGGTCAACAATGCCAATTTGCTGCCTCACTGTGCCCATTTGCAGCGATAGGTCCCCTGAACTTCAAACTTGGTAGTTAAGGGTTCCTAGATGCCCCCTAGCTGCAGCCAACATTTGGGGTCTCTGAACCCAAAGGGTCCCAAAATGACATTGCTGCAGATGGACACAGTTGACCGAATTTGGGGCCCCATATCTTGGGGCCACTTAGTGCTAAGAACCCCAAATTTTGTGTGCAAACCCAGTGGAACTAGCACCATAAAATATCCAAAGCTGGGGTTCCTAGTACCAAGTGGTCCCGAGATACAGGGCCCCAAAAATCGGTTCAGAAAATGTCAAGCACTTTTTTGTAGCAGAAAATGACATTTTCCGAACCGAATTTGGGGCCCCATATCTCGGGGTCACTTGGTGCTAGGAACTCCATCTTTGGATATGTTATGGTACCAGTTCCACTGGGTTTGCACACCAAATTTGGGGTTCCTAGCACTAAGTGACCCTGAGATAGGGGTCCCAAAATTGGTTCCGAAAATGTCAAGCACTTTTCTGCAGCAGAGAATTACATTTTCTGAACCGATTATGGGGCCCCGTATCTCGGGGCCACTTAGTGCTAGGAACTCCATCTTTGGATATGTTGTTAAACCAGTTCCATTGGGTTTGCACACCAAATTTGGGGTTCCTAGCACTAAGTGGCCCTGAGATACGGGGCCCCAAAGTCGGTTTGGAAAATAAAATTTTTTGCTGCAGAAAAGTGCTTGACTCGAGTATAAGTCATGGGGGGGACTTTCAGCACAAAAAAATGTGCTGAAAAACACGACTTATACTCGAGTATATACGGTAATCCAATTTAGTATTGGGAATTGCAGTCATATGAGCCCCAGTCCTTGTCTCAAGTGAGGCATTGCAGGCACAGGGTCATTTTATGATATGTGAATCTGAGGCCCCCGAATGCTAATGCTTTGTTGCTGGTGGCATCACTTAATCTCCATTTACAGCGAGGTTGATCAGAACCCTCTCCATATACAAGAATAACATGTGCATGTCCTGTCTTTATCCATTCTTTTCAACTCAAAGTGCAAAAAAAAAAAAAGGCCTCGTCTCTTTAGATATAGCTATATACTGTACATGAATTCCATAACCTGACAAATATGGGAGCTTAGCTATAGGTCATAAGTTTCAATTTACTTGTAATTTAACCTTCATAACTTCAACGGCCAATTAAACCCTGGTGGCAGAGAGAGATCCATAAAGACTATTGCCCTTACAACTGTGTTAACAGGCAGAGTAGGAAAATACAGCACATGCTGTGAAGTTATTGTAAAGGATCTTTTTTTTGGTTTCTTAAAATAACAAACATGTTATACTTACGTGCTCTGTGCAATAGTTTTGCACAGAGCAGCCTCGATCCTCCTCTTCTGGAGTTTGCCACTGGTGCTCCTGTCTCCTCCCGTCTTCTGATTACCCCACAGCAAGCCACATTCTAGGAGGGGTACTTGTGCGGGTTTGATCCCGACTTGCACTGTGTGAGTCTATTGACACACAATGCAGTTCAGCCCCACCCCCTACTTCCTCATCAGTGGATTTGATTGAGAGCGGGGGGGAGCCCGTGAGTCCAGTGAGGAGAGAGGAAAAGAGCAGCGCTGTTGCTGTTGGGTACAGTGCTGGATTTTGATTTGGCTAAGATAATTATTTAGAGGCCAGAGAAGTAGCTGCCCCTAAAAGGTTTTTTTTTAGTTCTGCTGGATGGTAATCACCTAGGCTATTTTTTAGCATCTCACTTGGCCTTCCCCTAAGCTTAGTGTTGCTGCTGTTCCTGGCTGCTGCTAGTAGGTAAATAAAATTAATGATGCGCTAAAGTGTGCTAAAATGTGCCCCTATTGCGACACAAAGAAATGTTGTGTATATATAAATGTGTATAGAAGTGTATACCACACTAATGCCCTGTACACACGGTCGGATTTTCCGACGGAAAATGTGTGATAGGACCTTGTTGTCGGAAATTCCGACCGTGTGTAGGCTCCATCACACATTTTCCATCGGATTTTCCGACACACAAAGTTTGAGAGCTTGCTATAAAATTTTCCGACAACAAAATCCGTTGTCGGAATTTCCGATCGTGTGTACACAAATCGGATGCACAAAGTGCCACGCATGCTCAGAATAAATAAAGAGATGAAAGCTATTGGCTACTGCCCCGTTTATAGTCCCGACGTACGTGTTTTAAGTCACCGCGTTTAGAATGATTGGATTTTACGACAACTTTGTGTGACCGTGTGTATGCAAGACAAGTTTGAGCCAACATCCGTCGGAAAAAATCCTAGGATTTTGTTGTTGGAACGTTCGATCGATGTCCGACCGTGTGTACGGGGCATTAATGTTGTGAAATAAATTAAATAAACTTAATCGCATAAAGCTGATAAATATTATGTGCATAAGCAAACAATACAAGCAACACATATGCATAAGACCAGTGACTGATTATCCAGGTCGGAGGTTTATAGACGCTGCACCATATCCACCACTGATACATGTTACATGATATTCAATTGCACATATACATCAAAAGAATACAAATGAATTGCTATCAACATAAAAATCAGCTATCTAAGTAAGTGCTAGTAAATTAATCCCTCTCTCCATACATTTAAGTGAATACTAGTAAATAAATCCCTCTCTTCACACATCATGTTAATCAATGTCATCATGTGTATGGGGAAGGATAAATGAATCGCCCAATCTTTAATAAATATAATTAAAATAAAATTATATATACACACACATATATATATATATATATATATATATATATATATATATATATATATATATATATATAAAAATAAATTACAATAAATTGCAATAAAATTAAAATAAAATAAAGGTATATGTAAATAGTAAATTTGTATGTAAATTATCTAAATGTTCCAATAAACCAGCAGGATAATATCAACAACCCTTATGGGTGGTGCGGGTCCACAGCCCCATATCTACCTGGAATAGATGTGAGAATATGCGACCCCCACCAATCCATAAATATATTTTAGAGGATATTTAACCGCATGCACAAGTCCAAATATAAACAAAATATGCATAACTAGCTAAAAATCAAATATGAAAAAAACAAAAAATAAACATACCAACCCGATTGGACATCTGTATAACCATATTGGGAACAATAACCACAAGCGGTAGATGTCAGAAGTAACAAAATAACTTTAATAATTACTCGGAAAACAGCCAAAGTCGAACTCCTTATTCAACCCTCCCAGAAACAAAGAGCCCAGCTGGTGTATCCACCAAGATTCTCGCTGACTAATTTCCCTAGTGTAAATACAGCCCCTCCAATGACGCTTGGGTGCCTCTATACCCCAAAATTGCATCCCCTTCATACTTTGACCGTGAACATCTCTAAAATGTATGGACAGGTAATGTTTATCAAATCCCTTGTGTATGTTTCTGACATGTTCTTTCATACGATCCTTAAGTGCTCTAATAGTGCGGCCAATGTACAATAAATTACAGGGGTATTTTACCGCATATACAGTACAACCCCTACAGTATCACAAGAAATGAAATCCTTAATGATATATGTTTGATCAGTTTGGGGGTTACTGAATTCCTTAGCTTTCCTTATGTTGGTTGGAACTCTCATGCAACTGTAGCATCTCCCACAGCTGTAGAACCCCTTTGTGTCCCAAAACATTTTTGGTTCCGAAGGGGGTGGTTCTACAACATTATGCACCAACCTAACTGGTAGATTGGGTGCTCGCTTATAGACAATCCTTGGTTTCTCTGGTAAACAGTCTTTGAGGTTGACATCTTGTCTCAACACATTCCAGTATTTGCGTATGATCTTTTCCACCTTCTTATTTTGTATATTGTAATCCAATACTATACAGGTACCCCTATCTTCATCAACATCCCTATTCACAGACGTTTCCTCCAGCAAATATTCCCTATTATAATTCTTGATCATAGTTCTTTCCTTGTCCAAAAATTCTCTATGGTATCCTTTATTCATGAACATCTCACTAAGCTTATTAGATTGATCCTCAAAGTCTCCCTTGTCTATTTCTAAAGGTGTCACTGGCAACTTTAGGAATAGACAAGGGAGCTGCCACAATGCTAGGTTATAAATATTTAAGTCCCCCTGGCTAACTACTAGTAGCTTTGTAGCCAGTGGTGCATTCTGGGGGAGGACATAATATTTGGGAAGTGGCCTGGTGAGCACTCTACCTTCCCGGGCTGTAGCCTGGGGAGATGCATGCAGTAGTATATCCTTGCTAGGTCAGAAGCCTGTTTGAGCCTAGCACATCATTTTGAAGCTGTCCTTCCTTGTGAAATAAGATACTGCACCCAAGGGGGATAGTTAGGGGAAGATGTCCTGCTGGAGGGGGGAAGGCATCTGACACTTAGAGGATCCTGGTATTCCCTTGGAGGGGATGCACTGCCTGACTGTGAAGTTTTCAAGACAGTGCTGCCAGTGTTTGCCTGATGGCCCTTATTTTTGCAATAAACCCTGGTCCTTATTTTCTTTATGTAACATGGAGTAGGGCCGGAGTCTTGAAATCATGTTGTTGGAGTTATCTTAAAGTGGTTCTAAAAGCAGAAGTTTTTTTTTTTACCTTAAAAACCTTTTGTGTGCAGCATCCCCCAGCCCTCCTAGCACTTGCTTGAGCCTCATTGCCATACAGTGATGTGCACAAGAGCCTCAACTCTCTGGGGACTTTCCCTCCTCATTGGCTGAGACAATGGCTCCTGCTGCTGTCAATCACAGCCAGTGAGCCAATAAGGAGAGAGGGGGGGTGGGGCCGAGCCATGGCTCTGGGGGCACTCAGCAGGAGGAAGGGACCATGAGTGTGGGGGGGCCTGAGAAGAGGAGGATTGGGGCTGCTCTGTGCAAAACCACTGCACAGTGCTACACTTTTGTTCATCTTTTTTTCATCTTTTGCTGCTTTTTGGGCCTGCTGATCCTATGCAGCCACTTCATGTCCACACGCACTCACTTCAGTGATGGCTGCATGGCATTTCTCAGGGTGGGTTTACATGTAGTCTCCATTGAAGATTTAAATATATTTACAAAGTTAATACGGTATGATATTTTAGTGATTTGTTGTTTTTTAATTTTTTATAAAAAGCTCCATCCTCTTTAAAAACCAACAAGATCATTTTTGTTTTGTTGTAGCAGGCTGCATAGCATTGCATACTCCCCCTCTCCCCCTTCCCAGCACAGATCTCTAATACCTGTTTGTCTTCATTCACTGTCTGCTAGTCTTAACAATGTCAGTAGCAGCTGCCCATAAGCAAACCACCAGGGACTCAAGGCTTTTCTCACATACTGCACTGCAGTGCTTTGTGCATTGCCCTCAAGTTATGTTAAAAGCTACAGAGGTAAGACAAGAATGTTACAACCTTTTCCTGCATGATGTGAATAGTCTGAGGACATCATGCGCAGCGATGGAGCCATTGATCGTCTCCTGAGCTGTGATCGGTTATCTCACATGAATGCCAACTGAGACTGGAGAGGAAAAAAGACTGCAAGTCATACAATGGTTCCTACAAGACCAACTGAGGCACAGCGTGAACTCAGTACTCATTTTTTTATCCTGGTACTTTAGAACATGTAAAATAGATGTAATAGAGATTCTGGTTAAAGATCTCTAACAAAAGTGTTTTAACAAACATTACAACTTTAGGTTAACATACCTTTTATATAGACGTATTAGACAAAAAAACTACTTTTAACCTTACTTTCCATAATCCTGCTCAAAGCTTTTTTAAAGTCACCAAACTATAAAATTCTGCTAATTGGCAAAATGTCTCCTACCTTTTGCTCAAACCTTTTAATTGTATTGCATTTCACAATGTCTTGTTGGAAATCAGTTCAGGCATTAAAGAGAACAAGTCATCCTTGGAATTGTCCAAGAATTGAGTTTTCAGTCTTTTTTAAAAGATAACTATTTTATAGAAAGTACAATTATCCCATTGCCCCCCAATGTCCTGACCTAAACTAACCCCCCTGCCCAATCCCAAATATATATTTACAGTACCTGCATCAAAGGACTGGAGCTCACAGGAATTTTCAGTACCTCCATAACACATCCTCTTTCTCCTGGCTGCACCTGTACAGTAGATCCCCATGGACTTCAACAGGGAGATTATGGACAAGGAAAAATTACTCCTGCGCTTGTGAGGGTCTGATTTGGTTTTGGGAAGAGTAGTATTGTAAACTGTAGCAAAGCTAGAAGAGATGGTATTGCTTGTCCCGCTGCCCAGAGAATGACCCTGGGGTGGTCAGGTAAGGCTAAGTGGAGAGTGATGGATGAAGGGCACGTGATCAAGCTCACATCAAAACATATAAAATTTATTTCAGAGGAAATAAAGAGCAAATAAAAACAGTTGAATAATACCAATACTACGTATCATGCAAACAGGTGACAAAATGTAAAAGACATGAAAAATTAAAAATGGGTTAAAAATATCATGAGCCCATGTTAAGGCAGGTATTTAGAGTTGGCTAACGCGTTTCGAGGATGACCTCTTCATCAGAGCCTGTTTGAGAACCAGGGTGCAGTCTCTATATGCCAGTAGGCCAAAGTATGTACATCAACATGATGGCTAGTTGGAAAAAGCGGCCTGAAATGGAAGATGCGATTTTCTGTGTTCCATACCAGTCCACGTTCAAGCGTTCTCCAGCAGCGGCCCCCAGTGGGCCAAGTAGAGCGGGTAGATATTCGCCAAATTTGCCAGATAAAGGGGACCATCTTCATCTATAATTATATGTAAAATTATCCTTCGCGCTGGTGGATATAAGTGGTGAAGTGCTCAAATGAACTAAAGTGCTGTGTACAAAATTAATATTGCTGCAAAATATGGGTGTTCACACCAAACACTTGTGTCTAATTAAAAGGGATATAAATTTCGCGCAATATTAAGTAAAAATAAATTCAAATAAAAATGAGGTGTATATATATGTAATGTGGAACACTGTAGTCTGTCAGGTGGTAGTGTAAAAATCTCTCTGGTCTGCTAGAAATTCGCTGTTTTGGTTTAAAAAGATGAGGTTAAAGTGGCAATATATACTAGATTAATCCTCATACCACCCGTACCTAACATGCATAAATAAATATGACATAGTGCATAATAATTGTGCATAAGAATATTTCCAGTAGTGATTCGTGTATGGTCTTCTCAAATCCACAATCCAAAAATGTGTAATAAGACTAAAAGTGCAACCATAAAAATTATATATAGTGTAACATCTAAAAAATATATATATATAAATTCCAATAATGTGCAAAGTCCGTTTTGTTGCTTCAGTAATTTGTTGATTTTCTAGTGTCCAAGTGATAAAGTTTACTGAAGGATAAGAAAACCTCAAAAAAATTTTTTTTTTTTTTTTTTAAAAAAATCAAAAATAGAAAATCAAAATTCAAAATTAAAAGTGAAAATAAATAAAAATAAAAATAAAAATAAAAATAAAAATAAAAATAAAAATAAAAATAAAATAAAGATAAAAATAAAAATAAAAATAAAAATAAAAAATAAAAAATCACAAATGAAAAATAAAATAAAAATAGAAATAAAATAAAATAAAATGAAATGAAAGTAAATAAATAATAAAAAATAAATAATAAAATAAAAATAAAAAATAAAAATATATAGAGGTGAGTCTTAGTAAGAAAAATATCTGTGAATAATTCTTCTAGTATTGAAAATTAGATGTGGTGAAATTTTATCTTTCTGCTGCTGGTGTCCCTCCGTATGGTCTCACAGAACTCTCACCTTGCATTAGTAGTAATCAGGTATTCTGTGATATGTCTTTAAGGTGTGGGGATAGTCTCTGGCAGCTTTCTCTTTCTCTGTTGTTTTCCCTCCTCCAACGCTCCCTTTCTCCAGCTCCACTCTAGTAAAACTCAGTGTGGGGGAAATAGAATAGGGAGGGGGGAGAAGAAAGAGGCTCCACTAGTGCATTAAACTTTTAAAATCAGAAGGGGGAATATTTATTAGCTGTTGCTCTTACATTTCTCATATTTAAAAACAGGCAGAGTGAATATAAAAACGATCTGGCGTTCTCAGCGCCCTCTCACTTGTGCTTCAGATTCGATGTATCGTTCCAGCCAATCCCTACGCGTTACGACACCGTCACGTGTCTTCATCTGGGGAACCGGATTGGCTGTCTACTGTGTGCTTATATGTAATAGAACCGGAAATTGCGGAGCCGCCATTTTTGTTATGGTCAGTGTAATTTTCGTTCGGCGGCCATTTTTCTTTAGTCTTAGGAGGATTCTTTCTCTATAGTTTGGGCTTTAGTGTGTGCGGCCATGTTTTTGGTGGTATTCCTCATAATCAAGTGTATTACCGCTATGTGATATTGCAGACATGGTTGTATTATGGAGTAATACAAACGGTGACTGTTTGTATTGCCAAAGTGTATGCTGTTAATGTTTACAAATGGAGGTTATAACTACTATATGGTAATTTAATGTAGTCACCTTCTCGAATAAATGGGATTAATATAGTATTCTTTTTATACTTATATGAAGCAGGTACGAGAGTGCTCTGCTAACTGTGCCAGTTAATATTATATACAATAAATACAAGTACATTTTAATTGAACCATTTTTACATATCCATCACCACTATACTCATTTAAATTTAATTACTCATTATCCTATGGTACTGGCTAGTATGTATTAATGAGTATGATAAATATAAATTAGACTGATGTACTTAAAATACAACATTAAGAAATAAAATATTATTAAATTTAAAAAATGTGCCTTTCATATAAAATAGATCTTATATTTATATAAAATGTTTAAAAATTATTTAAAAATTATTTAAAAAACAATTTAGATCGAACTCTACGTTCAATCCCCCTGGCACCAAAGTACGTAAGGAGTGTATCCATTTGGATTCTTTGCGACTAATGTCTCGAACTAAGTGACTACCTCTCCAAGACGGTTTGTATTTTTCTATACCCCAAAATTGGAGGTGTGTGGGATCTTTGTCGTGTACTAGTGCGAAATGCTTTGACACGTTGTGTTTCGGGAAACCCGATTTTATGTTTTGTACGTGTTCCTTAATGCGTGTTTTCAATGCTCTTTTAGTTCGGCCCACGTATTGTAAGTTGCAGCTGCATTGTAGCACATAGACTACTCCTTCTGTGTGACATCCTATAAAATCTTTAATATTGAAATTTTGTCCTGTACTGGTGGCTGTAAACTCTTTACGCTTACCCTGAAATTTCTTTGCATGGCGGCAAGCGTAGCAATTGCGGCAGGGATAAAAGCCTTTTCCAGAAAAAAATGTATATTCAGGCTTTGAGGGAGGATCAATTACTGACTTTACTATTAGATCTCTTATGGTGGGTGCTCTTTTATATACTATATTTGGTTTCTCTGGTAGTATTTCTTTGAGGTCTTTGTCATTTTTTAGGATGTGCCAATGCTTTTGAATCACTTTTGCCACATCTTTATGCTGTGTGTTGAAGTCCAATATAATGCTGGGCACTTCTGATTGGAATCTTTTTTTGGGGCAGTCTTCTAGCATTTTCTTTCTTTCAATAAGATTCACATGTTCTATTTGGTTTTGTATCCAATGGCTATCATATCCTTTCACTTGAAATCTCTCTCCCATCATTTGTGCTTGGCTCTGATAGTCCTCTTCTTTAGTGCAGTTTCTTCGAAGTCTTGTGAACTGACCTTTAGGGATATTGTACAGCCACGGTTTGTAGTGGCAACTGTCTACTGACAGGTAACTGTTGGCATCCACATTTTTAAAGTGCGTTTTAGTTATTATTTTCTGTCCCTCCAGGCTTATATTTAGATCTAGGAAGTCAATTTCTTTGTTATCAATTTTCCATACCAGGTTTATATTTCTGTCGTTATCGTTTAGTTTGTTTAGAAACATTTCCAAGCTATGTTTGTCTCCATTCCACACTATTATGACATCATCTATAAATCTTTTGTATAATGTCAGCTCTGGTGGGGTATCTGTGTATACTGCCATTTCCTCCCATTGTGCCATAAATGCGTTTGCGACTCCTGGCGCAAATTTGGCCCCCATAGCTATGCCTACTTTCTGTTTGAAGTAGGTTTGATCGTGCCAAAAATAGTTGCATTTGAGGCAAAAATCTAGGCATTTCATTATATACTTTCTCTGTTTACAAATTAAGGTGCTATGTTTTCTCAAAAGCCATTTGGTTGCCGAGATCGCATCATGGTGTTGCACTATAGTATACAGTGATGTAACATCTGCGGTGGCTAGTAGAGTTCTCCCCTCTAATACTGGTACTTTGTCTAGAAGTTGCAATGTATGCTTTGTATCTTTCAAATATGCTTCGGTTTGTTGGACCGCTGGTTGTATAAAATAGTCAATGTATTGTCCCATTCTTGCTGTTAGGGAATCTATACTATTGACTATGGGTCTCCCTGGTGGATTTTCTTTATTCTTGTGGATTTTGGGGACTGTGTAGATTATGGGTATTCTACACGCTTCTGGTATTAAATATTTCCTTTCTTTTGGATTCAGTATATTTTTCTTCACTCCTAGATCTACTATTGCTTCTAATTGTTTTTTATATTTTGAAGTTGGATTCCCAAATAGTTTGGTATACGTTGTTTCGTCTTGTAACTGTCTGTTTAATTCTGCAAGGTATTGTTCTTTTGACTGTAAAACTATTGCACCTCCCTTATCTGCTGGCCTAATTATAATGTCCTTCCTTTCTGTCAAGCGTTTTATGCCTTTTTTCATATGTATAGGGTCTGTTGTTTTCTTGATTTTTAAGGAGTCTATGTCTTGTAGGACTAGACTTTTAAAGACTTCTATATTCTGGTTGTTTGACATTTGTGGGTTGAATGTTGAAGCATTTCGCAGCGTACTGTGTACTTCTGATTGTGTAGTATCGATCCTTGGAGTACTTGGTCTCCATAAATTGTTCATCACATATTTCTTGATGTTGATTTTTCTAATGTATTTCTGTATCCCTATATAGGTATTGAATTTATTTAAATTGTTGATTGGTGCATGTTTAAGGCCCTTATCGAGTACTGCCAGCTCTTCTGTTGTTATTTCTTTTCCACTTATATTCACTACGTTCTCTCCTATTGGTCTCTTTTTCTTTTGGAGTCTCTTCCCTGATCTTCGTCCTCTCTTCGTTCTGGTGTGTTTCTTCTTTGTTCTTCTTGGGGTCTTCTCCTGGGTGAGTAATAGGTTTCTTGTGGTGGTCTCCGAGGGGAGTACTCTCTTCTGTCCCTCTCTAAAAAAGGCCTTTGTGTATTGTAGTTTTGCTGATTTCCATAGTGATATGGATTTTCATAGTATTGTTCTTGATAGTCCCTGATTGGGTCAAATCTGTTGTATGTGGGAATCGGGGGTCGTCTATATCCGTCTCTATAGTCGTGGTGTGGTGGTGTTCTATTTTCTCTTGGATTTCTTTCATTTTGTTGCCAGTTTCTATTTTTAAATGGTTTCTTGAATGGTTTCTTTCCTCCTCTTTTGGGAGTATATTGTCCATGTCCATAATTATTTCTTTGATTATAGTAATTTCTTGGTGTTCCTCCATATGTGTCTCTTTCATCCCTTCTCATAAGGTTTGGGCCATTGGGGTTAGATCCATCTCGGTATTGTTGTGGCGTTTCAATGCGTCTTTCCCTTTCTTCCCATCTTGGTGGGTTGAGTGCATGAGATGCTGTTGGATCCTGTATTCTAACTTCCCTTTCGGGTGTAGAATATGTGGATGTTGGAGGGGCCGGTTCTACTTTGCTCTGCCATTTGAAAACTTGGTCTGTTTTGTAATCTGTTGAGTCCCTTTGATATTTTTTCCTTTTTCGGTTTTGCACTTCTAAGTCTTTGGCAATTAGGTCTTTGTTCAATTGGGTTGCCAATCTTTTGAATTCTGTGGTTTCTTTATGTGGTTCCATTTTCTGTTTGATTTCTTCTATTTGTTGTTCTATTAATACAGTTTTCCTCAGTTTGCGTTCTAATAGGAATTTTAAACCCTCTATACTTTTGTTATTGAAAAACGCAAACCATTCTGCCATCGATTCTTTGTCGGTTAATCCATCATTTGGTGGTATTTCCCACCTTAATCTCCTGGGGACTATATTTTCTCTGATGTATCTTTCAAATGTGTTAGTGTCCCACCACAGGTTGATTTTTTTCTCCATATAATGACCCAATTTTCTAGTCATGCTTTCTAGGTCTGTGTTCTTGGTTTTATTTTGTGAATTAAATACCTCATCTAGGTTTACCTTTCTTGTTTCAATGTATGTAAATACATCCATTTTAGCAGCAAAGGTATTGTGCGTGCACTCTCAAGTAAAATTATATGTAAAATTATCCTTCGCGCTGGTGGATATAAGTGGTGAAGTGCTCAAATGAACTAAAGTGCTGTGTACAAAATTAATATTGCTGCAAAATATGGGTGTTCACACCAAACACTTGTGTCTAATTAAAAGGGATATAAATTTCGCGCAATATTAAGTAAAAATAAATTCAAATAAAAATGAGGTGTATATATATGTAATGTGGAACACTGTAGTCTGTCAGGTGGTAGTGTAAAAATCTCTCTGGTCTGCTAGAAATTCGCTGTTTTGGTTTAAAAAGATGAGGTTAAAGTGGCAATATATACTAGATTAATCCTCATACCACCCGTACCTAACATGCATAAATAAATATGACATAGTGCATAATAATTGTGCATAAGAATATTTCCAGTAGTGATTCGTGTATGGTCTTCTCAAATCCACAATCCAAAAATGTGTAATAAGACTAAAAGTGCAACCATAAAAATTATATATAGTGTAACATCTAAAAAATATATATATATAAATTCCAATAATGTGCAAAGTCCGTTTTGTTGCTTCAGTAATTTGTTGATTTTCTAGTGTCCAAGTGATAAAGTTTACTGAAGGATAAGAAAACCTCAAAAAAAATTTTTTTTTTTTTTTTTTTTTTTTAAAAAATCAAAAATAGAAAATCAAAATTCAAAATTAAAAGTGAAAATAAATAAAAATAAAAATAAAAATAAAAATAAAAATAAAAATAAAAATAAAAATAAAAATAAAATAAAGATAAAAATAAAAATAAAAATAAAAATAAAAAATAAAAAATCACAAATGAAAAATAAAATAAAAATAGAAATAAAATAAAATAAAATGAAATGAAAGTAAATAAATAATAAAAAATAAATAATAAAATAAAAATAAAAAATAAAAATATATAGAGGTGAGTCTTAGTAAGAAAAATATCTGTGAATAATTCTTCTAGTATTGAAAATTAGATGTGGTGAAATTTTATCTTTCTGCTGCTGGTGTCCCTCCGTATGGTCTCACAGAACTCTCACCTTGCATTAGTAGTAATCAGGTATTCTGTGATATGTCTTTAAGGTGTGGGGATAGTCTCTGGCAGCTTTCTCTTTCTCTGTTGTTTTCCCTCCTCCAACGCTCCCTTTCTCCAGCTCCACTCTAGTAAAACTCAGTGTGGGGGAAATAGAATAGGGAGGGGGGAGAAGAAAGAGGCTCCACTAGTGCATTAAACTTTTAAAATCAGAAGGGGGAATATTTATTAGCTGTTGCTCTTACATTTCTCATATTTAAAAACAGGCAGAGTGAATATAAAAACGATCTGGCGTTCTCAGCGCCCTCTCACTTGTGCTTCAGATTCGATGTATCGTTCCAGCCAATCCCTACGCGTTACGACACCGTCACGTGTCTTCATCTGGGGAACCGGATTGGCTGTCTACTGTGTGCTTATATGTAATAGAACCGGAAATTGCGGAGCCGCCATTTTTGTTATGGTCAGTGTAATTTTCGTTCGGCGGCCATTTTTCTTTAGTCTTAGGAGGATTCTTTCTCTATAGTTTGGGCTTTAGTGTGTGCGGCCATGTTTTTGGTGGTATTCCTCATAATCAAGTGTATTACCGCTATGTGATATTGCAGACATGGTTGTATTATGGAGTAATACAAACGGTGACTGTTTGTATTGCCAAAGTGTATGCTGTTAATGTTTACAAATGGAGGTTATAACTACTATATGGTAATTTAATGTAGTCACCTTCTCGAATAAATGGGATTAATATAGTATTCTTTTTATACTTATATGAAGCAGGTACGAGAGTGCTCTGCTAACTGTGCCAGTTAATATTATATACAATAAATACAAGTACATTTTAATTGAACCATTTTTACATATCCATCACCACTATACTCATTTAAATTTAATTACTCATTATCCTATGGTACTGGCTAGTATGTATTAATGAGTATGATAAATATAAATTAGACTGATGTACTTAAAATACAACATTAAGAAATAAAATATTATTAAATTTAAAAAATGTGCCTTTCATATAAAATAGATCTTATATTTATATAAAATGTTTAAAAATTATTTAAAAATTATTTAAAAAACAATTTAGATCGAACTCTACGTTCAATCCCCCTGGCACCAAAGTACGTAAGGAGTGTATCCATTTGGATTCTTTGCGACTAATGTCTCGAACTAAGTGACTACCTCTCCAAGACGGTTTGTATTTTTCTATACCCCAAAATTGGAGGTGTGTGGGATCTTTGTCGTGTACTAGTGCGAAATGCTTTGACACGTTGTGTTTCGGGAAACCCGATTTTATGTTTTGTACGTGTTCCTTAATGCGTGTTTTCAATGCTCTTTTAGTTCGGCCCACGTATTGTAAGTTGCAGCTGCATTGTAGCACATAGACTACTCCTTCTGTGTGACATCCTATAAAATCTTTAATATTGAAATTTTGTCCTGTACTGGTGGCTGTAAACTCTTTACGCTTACCCTGAAATTTCTTTGCATGGCGGCAAGCGTAGCAATTGCGGCAGGGATAAAAGCCTTTTCCAGAAAAAAATGTATATTCAGGCTTTGAGGGAGGATCAATTACTGACTTTACTATTAGATCTCTTATGGTGGGTGCTCTTTTATATACTATATTTGGTTTCTCTGGTAGTATTTCTTTGAGGTCTTTGTCATTTTTTAGGATGTGCCAATGCTTTTGAATCACTTTTGCCACATCTTTATGCTGTGTGTTTTATTTTTCATTTGTGATTTTTTATTTTTTATTTTTATTTTTATTTTTATTTTTATCTTTATTTTATTTTTATTTTTATTTTTATTTTTATTTTTATTTTTATTTTTATTTTTATTTTTATTTTTATTTATTTTCACTTTTAATTTTGAATTTTGATTTTCTATTTTTGATTTTTTAAAAAAAAAAAAAAAAAAAAAATTTTTTTTGAGGTTTTCTTATCCTTCAGTAAACTTTATCACTTGGACACTAGAAAATCAACAAATTACTGAAGCAACAAAACGGACTTTGCACATTATTGGAATTTATATATATATATTTTTTAGATGTTACACTATATATAATTTTTATGGTTGCACTTTTAGTCTTATTACACATTTTTGGATTGTGGATTTGAGAAGACCATACACGAATCACTACTGGAAATATTCTTATGCACAATTATTATGCACTATGTCATATTTATTTATGCATGTTAGGTACGGGTGGTATGAGGATTAATCTAGTATATATTGCCACTTTAACCTCATCTTTTTAAACCAAAACAGCGAATTTCTAGCAGACCAGAGAGATTTTTACACTACCACCTGACAGACTACAGTGTTCCACATTACATATATATACATCTTCATCTATGCTGTTGGTTGCAAGAAATCCACCATTGCTCCAAGGTCTTTACAATTTTTAGCTTTGACCTCTCCTTTGTCCCTAAACAACTGCTGTGATTACTGGGAGCGGCGGGAGGAGTTCCAGAAAGACAGATCCACCAACATCGCTCCAGGAAACCCATCCTCTCCTAGAATATCTACCCGCTCTACTTGGCCCACTGGGGGCCGCTGCTGGAGAACGCTTGAACGTGGACTGGTATGGAACACAGAAAATCGCATCTTCCATTTCAGGCCGCTTTTTCCAACTAGCCATTATGTTGATGTACATACTTTGGCCTACTGGCATATAGAGACTGCACCCTGGTTCTCAAACAGGCTCTGATGAAGAGGTCATCCTCGAAACGCGTTAGCCAACTCTAAATACCTGCCTTAACATGGGCTCATGATATTTTTAACCCATTTTTAATTTTTCATGTCTTTTACATTTTGTCACCTGTTTGCATGATACGTAGTATTGGTATTATTCAACTGTTTTTATTTGCTCTTTATTTCCTCTGAAATAAATTTTATATGTTTTGATGTGAGCTTGATCACGCGCCCTTCATCCATCACTCTCCACTTAACTTCAACAGGGAGGCCTTTAATGTAGCTTCTTTTTTTTTTCCAAGATCTTTTTTACGTTTTCAAGAGTAAACATAGATGTTAACCAAACAATCTCAACAGTACATTTAAGAAGATGTCCAATGGGGCTAATACCCCTGCATGAAAAGGCAGTACAGTAAGGCCCCTTTCACACTGGGGCGGTGGGGGCGTCGGCGGTACAACAGCGCTATTTTTAGCGCTGCTGTACCGTCGTTCTTGCAGCTGTATTCGGCCGCTAGCTGTGCAGTTTTAACCCCCGCTGGTGGCCGAAAAAGGGTTAAAATCCCTCGTACAGCGGGGCTATAGCCGCGGTATTGCCGCGGTATAGCCGCGCTGTCCCATTGATTTCAATGGACAGGAGCGGTGAAGGAGCAGTGAATACACCGCTCCTTCACCGCTCCAAAGAAGCGGTTTGCAGGACTTTTTTCACCGTCCTGTCAGTGCACCGCTTCAGTGTGAAAGCCCTCAGGCTTTCACACTGAACAAACAGCGGAGGCTGTTTAGGGGCGGTTTGCAGGCGGTATTTTGAGTGCAATACCGCCTGCAAACCGCCCCAATGTAAAAGGGGTCTAAGTGGATCAATCCATGTAGAAAAAATATAGTAACCTAATAAACAATAGCGAATATCTCTCCCCCACCCCCACCCATATTTCTTCATTATTATTAACATGGTTTCTGTTAGATGTAGCATTGTTGCAATCCGGGGTGTCTTAGGTAGGACGGAGTATCTACAGGTTATCAGAACTAGCACAATGCATTTTTTTTTGTAACTTGTAGCTCTATTTAAATTAGTGAAGCCATGTAGCTTCAATTAGTAGAGGGCCCCATAGAATTTTGTAGGGTTTCACTACACAGGGGCAACCACAAGATTGAAGATTTTGGCCACAGGCCCCCGAAGATTCCTATGGGCTGTTGCCAGCCACTTTATCTAAGAAGGGGTTAGTTTAGATTGGGATTTGGGGTTAAAAAGATAAATGTGCTTTCTATAAAGGTATAGTTCTCATTTACGCAAGCTTGTGTAGTTATAATCTTAAAGCCTGTCATGACTGAGCTCAGTCATGACAGGTTCTCTTTAAAAATGAATTCTAGAAGGGAGATGAAACATACCCTTGTAGTGAGCCCATCCCACACTGCAAGGGTTAAATGTCAGTCTAGAATGCAATGATAAGCTGTATATCTCACCTTAATCCTGGCTCCAGCAGGCTCCAGCACTGTCCTCAAGCTTCGTCCTGCGGGCAGTCCCTCGGCATCATCACACACAGTGCAGAGCTATTAACCCAGCATTGTATATGAAGAGAAAAGCTTGGAACAATGGCCTGAAATTGCTTAGGGAGGATACAGTGGGGAACTGGTCACATGGATTGAGGGACCCTGCCTGAGCCAGGGATAGGATAATTTATAAACCATATCCTAGAACCCCTAGACTAAATGAACATTTAACTCTCGCAGCATGGGAAGAAGGAGGGAGCACTGCAAGGGTAGATTTTGTCTCATTTCTGAAGTCTTTCAATGTATTGCTTCATGTCAAGTGAATTTGGTGACAGTTGGAATTTGCTGACATTGCTTAGAAAAAAAGGAAATTGAAACAGAATTTAGACGTGTGATGACAAGGTTACATGACCACAGGGATAACAGCCACGGTGAAAAGATTCTATCTGTGGTTTGTGCAAAAAAACAATTCAAACAATTGCATTTTTACAGTCAAAGTCATATTAGATCCTCTGTTTTTAAGCACTTTTAGCAGCTGATTCACCCAACTTACTGAGTATACAGCTTCTTTATCCTTCAGCCCTTGCCTATGCTCCAGTTAAAGCTGGTGCCAAGATTGCTGCCCCAGGTTTCCTGTTTCAGGGTGGCTCAATTTTCTTACAACATCCTATGGAGCCACTCTTTCATACAGGGACTTGAGTGTCTTCCTACACTGTGTGCATTAAAGGAGAGGTATGACCAAAGCTTTTTTGGCCTTACTTCTATGGATCACAAGAGTGCAGTTCATTCTCCACTCCTGTGACCCATTTTCAGCTGACAGCAGGCTACAGCCCACTGTTGGCTGACGTCACTCAGCCAGTCAAGGCCCCGGATTGATTCAGACTTTACAGTCTGGACCCACCCAGCAACCTGGACCAGTAGCTGGCTCAGCCTCTCCACAGGGAGACTGAGCCAGCGCCTACAACCTCCTGCACAACTCAGCACTCCAGTGAACCCTGGAGGGGCTGAAAAGAGAGCCAGTGACTGACCGTCATGGCTCTCTGCTCAGAGCGGATGGGAGAACTGAGCAATCAGCGGTGTTTGATCGCTCGTTCTCAGTGTAGAGGCGGAGGGGGACACAATGTTGCATCCACCTAGGTGGGTATAACTTTTTTTTTTTTGGGAGACCGATGCTTCTCTTTTAATGGAAATAGCCCCATAGCCTAAGGAAGCAGCACAGAGAAAGCAGGAGCCAGAAATGTTGAATGCTGTAAACTGCAAGTGTTGGAGTAAAGTTTTTAAAGTGGTTCTACTGACTGAAGTTTTCTTACCTTAATTCATTCTCTGCAATAAAGTAAAAAAAAAACTTATACCTACCTGAGCTCGATCTCGATCCAGCAATGTGCATGAGAGCTGCGTCTCTCTTTGCTCTTTCCTTATAGGCTCAGAAACGGCAGTGGGAACCATTGGCTCCTGTAGCTATTAATTACAGCCAGTGAGGAGGGAACTGGGGGTGGGGCTGCATGAGTGCCCCCAATGGAAAGTATCAAGTGCTGGAGTAAGAATTTTAAAGTGGTTGTAAAGGCTGAATGTCTCTTACCTTAATACATTCTCTGCAATAAAGCAAATAAAGCAAAAAAAAACCCCTTATACTTACCTGAGCCTGATCTCGATCCAGCGCTGTTCAACAGAGCAGTGTCTCTCTTTGCTCTCTCCCTCCTCATAGGCTCAGAGACAGCAGCAGGAACCATTGGCTCCTGCTTCTGTCAGTCACAGCCAGTGAGGAGGGAGAGAGGGGTGGGGGCACATCAGTGTCCCCATGGCAAGCGGCTTGCTATAGTGGGCACTCGGCAGGGTGAAGGAGTCAGGAGAGCCAAGAAGAGGAGGATCAGGGCTGCTCTGTGCAAAACCATTGCGCAGAGAAGGGAAATGTTGCATGTTTGTTATTTTAAAAAGAAATAATGGGTTTACAATCACTTTAAGAAATAGTTTAGTGGGGATTGTTTTTTTTTTCTACAGCCTTCTGAAACACACAGATCAAAGGCTATTTCTCAGCTTCAGCAGGCAGAGGGTGGGGATCTAATGTCACACACTGAAGCATTGAGCAGGGAGCTGAATGTAATCTGAGACCTGAATGGAGAGAAAGGAAACCCCTCTCATAGGAAAACATGCACAGCTGAGGCTAGCAATCAGGGCTGTCTCCCAAGATTCTGTGGTGTCAGGATAACTTGTCAGAAGTGACTAATGTACAGCCGTGGCCAAAAGTATTGAGAATGAGACAAATATTAATTTTCACAAAGTCTGCTGCTTCATTGGTTTTAGATCTTTTTGTCACTATGGTATACTGAAGTATAAATGCAAGCATTTCGTAAGTGTCAAAGGTTTTTATTGACATTTATATTAATCCAGACTTCCACCCAAAAGTGGAACTTTCATTTCATTTGTCTCCTCTCCCCCTCCGGTGCCACAGTTGGCACCTTTCAGGGGGAGGGGGGACAGGATACCTGTCATTGACTGGTATCCTCTTCCCACTTCCGGGAGTCTGGACCGCGGCCCGTGACATCACCGCGGGGTTCCCTTTTCCTCCCTCCTCCTCTCCCTGTCGCCGGGCCAGTAGGAGAGAGGAGCGGGGCCTCGGGCATGCGCTCCACTTTTGGGTGGAACTCCGGATTAATATAATTAATATAAAGACACAATTATATTAATCCAGAGTTCCACCCAAAAGTGGAACTTCGGCTCATTTGTCTCCTCTCCCCCTCCATTTAAGGGGGAGGGGGGCAGGATACCTGTCTTTGACAGCTGATGGAAACATCAGCTGCGGTGTCGACCTCGCTGGACTCCAGGACAGGTAAGTGTTCTATTGTTAAAAGCCAGCAGCTACAGCATGTGTAGCTGCAGTGCTGGCTTTTAATTTTTTTTTTGGGCAGAACACCGCTTTAAGTTTATGCAAAGAGTTAATATTTGCAGTGTTGACCCTTCTTTTTCAAGACCTCTGCAATTTGCCCTGGCATGCTGTCAGTCAACTTTTGGGCCACATCCTGACTGATGGCAGCCCATTCTTGCATAATCAATGCTTGGAGTTTTTTTAGAATTT
This sequence comes from Lithobates clamitans, assembly GCA_037952925.1. Taxonomy (NCBI): domain Eukaryota; kingdom Metazoa; phylum Chordata; class Amphibia; order Anura; family Ranidae; genus Lithobates; species Lithobates clamitans. The sequence goes on along the minus strand of JBBGZY010000741.1, from coordinate 5,529,983 downwards.
GTGGGGTTTTTTTGTTCACCCGCCACTTGAGGATTGATCACAAGTTCACAATGGGATTAAGGTCTGGCAAGTTTCCTGGCTATGGACCCAAAATTGAAATGTTTTGTTCCCCAAGCCACTTAGTTATCACGCAAGGCAAGTTTGCCTTATGACAAGGTGCTCCATCATGCTGGAAAAGGCATTGTTCATCACCAAACTGTTTTTGGATGGTTGGGAGAAGTTGCTTTATGAGGATGTTTTTGTACCATTCTTTATTCATGGCTGTGTTCTTAGGCAAAATTGTGAGTCAGCCCACTCCCTTGGCTGAGAAGTAACTCCACACATGAATGGTCTCGGGATGCTTTACTGTTGGCATGACACAGGACTGATGGTAGCGCTCACCCTTTCTTTTCTGGACAAAGTTTTTTTCCGAATGCCCCAAACAATCGGGAAGGAGATTCATCAGAAAAAATGACTTTACCCCAGTCCTCAGCATTCCAATCCCTGTACCTTTTACAGAATTTCAGTCTGTCCCTGATGTTTTTCCTAGAGAGAAGTGGCTTCTTTCCTGCCCTTCTTTACACCAGGCCATCCTCCGTAATTCTTCGCCTTACAGTGCGTGCAAATGTACTCACACCTGCCCGCTGCCATTCCTGAGCAAGCTCTGCACTGGTGGTGCCCTCATCCCACAGCTGAATCAACTGTAGGAGACGGTCCTGGAGCTTGTTGGACTTTCTTGGGCACCATGAAGCCTTCTTCACAAATGCAGAGGAAATGTTTTTTATGGGATTAAGTTAATTTTCATGGCAAAGAGGGACATTGCAATTATTTCATCTGACCACTCTTCATAACATTTTGGAGTATATGCAAATTGCCATCATAAAAACTGAGGCAGCAGACTTTGTAAAAATTAATAATTGTGTCATTCTCAAAACTTTTAGCCATGGCTGTAGATAGCAGACAGAAGAGAAAAGAGATAGAAATCACACTAGGTACTTTGGATTGAGGCTCACAGTTAGCAAGGATAATTTGCCACAAATTTGTGGCAGTGTTGAATTGTAAGTCTTGTTAACTTGCTGCACATTCTCACTGGCAAGTTGTACACTTGCATAGCACTTGAAGCACAAGTTCTATTTGACCTGTTTCCAATTTGTAGCAAATCTATGTGGCAAGACTTTAGCAAAAGCAAAGTTGCATTGGTGAGCCTATAGCAAGAGCTCTGCAAGTCTTTAGAATGAAAATTCAGCCACAGTGACCCCTGTGGTGGGATGACTATTACACAACATAACTGAGCCAGAATTTGCAGCAGACTTGCAGAATGTTTGTAAAGAAAGTTGATCTGGAGTCATGCAATGTGGACTTGCTGCAATTGTGCAACAAACTTGTGAAGCCTGGCAAGTCTAGCAATAGCTTAGCAAGTCATTTTAAACCTTGCAGCACAATTGCTTACTATCTGGGCTATTACCAGGGCTTTTTTTCAGGGGGAACTTGGTGGAACTCAGTTCCCCCACTTCTGGCTCAGACCCCTTTGTGCCTGCTCACCACAATCACTTGTAAACACAGAAGTCTGGTTTCTGTGTTTACAAGTGACAGCTTTGCACTCTGTGTGTAACCCCCATGAACTCTGCACTCTGTATGTAAAGCAATCCTGATATTTAATGCCCCTTTATACCATTCTACTGTTTGATAAATATGACCACACCCTCTATTTGATGTGATTTGGAGGGTGTGTATGGAGGGGAGAGGTTTTGGGGGGTCATGGTTGAGTTCCAGCACCTATTGTTTGAGAAAAAAAAGCCCTGTCTATTACACACCATTGAGGGATATGCTCTGTTCATTTTTTTATTTCAGAGGATTACAATCACTTGGAGCTGACTAAAACACTGCTACTTTAAATGGTTAAAAGAGTAGAAATGTGATTGAAAATAATGAAAATTATAATACTGGTGACAACTATACTGTTGTATTTATCACCGTAAATGTGCACATTTGTGAAGCTCTGTTTAATGGCATGGAAAGGGCTGCTAAAGTGAAGGAGCGTTGAGTTTCCATGGCACAAAAAATTACACTTATAGGTTTTCCAAGAGATGGAAGAAGCCAATGGGTGATTCAGCATCCCAGCATGCACTTATAGCCAAAATATTAGATTTCAGTGGACTGGCATTTTAAGTATTGTTTTTTTTTTGCCACAAAATATCTGCTTGATGGGTACACTTTAAAGTGCTTCTTGGTTTGTGTGCTCTTAAAGTTAGGCAATGCAGGCTCTTCTCGACCCTTCTTGAGAGCTTCAGAGAACATAAAATTATCATGTGCAGCAAATGGATCAATTTTCCTTCACTCTTCCTCCACTTGTGTAAAGAAAGAGCAGAGTCTTGACTGCTCAGCACCAAGGGCACAGAACCGATTGAATACCCGTCACTGTCACTTTACATTAACTCCAGCCGTGCCACATTTCTCATCGCGCCGAGCCCTCCGGCTTTTTTTTTTCTCCTTCGCCTCTTTCCTCTTTATCTAGTTCCACGTCACACAATATGTTTCATCGCTTCCCTTCTTGCATATCTTTTTCTCTCTCATTCTACCATATTATTATACAGGAACAACCTCTATTTTAGCTATAATTTTCTTCGGAAATAAAAGCAGGCCCATTTCTTCCCAGACCATCCAGCCATTACTGCTGACAGCCTAGAATCCTATTTGTATGAAGAATATAATTATGGAAACATTATATTGGAGTAAACAGTTTTTAAATATCCACTTATCATAGAGAGAGCAATTTCAGCACCACCCTCTGTGGACAGCTCCCCAGCATCCTAGAAATGGGTGTTTTAAAGTTCACTGTCTCACTTGCTCTCCTTTTCAATTAAATGATATCTTATGTTTAATTAAAATACCAGAATTACTTTGGATTTGGAGTTCTCGGCACTAAAAATAGCAGAAGCTGAACATAAACTATGGCAAGCCGTATCAGATCGGAGCCTATTGAGAACGGGGCTTTTTGCCTGCCGCAGGGTCAGATGTGAAATTCTTTTAATAACAAATCTTAAATTTGATAGAGATTGCTAATCAGTAAAGCTTATTGTGCCATACATTTCAAAGGAGCAAAACAAGCCCGAGTGAGATAACCTAGAAGAGATTCGCCTGATAAAGGCGCGCTCCAATCAGACATAAATATTTTGCATATAAACTGACTCAGGGGGCACATCCTGCTTTTCATCTTCTGCACCTGGCCACTAACTTTAATCCTCTGCGCCGCTAGTTAAAGTTTTTTTAATATCCTTATCTTCTAAATAGTTCTGAATCTGAGAAAATGCAAGCAAATGCATTCATTGGTTTAGACGCTGTACTTCTGGGCCTTCTGCCGTTTAGCCACATCGAAGGACCAGAGGAAGGTTTCATAGCATAGAAACATGCAAAAAGAGGTCTCTTCTAGAAACCCTGCAAGAAGCCTTCTAAAACCTGACACTTCTAGAACCTATGACTTCTATAGTATTCAATGGAGACAGATTTTGGCTCAGGTTAACACTATGAACCACATGTGAATCGCACAGGAACTGCCCCACATTCCTGTTCAACTCACATGCAATACAATGTGGTGCAATTTAAAACCACTCAATTTGAATGCACTCAAATTGCACCACATTGCACCAAAAATGTGCATGCAGCAATTTTGGAACCACACTACAACCGGAATGCATGGTCGTTTTGTGCCATGCAATCTGGTGCCAGCAAACACACTGCGATTGTGACCCGTGTTTGAGGTATCATTAAGTTTGCACTTAAAACTACTGCGGGTCACATGGGCAGTGCAATTTGAATGTGGTCTGGGAAATGCACACGGATTGTGGTGTTTCCTGCACAACATTAGTGTGAACCTAGTCTAGGCTGTCTTTTTATAAGCGTTTTTTTAGGTACTTAAAGTGGTTGTAAACCCTTACAGACCACTTTGACCTACAGATAAGCCTAGATTAAGGCTTTGTAGGTCCAAGAAATATCTCCTAAACCTACATGGTTTAGGAGATATTTACAAAAAGGCAGGCACCGCTGTCTACGGCGCATGCGCCGTAGACAGCGGCGTGCAGGCGCAATGAGTATGCCGCTGCTAACGGCGATATGCGCACATGGAGGGACGTAATCGCGGCTCTGGCCAATCACAGCGCCGGAGCCACAATACCCAGAAAGAGGATGGACGCTTCGTAACAGAGGGGGCAGCGGTGACATCGCAGACTCCTGTGTCATGTAAGAGACACATAACGGGCTACTATGCGATGCATAGTAGCCCATTATGCTTTACCTTTGCAGGGAAACAAAGAGGAAGTAAACCCATCAGGGTTTAGTCCACTTTAAAACATAGCTCCCAACTGTCCCTGATTTTGAGGTACTGTCCCTGATTTGGAGCAATGTCCCTCTGTCCCTCTTTCCCCCTCATTTGTCCCTCATTTCGGTCTGATCCATATAGTTGTATATAAAATGCACTTTTTATCTTTCAAAAAGAGTTTCCCAGTGCTAAACCTTTCATCCAAATTCTAAATTGCTGCATTGGTAAATTTTAAAAGCCAAAATAAAGGAATAGTAGTGGTAAAAGAAAGCCCTTGTAGATTTGATTAAAATTTTTTCTTAGTTAATTCTCCTTTAAGGGGGCGTGGCAGGGGACGTGCCCTATGCTTACATACATTTGCCAGTAGGTGTCCCTCATTCCCATCTCAAAATGTTGGAAGGTATGCTTAAAGCTGTGCTTTGGACACAAAACTTCCATTTATATACATTCATATGCCACTTTATTAGGTACACCTTGCTAGTACCGGGCTGGACTGCCTTTTGCCTTCAGAACTGCCTTAATTCTTCATGACATAGATTCAACAAGGTGTTGGAAACATTCCTTAGAGATTTTGGTCCATATTGACATGATAGCATCACGCAGTGATGCATGTCATGATGCGACTCTCCCATTCCACCACATCCCAAAGGTGCTCTAATGGATTAAAGCGGAAGTAAACCCATCCATTTACCAATTTCAAAAAAGTTTAATTTCCGGCGCATGCTGGAAATGTAACACTCCTATTGGTTGTACTCTCAACCGAACTGTCAAACCATCCAATGGCTGGTGCCATATCTGATCACATGTGCAGAGATGGCAGCTTCCTTGGCTGAAAACAATAGCAGAGTTTATTTACACTTTAAGATCTGGTGACTGTGGAGGCCATTGAAGTACAGTGAGCTCATTGTTACGTTAAAGAAACCAGTGGTGAGATGATTTGAGCTTTGTGACATGGTGCATTATCCTGCTGGAAGGAGCCATCAGAAGATGGGTACACTGTAGTCATAAAGGGATGGACATGGTCCCCTGGAGGACACTGGAGCGTTGTGCTGTTGAGGGGCGGTAGAAGCTGGCTTAGGCTCTCAGAGGCTCGCTGAGAGGCTGAGCCAGGTGTCAGTCCAGGCTCCTGGGTGGATCCTGACCATTTGGCTGTGATCTTTCTCCAGCCTCGGGCAGCTCTGTGATGTCAGCCAACAGCGAGCTTCAGCTCGCTGTAGACTGAAAATTGGTTGCAGGAGTGCAGAACAAACTGCACTCCTGTGATCCCAGGAGAAGTACAACCAATCGAGTTTTGGCTGTACTTCTCCTTTAAGAATGATCCTAATTCAGCCAAAAAGACAATATACATTTGCAAGAGCATGCTGTAAATGTGTGCAATTGCACTTGCTGCTATTTCCTATGCTCCTCAGTTCCATCTAGTGGCCATTATCCAGTATTTTACTACTTACCTTAATAAAAGCACATTTGTTTGGAAGAGAAAGCCTAAATAAGATTTTTTTTTCTTTTTTTTGCTCAATTTGAACAGAACAAAATGTACATACAGATTTGATGGATCAATGGCTATGCAAATTTTTTAGTCATGAAAAGACCCCGAAGTGCTTTCACACTGAGAGAGTTGTTGTTATAGTTCTTTTGAAATCACAGCAGAATTTTGTTTAGGGTTGCATATAAATACAGATTGCTGGAGTTATTTCAATGAAAGTTCCAGATTATACCATGTTATACAAAAGTAGCATAACTATGCTATGTGATTTTAAAGTGAACTTGTGCAGGGACTGTGCACATATGTTCTAAATAAGCAGTTAAAAAACACTTAAAAACAGACTCTTATTCACCTATATAGCTATAGGCATTGTTCAGAAAATGTTTCCAATGTGTTCACTGAAATCATAGATATTTTCTATAAGAACAGACCTTGGCAGCCTGCCAGCCCTCTAATGTAGACATACAGGAAATGTTTCTGACCTGAACTGTGTTGCTGGCAGGATCACCAGGTGAAAAGTAAAGGGAAAAAGGAAAACTTATTCACCAAATCACCACCCCTATGTACTATGGAGCTGCAATAGATTAAATTGTTGTTCCTAGATACACTTTAACCATGAAAAGACTAAGGTCTTATGCACATAAATGATAAAAACCTCAGAAAATGTTGAGCGCAAAATGATCCTGCACCTGGGGAGCAGTCAGAGGCACCTACAGCCTGCCATGCAAGTGAATGGCCATACCCATGAAAATGTTATTGCACAGAAGCATTGGCATTTAGCTACACATGAGTGCATGATGTATTTCCCAGATGCAAAACTTCAGTGTTCAGGAAATATATTGTAAGCACATGTGTAGGTAGTATACATCCAGAAAGTATGCACTGCACTTCACTTTTTCCATATTTTCTTATTTTTACAGCCTTATTCCAAAATGGATTAAATTCATTATTTTCCTCAAAATTCTACAAACAATACCCTATAATGACAATGTAAAATACATTTGTTTGAAATCTTTACAAATCTATTTAAAATAAAAAACAAAAAAAATCCCATGTACATAAGTATTCACAGCCTTTGCCATGGCACTCAAAATTGAGCTCAGCCGCATCCTGTTTCCACTGATTATCCTTGAGATGTTTCTACAACTTGATCGGAGTCCACCTGTGGTAAATTCAGTTGATTGGACAGGATTTGGAAAGGCACAGACCTTTGTAAGGTCCCACAGTTAACAGTGCATGTCAGAGCACAAACTAAGCCTCGAAGTCCAAGGAATTGTCTGTAGACCCCTGAGACAGGATTGTGTCGAGGCACAGATCTGGGGAAGGGTACAGAAACATTTCTGCAGCACAGTAGCCTCCATCATCTGTAAACGGAAGAAGTTTGGAACCACCAGGACTAATCCTAGAGCGGACCAACTGGCCAAACTAAGCGATTGGGGGAGAATGGCCTTAGTCAGGGAGGTGACCAAGAACTGATGGTTACAGCATTTCTCTGTGAAGAAAGGAGACCCTTCCAGAAGAACAACCATCTCTGCAGCACTCCACCAATCATGCTTGTATGGTAGAGTGGCCAAACGGAAGCCACTTCTCAGTAAAAGGCACATGACAGCCTACCTAGAGTTTGCCAAAAAGCACCTGAAGGACTCTTAGACCATGAGAAACAAAATACTCTGATCTGATGAAACAAAGATTGAACTCTTTGGCCTGAATAGCAAGCGTCATGTCTGGAGGAAAAAAGGCACCACTCATCACCTGGCCAATACCATCCCTACAGTGAAGCATGGTGGTGGCAGCATCATGCTGTCAGGACATTTTTCAGTGGCAGGAACTGGGAGACCTGTCAGGATTGAGGCAAAGATGAATACAGCAGTTGACAGAGACATCCTTGATGAAAACCTGCTTCAGAGCGCTCTGGACCTCAGACTGGGGAGAAGGTTCACCTTCCAACAGGACAACAACCCTAAGCACACAGCCAACATAATAAAGGAGTGGCTACTCTGTGAAGGTCCTTGAGAGGCCCAGTCAGAGCCCAGACTTGAACCCGATTGAACATCTCTGGAGAGATATGAAAATGACTGTGCACCGATGCTCCCCATCCAACCTCATGGAGCTTGAGAGGTCCTGCAAAGAAGAATGGGAGAAACTGCCAAAAAATAGGTGTGCCAAGCTTGTAGCATCATACTCAAAAAGACTTGAGGCTGTAATTGGTGTCAAAGGTGCTTCAACAAAGTATTGAGCAAGGTTGTGAATACTTATGTACATGGGATTTTTTTTTTCATTTTCAATAAATTTTCAAAGATTTAAAACAAACTTCTTTCACATTGTTATTATAGGGGATTGTTAGTACAATTTTGAGGAAAATAATTATTTTAATCCATTTTTTAAATAAGGCTGTAACATAATAAAATATGGAAAAAGTAAAGTTCTGTGAATACTTTCCGGATTCACCGTAAACACTGGCACTTCTGTGCATCAGGGTTTACATGAGTACAACTGCATACATTACTTGTATGGTGGGCAGCACGGCATGCATGCGGCTTTACAGTGAGACCCTTCCCTGTCTATCCAGGTCACATTACTGTTTTGTACCTTTATTATATTACAGTTGTCTCAAAGAAAGCATCTTCTCGGACTTCTTCTATAATGATACGGCTGCCATAATGTGCCCGTAACATCTCATATTTACAGCAGTGTTAAATTATTTGTGCACAATTTGCTGAGGAATTCGAGTGAACTTAATAGGATTGGATATTTCTGCTGGATATATAAATGGGAGCTAATACTTTTTTTTTTTTTTTTGCGCACACTGCTTGCCTTTTTAGCTGAACTCTAGAAAAGATCTACTTTTTTTTCCAGAATTGATTTTTAGGTGTTCATGCCCAGAACTTGCGTTCTCATTTTATAGGGAAGGTAAAAAATATTATGAACAATAAGAGAATATGAAATGCTCCAAGATAATGCAAGCATTGCCTTTCCTTTTAGCACAAAATGGCTTCATTGTTAATTTAATGTAAACATCCTCCAGTAACCGAACAAAAATTGGTTTTGGTTTTTCCTGAGAACTAATTTAACATGAAATATACAAATAAAGTGATATGATAATATTTCTCATTCAAGCAGACTTTACTTGATCTTCCATTATTCAGTCTTGTTCTATCCGGATATCAAAAGATGTTCAGTGTGCTTGTATTATGCAAAGCATGGCTTTAAAAAATCATTCTTGTGTTTGTTCCCATTGTCTGTCTATTTTGTTTACTGTAGTTTTTTTTTTCCTTAAAGTGAACCTATCATTGAAATCACACATATCAATGAATGTACACTATATTGTCAAAAGTATTGGGATGCCTGTCTTTACACACATGGACTTTAATGGTATCCCAGTTTTATGCCCCGTACACACGGTCGGATTTTCCGATGGAAAATGTGTGATAGGACCTTGTTGTCGGAAATTCCGACCGTGTGTAGGCTCCATCACACATTTTCCATTGGATTTTCCGACACACAAAGTTTGAGAGCAGGATATAAAATTTTCTGACAACAAAATCCGTTGTCAGAAATTCCGATCGTGTGTACACAAATCCGACGGACAAAGTGCCACGCATGCTCAGAATAAATAAAGAGATGAAAGCTATTGGCCACTGCCCCGTTTATAGTCCCGACGTGCGTGTTTTATGTCACTGCGTTCAGAATGATCGAATTTTTCGACAACTTTGTGTGACCGTGTGTATGCAAGACAAGTTTGAGCCAACATCCGTCGGAAAAAATCCTAGGATTTTGTTGTCGGAATGTCCGAACAAAGTCCGACCGTGTGTACGGGGCATTAGTCCATTGGGTTCAATATTGAGTTGGCCCACCCTTTTCTGCTATAACAGCTTCAACTCTTCTGGGAAGGCTGTCCACAAGGTTTAGGGGTATGTCTATGGAAATGTTTGATCATTCTTCCAGAAGCGCATTAGTGAGGTCAGGAACTGATGTTTGATGAGAAGGTCCGGCTCACAGTCTCCTCTCTAATGCATCCCAAAGGTGTTCTATCAGGTTGAGGTCAGGACTCTATGCAGGCCAGTCAAGTTCCCCAAACTTGTTCAGCCGTATCTTTATGGACCTTGCTTTGCGCACTGGTCCAAATCATTTGGTGGAGGATTGTTTTTCAGGAGTCGGGCTTGGCCCCTTATCAGTAGTGAGGGAAACCCTTAAGGTGTCAGCATACCAAGACATTTCTGACAATTTCACGCTCCCAGCTTTGTGGGAACAGTTTGGGGATGACCCCGTTCTTGTTCCAACATGACTGCGCACCATTGCACAAATCAAGGTCCATAAAGACATGTATGAGCGAGTTTAGGGTGGAGGAACTTGACTGGCCTGCACCTTAACCCGATAGAACACCTTTGGGATGAATTAGAGTGGAGACTGCAAGTCAGGCCTTCTCTTTAACATCCATGCCTGACCTCATAAATGCGCTTCTGGAAGAATGGTCAAACATTCCCTTAGACACACTCCTAAACCTTGTGGACAGCCTTCCACCCTACAGACTAATGCCCCGTACACACGGTCGGATTTTCCGATGGAAAATGTCCGATCGGAGCGTGTTGTAGGAAATTCCGACCGTGTGTAGGCTCCATCACACATTTTCCATCGTATTTTCCGACACGCAAAGTTTGAGAGCAGGATATAAAATTTTCCGACAACAAAATCCGTTGTCGGAAATTCCGATCGTGTGTACACAAATCCGACAGACAAAGTGCCACGCATGCTCAGAATAAATAAAGAGATGAAAGCTATTGGCCACTGCCCCGTTTATAGTCAGATGTACGTGTTTTATGTCACCGCGTTCAGAACGATCAGATTTTCCGACAACTTTGTGTGACCGTGTGTATGCAAGACAAGTTTGAGCCAACATCCGTCGGAAAAAAATCCTAGGATTTTGTTGTCGGAATGTCCGAACAAACAAAGTCCGACCGTGTGTACGGGGCATAAGACTGAGATGCCATTAAAGTTCATGTGCGTGTAGAAGCAGGTGTCCTAATACTTTTGACAATATGCTTTATGTCAGTATTGCCAAAGTGTATTTTTGAGCAGATATAATATAATTGTTAATGCCATGAATAAAAAATGCTAATCCACACTCCATCATCAGAGGGTATAGATAGGAGGTCAGGTGCCTCTGAAACATTTATTTAATTCTCAGATGTGATGGCTGCATCCGTTTTCTTTTTCAAGGCTTTCTCTCTTTTATTTTAATCTCGTGATCTGGCCAGTAAGTCTAAAGTTTTTCAACAGCACAAGCTCTCCTGCAAATGTATCAGTTACGAGTGTCAATACAAACCATTTACCACTGATAGGAGTTCTTACAGTGATCAACTTTTATTTATTCATGTAAAACTTTTTTCCCAAAAGAAAAAAAAAACTGTCACTGTCTCTACTTTTTTAACTGTGTGATTTAATTTTTGATATTCAGACCCAAGTCACCCCTCCATCTATGTCCCTATGCTTTATTTTGTTGGAAAATCTTTTTGAAAAACGTCCCCTAGCATTTCTAGTGTTACCCATCTTGAGTAAGGACAGATGATTCGTGTAGCACAGGAGTGCCCAACCTTTTGAGGTTGCGGGCCACAATGAGCGGAGCGGGCAGATGACAGATCCATGTCCACTCTGCATATACAGAGCAGACACGGACACAGCCCACTGTACTCTATGGGCCCTTCCATCCAATCTGCCCAGACAGAAGAGGACGGATCCCTTTCTGTTTTTTCAAGTGGATTGGATTGGAGATAGGTGGGTGTAAAGAGACACAATCTGCTTACATCTTCCGCTCTATAGAGGTGAATGGAGGGTCCGATCGGGTCCACCTGAAAAACAGACAGGAGGACCCGATCGGACCGATTGTGTGAAAGGGGCCTAAGACTGCTTTCACACTGATGGACTGCGGTTTACCTGCACCTCAACTGACCTAAATATTCACTTCTTCCTCAGGATTCCTGCAGATATCGCTGGCTGCTGCTGTCCCCCAGGTGGGTATGGCTGGTGGCTGCTGCTGGCTGTCCTCCAGGGCTGGTACTGCTGGCTGGTACTGCTGGTTTGTACTGCTGGTGCGTACTGCTGGTTGGTACTGCTGGTGAGTACTGCTGGCTGGTACTGCTGGTTGGTACTGCTGATGGGTACTGCTGGCTGGTACTGCTGGCTGGTACTGCTGGTTTGTACTGCCGGTTGGTACTGCTGGCTTGTACTGCTGGTTGGTACTGCTGGCTGGTACTGCTGGTTGGTACTGCTGGCTGGTACTGCTGGTTAGTACTGCTGGCTTGTACTGCTGGTTGGTACTGCTGGCTGGTACTGCTGGTTGGTACTGCTGGCTGGTACTGCTGGTTAGTACTGCAGGTGGGTACTGCTGACTGGTAGACATGTGCAATTCGCTTCGGTCCGAATACAAATTCGGACAAATTTTTGGTTAACGAATAGTAATGAATTTTGTTGAAATATGTTAAAATTTGCTTTGTTTATTAATTTTCTAACTCTGCCCCCTCCCCACCCCAAAGCACCTTGTTGGGCCTCTTCCTGACAACCCTGGCCTGTGGTTGTCAGGGTCTGTGGGTGGGGAGGCTTATCGGAATCTGGAAGATCCCAGATCCCGACCCCCCCCCCCCCACACCCATGTGAATGTGTATCGGGTACATCGTACCCATACCCATTCACCAAAAAAAAGTGTCAAAAGGTAAGAAACACAGGACACAGTATTTGACAAATATTTTATTAAAAGGAAAAAAAAATAGTGTCCATCACGGCGCCCGCCAACCCTAAAAATACCTAAAAAATTGAAAAAACACTTCGCCTTTGCTACCCGCTTCGCTTTGACAGCTCTTATGTCACCAGTGGCACCGCCCCCTTCTGAAGTCTTTTTGACAGTGCCTTGAAAAAGTATTCATAACCCTTGAAATTTTCCACATTTTCTCATGTTACAACCAAAAACGTAAATCTAATTTATTGAGATTGTATGTGATAGACCAACACAAAGTGGCACATAATTGTGAAGTGGAAGGAAAATGATAGAACTTTCTCAAAATTTACAAATAAATATGTGTAAAGTGTGGCGTGCATTTGTGTGGCGTGAAACTAAATGAATCCTGAAACCAAACTAAACAAATTCCATAACGAAATGAAATTAGTAACACAATGAATCTATCTGAAACAAAACTAAACAAATCTTTCCACTCTGCGCTTGTCTACTGGCTGGTACTGTTGGTGGGTACCCCTCATAGGCGTGCGCACAGGGTGTGCCAGGTGTGCCTGGGCACACACTAATCGCCCCATGTGATGCAAAGTCACCCTGTTTAGACCCCTGATATTTGACCAAAGCCCCCTAACTGGGCTCCTAAAAAAATTGTAAAAGAAAACATTTAAAGAAATAAAATTGTAAAAAATAATAAAATAATAATAATAAAAAAAAACTGCTGACACTGTCCACTGCCCTACTGACAACGTCCATTACTCTGTCAGTATTCAGTATATACACATGCACACATATGTGTTTTAGCTTTGGGGTGCACACCCTAATGCAATAGGCTGCGCACACCTTTGGTACCCCTGATGTAGCATTTACTTCCTGGAATCCATCTGCCCTTAGCTCAGGTATGTAGGCAGGAGGGTGTGCTTAACTGACCAAACTCCTCCTCCAGATGAAAGAAAAAAATGTCAAATAGGTCTCCTAAGTCGTACATCATTCAGAAATGTAAAAAAAAAAATAAAGAAAACAAGTAAACATGATATACTTTCCCATCTATTTAGTAAGACTAGCAGCATAAGGATTTAAAATAGTTCATGTTGATTGAGAGAGTCTAGTTCCACTTAAAGGGGTTCTAAACCCTTGTGTTTTTTCACCTTAATCCTTCTTATGCATTAAGGTGAAAAAACTTCTGACAGTGACCGGCCCCCAGTTTTACTTACCTGAGCCCTTCATTTACTCGGTGGAGATGCGCTGTCCCTCTCTGCACGGGGTCCCGGCTCTTGATTGGATAGATTGATAGCAGCGCAGCCATTGGCTCCCGCTGCTGTCAACCAAATCCAATGACGCCAGCGCTGGGGGGGCGGGGCCGAGTCCGGTATTCGTGTCTGTGGACGCAAATGCTGAACTCGGGAATGCTCCCGCAAGGTAACCCCCCGGGAGGCGCCTCTGCTAGGGGGTTATCTGATAAGAGGAGGAACCGCGAGAGCCGCCGAGGGACCCCAGAAGTCGATGATCCGGGTCACTCTGTGCAAAACGAGCTGCACAGTGGAGGTAAGTATGACGATTTTGTTATTTAAAAAAAAAAAAATGAAGCTTTACAATCACTTTAAGTTCCAGGGGTTATAATTAGGAGTCCAGAACTTTTTATCTCATCATGAAAATGAAACACAATTGATGTGGTTTTACAGAACAGTCCCCCCACCCACTGCTAAAAATTGAATTTTTTGCCAGTGAATGAATAATTATGTGCACCTGGTTGTTCATTTCCACTGTATCCCTACTGCTTTTTTCTTCTTTTCTGAATGATCTTGAATAAAATATTGTAGACATTTATTCTAAAGTGCTCTGATTCTTGGAGGTGGATGCTGCACAGCAAAGATCATCTGTTGTTTGAAAGCATTGTGAAAATCCTGTTATATCTGTTTACAATGAATTTTATAAGCATTAGATTGATATTAACTGAGTAGTTGCATTGAGTTGTTGGGTAAAGTATATGTGAACCCTTTCTGTGTAAAACAAACCATTCAGTTTAAAATAGAAATGCAAGGCAAAGCAAAACGTGTGTATATACACTATATTACCAAAAGTATTGGGACGCCTGCCTTTACACGCACATGAACTTTAATGACATCCCAGTTTTAGTCCGTAGGGGTCAATATTGAGTTGGCCCACCCTTTGCAGCTATAACAGCCTCAACTCTTTTGGGACGGCCGTCTACAAGGTTTAGGAGTGTGTCTATGGGAATGTTTGACCATTCTTCCAGAATAGCATTTGTGAGGTCAGCCACTGATGTTGAATGAGAAGGCCTGGCTCACAGTCTCCGCTCTATTTCATCCCAAAGGTGTTCTATTGGGTTGAGGTCAGGACTCTGTGCAGGCCAGACAAATTCCTCCACCCCAAACTGGCTCATCCATGTCTTTATGGACCTTGCTTTGTGCCCTGGTGCACAGTCATGTTGGAACAGGAAGGGGCCATCCCCAAACTGTTCCCACAAAGTAGGGAGCATGAAATTGTCCAAAATGTCTTGGTATGCTGATGCCTTAAGGGTTCTCTTCACTGGAACTATGGGGCCAAGCCCAACCCCTGAAAAACAACCCCACACCATAATCCTCCTCCACCAAATGATTCATACCAGCGCACAAAGCAAGGTCCATAAAGACATGCATTAGCGAGCTTGGAGTGGAGGAACTTGACTGGCTTGCACAGAGTCCTGACCTCAACCCGAACACATTTGGGATGAATTAGAGCGGAGACTGTGAGCCAGGCCTTCTCATCCAACATCAGTGCCTATCCTCACAAATGGGCTTCTGGAGGAATGGTCAAACATTCCTCTAGACCAGTAATGTAGAACCTTGGCACCCCAGATGTTTTGGAACTACATCTCCCATAATGCTCAACTACACTGCAGAGTGCTCCTAAACCTTGTGGACAGCCTTCCCAGAAGAGTTGAAGCTGTTATAGCTGCAAAGGGTGGGTCAACTCAACATTGAAGAATGGGGGAGAGTATGGGACTTTATATGAATCATACAGCCAAGGAGATAACACAACAGGGTGTGTCTGGTGGGTAGTACATAATTGATAAGAACCACATATGGTACATCATAGCACAATGCATAACTAATAGATAAAGTACCTAAAGTTTATGTCATGCAAATTGATAACATGATAATGGCATAACATGGTAACATGTAAGTTCATATTGTAGCCAAAGATAAAAACCAAACTCATTGACGTGTGTCTCCATAATATAAAAATGATAGAATCTTGGTTAAATTGGTACACTCCAAAATTTTTCCTTATCTTTATTTATAACTCAATATTCCCTACGGACGTAGACTGGGATGGCATTAAAGTTCATGTGCGTGTAAAGGCAGGCGTCCCCATACTTTTGACAATATAATATATATATTTTTTTCCTTTTTTTATAAGTGAATACATAACGTCTGTTCTCAGCTACATAGGTGGCTTAGAGAGCTGGGGGTAGAGACTGCAGGAGGGGGTGGGGGTGTCAGCAGAGACAGGGAAATGACAATATACTGATCTTTCCAGTGAAGAGCTGTGCAGGGGGTGTGCCAGAGCAAGTCTTGGCCATTGGAGGACAGGCAGGCTGTGCTCCCAGCACAGACAGAAATTTGACTACACTGAGATGGATGTGCTTCTATGCCTAGCATACATAGTTTGAAATAGGAAAGGAGGGGGACTGGCAGGATCACCGGGTATTTCATGCAAAGGAAGGAATACAAAGAGAACAGGACGCTTATTAGCAAGTGCTGGGATATGAAATGTTGGGGTAACATATTTTTACAAAATAATATTTATAGGCTGATTTGTAATGTATGTTAAGAGGCTACTTAGTATATTCATTTACAATATTCTTTTTTTTCTTCTTTTTTTTTTAGGGTGGAATGATTGCCCTCCTGCTTTGCATCCTGTGCCTGCTTCTCATCTTGTATACAAGGCGACGTTGGTGCAAGAGGAGACGTGCCCCACAGCCACAGAAAAGTGCCAGTGCAGAAGCGGCCAATGAGATCCATTACATACCTTCGGTACTCATTGGAGGTGGCCATGGCAGAGAAAGCCTTCGCAATGCCCGTGGACAGTCCACCCACCCCGGCGGAACCCTTGGCATTCGTGAGACACCTATCCTAGATGGCTACGAGTATGATGTCGCTGAGCTACGTCATCACCTCCAGCGGGAGTGCATGAATGGTGGGGAAGATTTTAGCAGCCAGGTGTCCCGCACTCTGGAATCCCTTCATGGATGCAATGATAAGAACACCATGGACCTCACTCCTGGTGTGTGATCAATGGCAGGGCCCTTTGCATTGAGCGATGGTTTTGATGATTTTGGCTTGTATGTTTATCGGTTAGATGAGCTGCTGTGTGATTGAGTCAAGCTGGGAAGTTGTGGCACCTATTTCCATGTAAGGCTGGATTCACATCTATGCATTTTTAGTGCTTTTTGCATTTTGAAGATTTGCACTACAGTCCATTTACCAAGGTTTCCTATGGAACACGCTCTGTAGTGCAAATCTGCAAAATGCAAAAAGCACTAAAAATGCATAGGTGTGAATCCAGCCTAATGCCCCGTACACACGGTCGGACATTGATCGGACATTCCGACAACAAAATCCTAGGATTTTTTCCGACGGATGTTGGCTCAAACTTGTCTTGCATACACACGGTGACACAAAGTTGTCGGAAAATCCGATCTTTCTGAACGCGGTGACGTAAAACACGTATGTTGGGACTATAAACGGGGCAGTAGCCAATAGCTTTCGTCTCTTAATTTATTCTGAGCATGCGTGGCACTTTGTGCGTCGGATTTGTGTACACACGATCGGAATTTCCGACAACGGATTTTGTTGTCGGAAAATTTTATAGCCTGCTCTCAAACTTTGTGCGTTGGAAATTCCGATGAAAAATGTGTGATGGAGCCTACACACGGTCGGATTTTCTGACAACAAGGTCCTATCACACATTTTCCGTCGGAAAATCCGACCGTGTGTACTGGGCATTACTGTGTGCAGATAAAACATAAAGCAGACTTTTTTTTATAGCTTGACGATTCATAAATATTAAGGATGCACTGATACCAGTTTTTTAAGAGTACAAGTACCAATACTTTTTTCTCAAGTACTCACCAATACCAATTACCGATACCTATTTTGCCCTCGAATCAGTGGCGGCCCATCCATAGAGGGCCCACGTGCACCGCCTTCCCTATCCATGCCCCCAGGCCCCCTGATCTAGATATCAGTGGCGCCGAACCATAGATTCCAATGTGACAGGGTGTTTTTTGAAGCACCTGATTAGAGCCAGAGGCTATAATAGGCTTCAAAAAAGGGTGGCCTCGGAGAGCAGAGCATAGTGCTTCGAGGCCACTCAGTTGTGTGACCATAGCAAATTCATTTTCACTATTTTTACACTAAAGTTCCTCCCCGTCAACCAGGAGGCAGGTCTGTGAGACCTGTTTTCTGATTGGCCAAAGCATCAGGCTATCCTATTGGATGCCTAGCGCTTTGGCGGAAGAGGAGACACACAGCGCAGGAAGCTGCTGGAGGAGCGGACCACGGTGCTGCCATGATCGCTGCCCGCACTCCAGGAGAGGAGGAGAGGACACCACAGCGGGTAAGTGCCGGACCGCCCAGGGGGGTGTTTCAGTGCCTTGCCATGCTGCCGGGGGGGGGTGTTCTTTGTTTGCCGCCCCCCCCAAAAGAAGAACCCACCAGCCGCCACTGCCTTGGATACATTTATTTATTACACATATGCCCAGCTCACCTGCCTCTGCCCTGGTGGTAGAGTATTTGTCAGAGCTTCTGCGGTCCGGATGTCCCACCTTACACTGTTAGACACGGTTCATATACAGTACGTGCAATATGGTTTTGACAGCGCAATTTCAGCCCCCTCTGGTGCAACTTTGTTCAATGGTTTAAGTGTTATTCTGGTGCAAATTGTCAAAGTGTATGACAATAGAGTTCGCACATCAACTGTGCTCAAATTCTTACTAAATTCTATTTAAAAACGTGCTGCAGCCGACTCGCACATATGTGAACTGGCTCCATTGGATCGGGTTCAAAACACATCCAATTAGCACATTTGTGAACCGAGTTTTACTATTTTCAGTTTTATTTGAGTTGATATAGTTTTTGCACTTGATTATATAGTATGCTGAGTTTTCATGGGCGCTTCTTTCACCCTCTGTGAAAGACTAATAGAAAGTTGCTAATTAAGGATGGTGTAAACAACCTGCTGAGCTCCATCTGCTTTGGACTGAAATCGTCAGTTTTGCAGAGCGCAATGCAAAGTATTACAATTACGCAATCATATTGAGCTGCAACACAGCCAATCAGAAATTTACACAGTCTCATTAAGCCTAGAATGATGTAGGACACAAGGGTGAGGTTTCTTGTTAACTACTTCCAGTCCCGGCCTTTTCTGGCACTTTTTGTTTACATGTAATAATATATTTTTGTTACTAGAAAATTACTTGGATCCCCTAAACATTACATTTTTTTCTTTTACATACATTACATATTTTTTTTTAAAGCAGAGGCCCTAGAGAATAAATTGGTGGCTTTTGAAATTTTTTATGTCACAAAGTATTTGCGCAGTCGTTTTTCAAACTTTTGTGAAATAAAAAAGATGAAGTTATGCCAAGTAAATAGATACCAAACATGTCACGCTTTAAAATTGCGAACACTCGTGCAATGGCGACAAATGGCATACATTTTACTATCCATAGGCGACGTTTTAAAAGCCTTTACAGGTTACTACTTTCGATTTACAGAGGAGGTCTGGTGCTAGAGTTACTGCTCATGATCTGACGTTCGCAGTGATATCTCACGTTGTGTGGGACAATAGCGGTTTGTGTGCGTTTAGGACCAAAGCGCGCGTCTGCAAGCATGGGAGGATGGGGCATTTTACTTTATTTTTTATTATTATGCATTTATTTTTACACTGTTGCTTTCTTTTTTTTTAACGCTTTTATTGCTGTCACAAGGAATGTAAACATCCTTGTGACAGCAATAAGCATGTGACAGGTCCTCTTTATGGGGAGATCTGGAGTCTATAAGACCCCAGATCCCTTGTCTGCACTTAAAAGCATCCAAAAACACCAATATCGGTTTTTCTGAATGTTTTTGATTGTCAAAAAATGGCGCAGATGGTTTCCGAGCAAACCTGTAGTGATGTCATGTTATCGCTTCTGGATTACTATTATAAACAGCCGATCAAAGCTGATCCCGGCTTTGTTTGGCTGTCTGGCCAGCCGGTGAAAGCGTCAGCTGGTCGCTCAGGTCTCCCGGTGGGACAGGAGAGCTGCGGAAGGTGGCGGGAGGGGGGGGTCCCCTCCAGCTGCTTGTAATAGCAATTGAGCAGCTGGTGAGCTGCTCCGATTGCTATTACAAGAGAGCTGACCGCCGTCTCTAAAAAATGGTACCAGGGTGATGCCTGCAGCTCAAGGCATCATCCCGATACAACCCCCGAAAGTCCAGCAATGTACAGGTACGTCGCTGGACGGAAAGTGGTTAAATGGCACACAGCTCTTTTGTTGCCATGTCCCTTTTCTACAAAACTACATTGATTCAGTAGAACTATGGTCAGACTGTTAAATTTTAAGGCTTCCCAAACCAATAAGGCTGTGTTCTTGGCTCCATTGGATAGGCACCTCCTTTAATAGGGTGACAATTCTCTAGCTTCTGCAGTGAAATTACTGCAGTATTGCCCCCCTTACTGCTGCTATAGCTGCTTAGGTGTTTTTCTCCCTTGATAGCCCTATCAGTGAACTATCATGCCCAGCTGCACCCAAGGCTCATAAGATTGTCAGCACAGTACTCTATCAGCAGGAACTTACGGCTGCATTCACACCTGAGCTTAGCGATTTACTGGCACTTTTAATTGAGAGTTTTTGAGCATTTTTAGGAGCGTATTACAAGTGTTTTCCAGCTTCAGGTGTTTAGTCAATAGAAAGCACTAGGGGGAGGAGAGGGCGAGGAAATTAGGGGTGGAGAGCTGCTGTTTGAGCAGAAAACGTGCAAGAAAACGCTTGTAAAAAATGCTTAAGTCGCATGTTTTCAGGCGTTTCTATTAAAGTCTATGGGGCCAAAAATTCTGCCAAAATAGAAGGCCGTGTACTTTTTTTGAGTGACAGGTGTTTTGCTTCAGGCGACAGAACACTCATATGTGTACAGGGACCATTGAAAGAATGGGATTTGGCTTGTTGAGCATTTTAGAGCCTCAAGCTTTAAGCAGAGAAAGGCCTGCTCTGTTCTTCCCTCCCCATCCAGTATTGTCTAGCAGGGTACAGGGAAAATTCAGCTTCCCAGCTGTGTTTACCATTAAAAAGAGGTAAATTATATTTTTTAAGACATTTAACATGCCAGCTAGCATTGAAAATGCCCATTAATCACTCTGTTACATAGACTTTAAGAACAACCGCTCACCCCACATGCCTATTTGATGTGGTGCAGCAATCCTCATTCATATCTATAATAAGCTGATGCAGCTCAGAAAAGAAGAGCCCTGCAGAGCTTGTTCTGCTATGCCCAGCCAAAAGTAATTTGGCAGTTGTTGAAGATCTTCAACTTTGGTGTGTTCACTAATTATGTACTGAAATTACTGCTGCTTGTATTGATGGTCATCGGGAAGAATCCCCCCCGCCACCATTCCTTCTTGTAAATAGCTAAAGAGATCAATGCTGTCAGTGCTTACTTATCTGAAGGGCCGAAAATGCTCATTGCTCAAGGAACCCCTAGCAATCTCTGGAGGAACCATAGAGCTCCACAGAATCCTGGTTGAGAAAGGCTTCTCTAGCCATAGACATAAGAATAAAAGATCTTGACAAAAATAATAGTTTTGCCCAAATATGTACTATATGTTTTGTACCAAGGTTGTATTTCAGTGGAAATGTTTTTTTTTTTTTTTTGGGGGGGACTATTCTTAATTATCAGTTTTCCAGCTGATGGTCATTCAGGGGGTGTCTACAGATGTCACAGAGTGTCTATAGACATTCTACCAAGAGTACTTTGAGGGGCCTGTATCCTTGCCAACTATGGCAAGTTGTGGGTGGAGCTTACTCGACCTACACATGGGGGTACCTTTCTCATGTGTGTGCGCTCATCAATGCCTGTTCATATGAAAGTCAACATTATGAGGGAACCCTGATTTAGAGATGAGCTGTACACTGTGTGTAGTAGTTAAATGTACAGAGCCCCTGTGTAAAACACGTTGTCTCATGTTACTACACACCTTAGCTTGATGAATGTTGCATTTAGAAGGCAGACTGCTGAGCCCATGCCCTCTCCACCAGTCCAGCGTACCTCGGTCACCTCACTCCGAGTGACAGAATGGGGCTCCACCGCGCACACCGTGGACCTTATGCATGCATGTAACTTAACTCCTTCTACTCTCCCGTACCGTGGGGCTAGGGATATGGGGTCTCTGTACTGCAGGGTTGGTCCCAGTTACTTTGGGGGAACCGACTGCTAGGGAGGAGGCCACATCACTGACCCTCTTGCTACTGGAGAAGCTGTCACCTTTGCCAGGTACCTCGCTTCATGACCAGCTGCCATCCACTCCTCACCAGTTCCTGATTACCTGTGGCAACTGTGTTCCAATCCCATCTCTCCTGCCAAGCTGACCTTTGTAGTGGCCTTGCTTTCATACCCCATGTGTGCTTTACAAGCCCTGTTCTTCTGATATACCATTTTTCTGCCACGCACTTCTTGAATAACTTCAGACCAGGCTCAGAACATTTTAAAATGTACCGAGGACTTATTGTGGCAAAGTCCATAACAGTACAACATATTTTCAACCGTAGCTACCTAAACTGAGGCTGCCCAGACATACCTTAATAAGGCGAAAGTCCATGAGTGACGTTCTCCAGACATTTGGCAGATTCTTAAGGTGTCTACATGGCTAAGCAGCTCCTTCTCAATATCCCATTTACCGACACACTGCCTTCCCCCTCTTTTTATATTACAGGGTAGAAAGTCAGGGCACTGAAAGTTTGTGAAAGGAGTGTGAACCCGGTTAACCCCTTCCCAGCCTGGGCAGCCTAAAAGAGGACCAATATCAGTTGGTGGAGAAGCAAAGTTCTGAGTTGGACATCACTGGAGACAAGATGCGTATTGCAAGAAGAACTGCATTTTTAAGGCTGGCCAATTCATTAAAAATTGTAAACTGGAGTTCTACTTTAAGAAACACCAGTTTAGCTCAGTGCAGTTTAATATGACATTGTTATAAGCACAGTGGGCTCTTTAGAGCATTAAAAGTCACCCAGTTTATTAAATAAAATCCTATTCATGATTTTACTTGAAAAAAAGGGACAATTTACATGACACCCCTTCCATCAGAAATCCAATCATACCTCTGTTTCAGGCGTTTTTTTTTTTTTTTACACAGAATAATAAACAATATGTTTTTGCTATACAAGATGATTCAGTTTAGCTTTATAAAGATGATAAATATTAATATTATGTCATTTTAAAAAACTGCCAAAGGAAAAAAGTTTATTGATGACAAAAGCTCAGCATGGTAAAATGCAGTAATTCCCACTATTTGCCAGGATGTTGAATTGTAGATAATATATTAGTCGTAGTTTGTTGTTTCAAGCTGTATTGCGTACAGATAATCATTTCATGAAGTGGTGAAGAGGAATATTGGGGCATTGTCTAGCAGCTAATCATGTACTTTCATATTCTGCCCTGCATCAGACTCAAAATCACTCCTATGGTGACATCTGCAAAATGACACACCGAATATCATTTTAGGCAACACAAACCCTTTAGAGATTTTCAAACTATCCAAAAAAAAAAAATCCCTTATCTGCCAGGGATCTCTCCTACAACACCACCTTCTGGTGAAATCTGGCATCGCAAGCAACAAAATAAGCTTTTTTTTATGAGAACCACGCTGGTAGAATTTCAATTCACGATGTAATGTACGCAAGAATAGAACACAGTTCTGTGCTGTGTGGGCGAGGAAAGCATTCCGACTTCCTACACTGAAGTGATCCCATAAAATAGGGGATTTCCATGTAAGCTGATTCCCCATTAAGAGCAACTCCTGTTTGCCAGGCTACAGTCACACTAGACCCCTATATTTGCTGTAATGTAATCTGCTTATATATTGCCTTCCTCGGCCCTCTTCCCTGTTTATCAATATTCTAATTACATTTTTAAATAAGACCTTTCATTACATACCTTTTATCATAGCTCCTTGATTTGGAACAATGTCCCTCTGTCCCTCTTTCCTCCTCATTTGTCCCTCATTTTGATCTGATCTTTATGGTTGTATATAAAATGCACTTTTTAGCTTTCAAAAAGTGTTTCCCAGTGCTAAACCTTTCATCCAATGTTTAAATTGCTGCATTTGGAAATTTAAAAAGCCAATATAATGGAATAGTAGTGGTAAAAAAAAAGCACCTGTGGGTTTAACTGCTTCAGCTCTGTAAGGTTTACCCCCCTTAATGACCAGGCCATTTTTTTGCGATACAGCACTGTATTACTTTAACTGACAATTGCCCGGTCATGTGACGTTGTACCCAAATAAAATTGATGTCCTTTTTTCCCCCCACAAATAGATCTTTCTTTTGGTGGTATTTGATCACCCTTGCGCTATAAACAAAAAAAAGGCCTACAATTTAAAAAACAAACAAACAAAAAAACAATAGTTTTTACTTTTTGCTATAAAACATATCTAATTAAAAAAATTAAAAAATCAAATTTCCTCATCAATTTAGGCCAATTCGTATTCTGCTAGATATTCTTGCTAAAAAAAAATTCTAATAAGCGTATATTGATAGGTTTGCGCAAAAGTTATAGCGTCTACAAACGATGGGATATAATATAGGAATTTTTATTTACGGTGTTTACATTTTTTTAATAGTAATGGCGGCGAACAGCAGGACTGTGATATTGCAGCAGATAAATCGGACACTAACTGACACTTTTTTTGGAATCAGTGACACAAATACAGTGATCAGTGCAAAAAAAAAAGCTCTGTCACTGTACTAATGACACTGGCAGGGAAGGGGTTAACATCAGGGGCGATCAAAGGGTTAATTGTGCTCCGAGGGAGTGCTTCCTAACTATGTAGAGGTGCTTGTACTGTGGGAAGACAGAGATCAGTGTTCCTGCTTAGCAGATCACTGCCTCTCCTTGTCACAGAATGGCGATATGTCTTGTTTACATAGACAGATCGTCGTTCTGCCTGTGCCTCGAACGATCGGTGGGTCTCGGCGGAAACCGCGTTTGCTAGACATGGTGCCCGCTGATTGGCTCCCGCTGTGTCCAATCACAGCAGGCCTTCGGTGGAGTACATGCAGGCCTCAGACCCGGAAGTGCAGAATCACATACCTGTAACGTGATTCTGCGCACAGGATCCACCGCCCCACAGTAAATTAATCATTTTTTTGTATAATTCTGTTTAATTGAGGGAGGCATGGCAGGGAGTGTGTCCTGTGCCTACATACATTTGCTAATAGGTGTCCCTCGTTCCCATCACAAAAAGTTGGGAGGTAGGTTTATGTAAAAGCCAGTGAGCTCATCACTGGATCTCTGTGCTTCTCTATGCAATGCACTCTGATCATGGCTGGTGGGAGAGCCAGCAGGGTGCTTTGCATTACTTTGTAAAAGCATCACAGCACACTGCCTTAGTACTCCTCTCAAGAGCCTTTATGTAAGCAGTGATTGGCTCCTAGAAGGCTGTCAATTTGGTGGAATAGGCATTCCTGGGTAGGCTGCATTTGAATGCAGGCTGTGCTAAGTAACGCCCACAAGTGATGCTGAACCTTCATGATTGAAAGAACTGAAATCCAATTAAAAAAAGGGGCGGGCCAGGGACAGTCAGCTTGGGGAAGAAAGAGTAGAATGATACAGAATGTCCTCCAGCCAGGAAATGAGGCAGGCTCTATCTGAGTTGCTGCAGTTGTTTTTAATGCACATTGTGAGAAAATCACAGTTTTCAGTGAAAACTGATTAAAACATTTCAGAATAACTATGCAAGATGGAAGGAAATGTTGGAGTTCAGTTATAAAGCGACATTAATACCAAAAGCAAACATTTATTTTATAGCAGCTTACCAATCATTAGATGTGATGGCTGCATTCGTTTTTTTTTGTTTGTTTGTTTATTTTCACCTAGGTATCAATCCAGTAAGTCTGTTGTTTTTCAACAGAACAGGCTGTCCTGCAGATGTATTACTTAGAGGAATGAGGCCAACCATAGGCGTGTGCACAGGGTGCGCCAGGTGTGTTTAAACCCTTGATATTTCACCAAAGCCCCCTAAAAAATTTGTAAAAAAAAAAAAAAAAATGTATTTTTAAAATAATAAAAAATTTAATAATAAAAATAAAAACTAGTGACACCAATCTCTGCCCTACTGACGTCAGTATATATACACATGGGCACACCATGTGTGTTTGAGCTTTGAGGTTCACACCCTAATAGACATGTGCAATTCGTTTCGTTCCGAATTCCTTTTTCATCAAAATTGGCATATTAGTTAGTTCGGAAACATCCAAATTAATGAAGAAACGTTTAACAAATTTTTCCAAAAACACATTTTCAAAAAGAACGAAAATTCGAAAGAATTGAAATCCGAAATTCGAAAAAAAATGAAAATCCGAAACTAAGAAGGAAAATCCGAAAATTCGAAAAGAACGAAAATCTGAAAATAAGAACGAAAAATTTGAAATCCGAAAGAACAAAATGCATTGGGATAATTTATATTGTAATTAAATGATTACGTTTATTAACCACTTGTCGACCAGCCGCTGCAGTTTTACTGCGGCAGAATGGCACGGCTGGGCGAAGCGACGTTATGTTACGTCACTTCACCCTGTGGCCCCACTGCACGCCCCCCCCCCCCAAACCGATGCGATGGCCCGGCGGTCACGATCACCGCCAGGCTCCCGTGATCGCCGCTGAGACACGAAGAGCCGGGATCTGTGTGTGCGTTTCCGGTTCTCAGAGGGGAGAAGTGATAGATCGTCTGTTCATAAAGAGTATGAACAGCGATCTGTCTCTTCCCCTACACAGTCCTCTCTCCCCTTCAGTTAGAAACACAAACAGGGAACACAATTAACCCCTTGATCGCCCCCCTAGTGTTAACCCCTTCACTGCCAGTGACATTTTTACAGTAATCAATGCATTTTTATAGCACTGATTGCTGTATTAATGCCAATGGTCCCAAAAAGGTGTCAAAATTGTCCGATGTGTCCGCCATAATGTCGCAGTCCCGATAAAGATCACAGATCACCGCCATTACCAGTAAAAAAAATAAAAAATAATAGTAAAAATGCCATAAAACTATCCTCTATTTTGTAGACGCTATAACTTTCGCGCAAACCAATCAATATACGCTTATTGCGATTTTTTTTACCAAAAAAAGTAGAAGAATACATATCGGCCTAAACTGAGGAAAAAAATAGTTTTTTTTATATATTTTTGGGGGATATTTATTATAGCAAAAAGTAAAAAATATTGTGTTTTTTTTCAAAATGGTCGCTCTTTTTTTGTTTATAGCGCAAAAAAAATAAACTGCAGAGGTGATCAAATACCACCAAAAGAAAGCTCTATTTGTGAGAAAAAAAGGACGTCAATTTTGTTTGTGTGCAACGTCACATGACCGCGCAATTGTCAGTTAAAATGACGCAGTGAAAAAAGTGCTCTGGTCAGGAAGGGGGTAGAATCTTCCGGGGCTGAAGCGGTTAACCATTATTTTAGTTCTTTTTATTAATATTATTATGATTTATTATTATTATTATTATTATTATTATTATTATTATTATTATTATTATTAATAATAATAATAATAATAATAATAATAATAATAATAATAATAATAAAAACTATAATAATAGTTATAAATTATTAAGTTATAGGCATTCGAATTTCATTTCAAATTTGGCTATTAATGAACATAACAAATTATTAACCATTATTATAGTTTTTTTTTATTATTATTATTTAATAATAATAAATAATAATAATAATAATAATAATAATAATAATAATAAACTATAATAATAATAATTATAAACTATTAAAGGTTTAGGTATTGGAATTTCCTTTCAAATTTGGCTGCCTGTTAGTGAACGTAACGAATACAAATTTATCTGAATTTATGAATTTTCAAAATAACAAATACCACATCTATACGAATAGAACGTACCGAATTAAAATTTTTCCAAATTGACGAGTTTATACAAAATAACGAACTTTGATCAAAACGAATAATCCAACAAATAAAGAAAAAAAAATGAATAAAACGAAAACGTAAAAAAAAACAATGATCAGTTTTCATTTATTTATGCAAAGCCTTTATCCTAAGAGCCCTTTCACACTGCCAGCGCCCGGGTGTCGGTGGGATCACCATCACTGGCCAGATCACCAGGGGAAAACAAAGAGGGAAAAAAAGCCAAAAAAAGGAAAACTAATGCAGCCACCACATATAATGATTGTTTTTTGTTTTTGGATTTAATACCGCTTCAAATGCAGGTGAAATTATCTGGATATTATAAGCAAACTGTATGCTGTCTGGATCAAGTTCCCCTGCATTTAGGCTTCACACTATCGCCGCATTCGGCTCACAGCAGGGGTTTGGTGCTTCCCCGTTTGCCATTTTAGGTCCAATTTCAGCCCAAATTTTGGGCTGAATTTGGACCTGAAACGGACCAAAAGACACATAGGACCCCTGTGCAAATTTACACTAGAGCCACAGCAGAGATATGTGAACCGGTTCCATATAGAACCGGTCACAATCTCCTACCATGCGAACTGGATGTGGGGAAACCACATCCAATTCTCATAGGTGTGAACCCAGCCTTAAGTATATTTGCTTTTACATGGGATTGTGTGATCTCACACACATTTACATTTTTTTTTGTTGCATTTAGATGCATTAAGAGCATATAACCTCTTCCCAGCTACCCAATTCCTGGGTCTCGTACTAACAATTGGGACCCAGGACTTTGATTGGCTATCAGAAATTAGCCTGATTTTGCACTCTCTGACTTTACTAAATAAAATCCCCATTGTATCTTCTTCTTGCAGGAGATGAGGCTGTAAATAAATAAATAAATAAATAAAAATAAAAAAAAAATAAAGAAAATTATGAAGAAAGAAAAAAAAAACAAGATCAAGGGTTGCCAGGGTTAGTATTAAGGCGAAGGTCAGGGTCAAAGGTCACATCCAGTGGTGTGTATCCCTTTAAGTGTGCTTGCAACTAGTGTGCTAGGTGAAGTGGTTTAGTAATTAAACTTTGGTGACACATATATAAATCAAAACTCAAAAATTCTTAATAAATATATGATTGCAGTACCTTATTAGTGAACAAATTTATAAATTACTAAGATTATCAAACTATACATGACACATAATATACAACAAGCGGATGTGCTGTGCTTGCAATATTCCTTAGCTTCCGTGAAAAGTGACTTGTGCTAAGTTACAATAAAAAGTCCATAAAGTGAAATGTGCTAAAAAAACAAAAAGTAAGTTCATAATGTGTAATATTGATTGGATTTCATGAAACTTGTGATGGGGTGGTGGTTATCACATGTGCTCCCCCTTCTCCATCTCACTCACCAGAGTTTCTCCCCTGTTAAGGGGTTAAACAGCATTCACAGCACTTTGTGGCTGTACACAATTCCAGATACAGGGCTGCCTCAGCTTCTCCTGCTATCCCCTGCCCCTCCAGACTCCTAGCATGCAGAGACAACAAACGAGCCCCATAGTGTAAATCCGTTTTACCATTTATTTCAATATTGGTATAGAAATGCACTTACATTTTGTACAAGAATGTTACAGCATTTAAAATCAGGAAGTCTGGGAAACATATGCGCTCCATGGACCAAACTAATAAGTGACGCACTAACGCTGGAAGCTCCGCCCCAAAGCGTTTTGTCACATCGACATCATCAGTTAGTGTCAGTATGTTTTGGTTAGGATAAACAAAAAATACAAAACACATACTATTGTTTCTGGGCTCTACTATGGGTACACACAGCTAACTATACACATATGTGGTATTGCTGTGATTGTCAGGCAAATTTATTTTGGGTTGTTTGGTGGTAAATTTTTGTAATAGCAATAAATAAACCGCTAAATTTAAAAAATATATATTTTTTTTTCCCACTATTTTGGCCCAGTTTTCCTTTGATATTAACCACTTGCTTACCGGGCACTTAAACCCCCCTCCTATCCAGACCAATTTTCAGCTTTCGGCGCTGACGCACTTTGAATGACAATTGCGCGGTCATACAACACTGTACCCAAATGAAATTTTTATCATTTTTTCACCACAAATAGAGCTTTCTTTTGGTGGTATTTGATCACCTCTGCGGTTTTTACTTTTTATTAAAAAAATGTAAAAAACTGAATTTTTTTTTAAAAAAAAGTTTATTTTTTTATATTTTGTTATAAAAAATTTTAAACGGGTATTTTTTCTCCTTCATTGATGTACGCTGATGAGGCGGCAGTGATGGGCACTGATAGGCGGCAGTGATGGGCACTGATGGGTGGCAGTGATGGGCACTGATGGGTGGCAATGATGGGCAGCACTGGCAGGTGGCACTGATTGGCACTACAGGTGGGCATTGATAGGTGGTACTTGTGGGCATTGATAGGTGTCACTTGTGGGCACTGTTAGGTGGCACTGTGGGCACTGTTAGGTGGCACTGTGGGCACTGTTAGGTGGCACTGTGGGCAGTGTTAGGTGGCACTTTAATTGGGCACTGATGAGGCAGATGTGCCTCTTCCACTTGGGGACCGATGTCCCTCACATCCGATCCGGTGATCTGCTTTTTTTTTCTACTCGCGCTGTCAGCGTGAGTAAAAAAAAAAAACGATTACCGATCTTTTGTTTACATCATGTGATCAGCTGTCATTGGCTGACAGCTGATCACATGGTAAGGGGCCGGGACCGGCCCCTTACACAGATCGGTGATCAGCCGAGTCTCAGAGACTCGGTGATCACAACGCGCCCAGCGCGCGCCCTACAGGGCGCGCGCAGGGAGCGTGCACAGGGGAGGCCGTCATATGACGGCCTCCCGGGAATGTAGGTCCGCGCTGTAGCCGTCATTCGGCTATAGCGCGGATACCAAGTAGTTAAAAAAAAAATCATGAGATATCCATTACCATTTACCACCAAAGGAAAGCCCAATTTTGTCCTGAAAAAAACAAAGTATAACCCACCTTGATGTACAAAGTAGTTGCGATGATATGTACGGTTTTACTAACGCATGTCAAAGTTGCAAAATTGTGCTTTTGTTTTACCCTTAAGCGGGAAAGGGTTAATCTACCTCTACACAATTATTTTTTTCTCTAAACGCAGCTATACTGAATGCAGGTTAATGCACAATGTGAATATTATTATAAAAAATTATTTTATGCATTTATGTGCGTTTAAAAATGTGCTATCAATGCATGGATGGATATAATCACAGGTTTGTCAATGCTAGTGTGAATGAGGCAGTTGAGATGAAGCAGCTAAGTGTATTTATAGACTGTATAAATTAAATAGATGTCTTCTCCTTTTTTCTTTTTTTTTTTTTTTGCTGACTGCTGAGTAACATATGGTTTGCTACTCATTGTCCTTAATAATTTCCATACACTTAGCAATTTTCAGGTCATATCAACCACTTTCACCCAGCTTCTGGTAGCTAATAGAATCGAAAAGTGACTGAAAGAACAAAGAAAACCTACCATTAACAAATGTGATCAACCAGCAAATGTCGGTCTTTTTTATGGATTAAATCAGAGTTAATACATAAACGCTTGGTTTACACCATCGACGCATGTGGCTCCCAGCAGGGTTCCGGTGAATCCTGGTTCACTGTGTCAGGTCCGATTTCAGCCCAAATTTTTGGCTGAATTCAGACCTGAAATGGACCAAAAGACGCACAGGACCCCTGTGCAAATTCGCAGCGGAGCCGCAGCGGAGATATGTGAACCGGCTCCATAGAGAACCGGTCAAAATCTCCTGTTATTACGAATTGGATGCTATTGCATTTGCACCCGAGCAGAGCATATTCCTGGTAATTGACACATTTTCCTATGCTCTACAAGAGTCTTTGCATATGTATCAAGCATCAGGGCTTTGTTTCTTTGTTCCTGGCAGGGCAAGGGGAGCAGAACAGGTCTAGAGAAGAAGAGAGCTGCAAAATATTTCAAAACTGTTAGAAACTGACTGAAACCTGACTTTAGGGTCTGCCAAATCTTTGAGGATATCTTATGCCGCGTACACACGAGCGGACTTTACGGCATAATTGGTCCGGCGGACCGGAGTCCGTCGGACAATTCGATCGTGTGTGGGCTCCAGTGGACTTTTTTTCCCCAAAAATGAAACATGTTTCAAATCTTTCCGACGGACTCGAGTCCGGTCGAAAAGTCCGCTCGCCTGTATGCTAGTCCGGCGGACAAAAACTGACGCTAGGGCAGCTATTGGCTACTGGCTATGAACTTCCTTGTTTTAATCCGGTCGTATGGCATCACATACAAATCCGTCGGACTTTGCTTGATTGTGTGTAGGCAAGTCCGTTCATTCGGAAAGTCTGTCGTAAAGTCCGTCAAAAGTCTGCCGGACAAAGTCTGCCGTAAAGTTTGCTCGTGTGTACGTGGCATAAGAGTGTTTCAGTACAAGCAGCTGCAGAGGTTAGGGAGCACTTGCTGAAAAGCTCATTTAGTATCCCCAGAAATTGAAAATGTTTGTTAAATCCTCCAGGGGACCCAGTGCACAAAACACTTGATCCAGTTCAGATCCATGCAGTGATTTGCAACTAAAAGGACTTCTTTTCTGTTCGAGCTGGCAGTAGCACCACCCTAGGCTGAAGCCCAATTTATAGGCATTCCTGTGCATGAGTTGCAGCACAGAACAAAATGACACCTCTACCTATCTTTATTCTTACATCTGCAGTTCTACCATCTAATCTTCCAGCCTTGTGCCGCTTCTGCTCTAGAGACTCTGTTGGTCCTCTTGGGGAAGGTAGGTACAGTATCTCATTAGAATTGTCATGAAAGTTCAGGCAGCCACCTTAACAGGGGAGTCTTTAAATAGGGCATACCATGTCATTTGGGCATGATTGGACAGGTCAGGGATAGGAACCCACTGGACAGAGACAGTGTTTAATGCATAGAAAGGTTCCTGATGAGCAGGGACAATGTAAGAGACACTGTCTGATCCTAAAGAACCTCTCTAGGCCCTTCTGTGGGTTAGTGCTATTTGTTGGTGCAGCAGATCACCACCCTTCCAGCAGAGCCGTCCCCCGATAACCTTACATGGTAAAACAATATTGAGTGCTGCTCTGATCTGCCTTGTGATACAGTGTGCCAACAATTTAAAATTCTGCAGAACAATCATAAAATTTCAACTTTGTAGAAACCTTCTGTGAGTGTATTCCAACCCAAGCAGTTACCTTGTTTGACACCCTGCCTACATACCCCTCTGCTATTTTCTGTCTTCCTTATATGCAGAAGAAATATTTACCTGCCTGCTTTCAGCTGTTCTGGGGAGAGCGACTAGAGTACCAGCTGGTGGCTTATGTTGTTGTGAATGACAGCACACTGGAAACAAGCCCACAATAATACATGCCAGCTACTACTCTATTCTCTCTCCCTAAAATAGCAGGTGGGCGGGTCTGGGTTTATTGGGCTCATTGCTGTGGGCTTGTGTTATTTGAGTGATGGCACTCTTCTCATTTAAAACACAAACAGCCATCTAGAACTCTGGTCTTTCCCCTATAAAGTAACCTGGGATTTAGGAGCTGTGTAACTTTCAGAACCTGATGGATAGAAAATAAATCCTTTAGCAGGTAAAAAAGTTTATTTTTGTGTTGCATCTGTCTGTTTCGCTTTAGGGATAGATATACTGTACCAATGATTTACCACCTGTCAGTGTCAGGAGAGATTTTCTCATCATTCATCATCACTTCTCCTCTCTTTTTGGCTTGAACCGCTTGCTGACCATATACTGTATATATACAGTGACAAGGCGGCTCTCCTGCGCTGGATCATGTACCTAATACGTGATCCTGCACTTACAGGTCTGGGGCATGGGAGTGACACAGCGGGAGCCAGAGTGGGTATGGCGAAATAGATGTTTGAAGGGACCAGTCGATCGTTTGGGACACAAGCAGAGCGGCTGTCTGCCTATGTAAACAAGGCCGACTGCTGTTCTGTCAGGAGGGAAGATAGTGATCCTGTGGTTCTGCAAAACAGGAACACAGATCTCTCCCTTCCCATAGTACAAGCACCCCCCACACAGTAACCACGCCCAGGTTAGGCACACAGCTAACCCTTTGATCGCCCCTGATGACAGTGCATATTATTTAGCACTGATCACTGTATTAGTATCACTGTATTAGTGTCACTGGTTCCCAAAAAAGTGTCAAAACTGTCACTTAGTGTCCAATTTGTCCACATCAATGTTGCAGCCCCACTGTAAGTCACTGATCACCAACATTACTAGTGAAAAAATAAATAAAAGTTCCATAAATGTATCCCATAGTTTGTAGACGCTATAACTTTTGCGCAAACCAGTCAATATACGCTTATTGGGGGGTTTTTTTACCTAAAAATATGTAGCAGAATACATATTGGCCTAAACTGATGAAGACATTTGATTTTTTTTTTTTACATTTTATTATTAGATATGTTTTAATGCAGAAAGCAAAAAATACTGTTTTTTTTTTCTAAAATAAAAAAATGCAGAGGTGATCAGATACCACCAAAATACATACATTTTGTTTGGGTACAGCGTTGCACGACCGCACGTTGCACAATTGTCAGTTAAAATAACGCAGTGCCGTATTGCAAAAAATGGCCTGGTCATTAAGGGAGTAAATCCTTCCGGGGCTGAAGTGGTTACTATTATAACTGCATATTTAGATGTAATATTTAAATCTGAAACATTGAAGGAACTGGAAAATCCACGTGGCATAAAACAGTCAACAAGCAAACAAGCGGTGGTGTGGCATGCTATAATCATTTGTGGCATTAGTGTAGTATGCCATCCATTCCTAAACAGCAGCACAGCATGTGATCCAGTTCTGGGTGTGTCAGACTGGAAAAAGAATGCAGTGTCCAATTAGTTATGTGCTCGGCTGGGTGAGATAAATATTCCATTGAATTGTAACACTAGTTTATTTTGCCTGAGAGAGATTGAAATGGTTGTAAGCAATTTTCATGCTTTTGTAGTTTTTCTTATATTAGCTGCAGATTTTAACTAGTTCTAATGTGCTAAGGCATTTTTGCTTGAAGTGTATGTATAGACATTTTTTTTAAATAGTAGGGAAAAGATGAAAATCCCTGTTAGTTTATTTTTCATTGTCCAGTCCTAGCAAAAGGAAGTGAGAGACAATCTCTAAAAATTAGAGGATTTCCCCTCTTATGCCCTGTACACAAAAAAGGGTTTTTCCGACAACAAAATCCATGTTTTTTTTCAGACGGATGTTGGCTCAAACTTGTCTTGCATACACACGGTCACACAAAGTTGGTCGGAAATTCCGAAAGTCAAGAACGTCGTGATGTACAACACGTACGACGAGCCGAGAAAAATGAAGTTCAATAGCCAGTGCTGCTCTTCTGCTTGATTCCGAGCATGCGTGGCACTTTGTGTGTCGGAATTGTCTACACATGATCGGAATTTCCGACAGCAGATTTTGTTGTCGGAAAATGTGATAACCAGCTCACAAATTTTGTGTGACAGAAATTCCGATTGAAAATGTGTGATGGAGCTTACACACGGTCAGAATTTCCGACAACGAGCTCCTATCAAACATTTTCCGTCAGAAAATCCGATCGTGTGTACGGGGCATTAAGCCTCGTACACACGATCGGATTTTCCAACGGGAATTGAGAGGCTGTTGGTGGAAAATCTGACCATTTATACGCTCCATCGGACAATTGTTGTTGGATTTTCCGCCGACAAATGTTGGATGGCAGGCTTATAAATTTTGCGCAGACAAATGTCTGTTGTTGGATTTTCCGATCATGTGTACACAAGTCCGTCAGACAAAAGTCCAAAGTACAAACACGCATGCTCGGAAGCAAGGACGAGCTAGAAGCGGTCGGTCTTGTAAACTTCGTAATGGAGAATTAACATTCGTGACGTGGCAAATTATGAAATATCGAAATGCAGCGCACAATTCTCTTCTTCTTTAATGGGATAATAATGAAGCTGCTTTGCTGGTGATACTGATGGAGTTATGGCAAACGTATTTTAAAAGGCTTTTATTTTCTAGTGATATCAAGAATAATATTATTATGATCTTTTATTTTTTTTGGGGCAAGTTACCACAACAACATTATCCTGTAGTTTTTAAGATCAAAGATACAACTATGTTGGTGCCCTGTGTCAATTTTACATTGTATTTCTTTAAATGTAACTGCCTACTCCCAAACTGTCATTTGAAGTAAAAAAACATAGCCAAAGTATTATTCTACACAATTTTTTTTATTGTGCATTAAAAAAGAAAACAAATAAAATTAGACATGCTATCTGCCAATAGAACTTAACCAAAAAGTGAATTCTGTGCATCCAAAAATATAGAAAATATACCAAATCAAATCATTACTCAACCAAAAAATAAAATAAAAGCCTCATGTATATGTCCTGCTTCTTAATGTAGGAGGTCACCAATGCCAAGAGTTGGTGAAAGCAGGAGTCCGTCACCGGAGATAATTCCGAAAATCATCCGGATTATTCTCCTGGACCATATGACATAATTGGTCACGATTAACAAAGCAACCAATTTTTGGTCCAAGAAATCCTCCTTCTCCTGTTCCTGGACTGGACTTGGGTCAAAGCAATAACTCCAAGGCCAATAATAAATAACGCGTTATCTTCTCCTATTCCGCAACATGTCTGGTTGATGAACGGCCATTCAGAAACAAACTGAAAAGCACAAATCAACACTCACCAAAGTTCTACTAACACGAAATTAGCAGAAGGAGCTCAAAGGGTGGAGCCTGACAATTGAACTTCCTCTTTATCAGCTTGTAGTACGTCTAGTACGTCACTACGTTCGTGTTTCTTGGCAGACAATTGTGTACCGTTTGAATGCAAGACAAGTTCACGGCACACGCTCTTCGGACAAAAGTCTGATGCTTCATCGGCGGAAAATCTGATCGTGTGTACGAGGCTTTAGGCTTAATGTGCACAGGACATTTTTTGCTCCCCAGGATATCTTTGCTCCACAGGATGAAAAAGCAGCTTAAAAAACATGCCTAACATGACTTTGCAAGCGTGCTTAGGCACATCAAGCGTTTGGGCTTTCCATTGACCAGAATTTTCATTCAATTTGTACTGTGTGGTACTGTCAGAGAACTCACACAGCAAGCACCCGTCTCCATGCAGCAGCTGCCAATCCTCGTTCTGCTAATGCCAAGGTGCATGCACGGAACCATAGCCAGAGACAAATGAGATCCAGGGTGGGCATGCACAATGGCACCTCTATGCGAATGCACACACGCGAGTGCCAAAGCGCTAATATGCTAACGCGCATGCGCCAATGTGCCAATGTGCTAACACGCATGTGCCAATGTGCTAAGTTGCTAATGCGCATGCGCGTACGCACGTACACTGGCGCGAATCCTGGCACACAGCACCCTATATAAACAGAGAGTCTGCCTAGCATCAGTGCTGGATTGTATTCAGCTTGTTCCTGTGTCCCTGTTGTTACTCTGCCTGATTGACCTTGTTCCTGAAAACCCAGCTATCTTCTGACCATTCTCTTGGATCTCCCCTGCCTGCTGAACCTGCCTCTACTTGCAATACTGACCTTGGCTTGAACTTATGATTACGGCTCTGCCTCCTGATTCTGTACCCTGCTGCCTGTCTGTTGCCAACCCCTGCCTGTTCCTGACTACGGTTTTGCCTTCTGACTTGGTACCCCGCTGCCAGCCTGTTGCCGACTCCTGCCTGCTCCTGATTCTGCAGTTGATCCTTATCTGGCTCCCGCTGAACAAGTTTGGTGATCAGTTTGCACATCTCCTCAGCAGAGGTTCCTATATCTCCAAGTTCCAGCCTCCTGCCTGCAGGCACCTGCACCCTTTCGTTGCCCTCGCACTCCCTGTACCCACCACCAGGGGTGCTTGGACCGGAACCGTGCAAGAGGCCACCCTCATCATTTTGGGCTCCGCTGTAAGGTACGTGACAGGTACCCTTTCCTGCAGTGTGCTATGTGGTACCCCTTCCTGCAGCATACTATGTGGTACCCTTTTCTACAGTGTGCTGTGTGGTACCCCTTCCTACAGTGTACTGTGTGGTACCCCCTCATGTAGTGTAATGTATAGTACCCCTTCTTTCAGTGTACTCTGTGGTACCCCTTCCCGCACCCGCAGTGTACTGCTTGGTATCCCTTCTTGTAGCGTACTGTGTGGTACAGTGTACTGTGTGGTACCTTTACCTGTAGCTTACTGTTTGATATCCCTTCATACAGTGTACTATGTGGTACTCACCCATGCACTGTACTGTGGTACCCCTTAATGTAGTGTAATGCATGGTACCCCTTCATGCAGTGTACTGTGTGGTACCTCTTCATGAAGTGTAATCTATGGTACCCCCTTTTTTCAATGTACTGCGTGGTACCTCACCATGCAGTGTACCGAGAAGTAACCCTTTATCCATTGAACTGTGTGGTACCCTTTCCCGCAGTGTACTGTGTATTACCCCTTCCTGCAGTATACTGGATGGTACCCCTTCATGTGGTATACTGTGTGTTACCCCTTCCTGCAGTGTACTGTATTGTACCCCTTCCTGCAGTGTACTGTATGGCAGCCCTCAAAAATTCCACTTGCCTGCGCCCATTTTGTGAGTGGAATTTGAGGGCTGGCGAGCTATGGCTGCCTGGGAACGGGGTGGTTGGGCAAGCACCTTGCAGAGGGGAAGAGAGGAGAGCAGGCGGCCGGATAATCAGAGCGCGGGGAAAATCACTAGCAGCTTTCATTTCAATTACTATGTGTTCCCTGCACTTGCTGTCACATACAGCCCCTCCTCCTTGTCTGGGGCTTTGATAGACAGATCACCCGTCCAGCCCCCGAGACGTGCGACGTCTATTAAAGTTCTCCAGCCAGGAGGAGGGGCTGTATGTGACGGCGAGTGCCGGGAACACAGCAATTGAAATTAAAGCTGTGATGTTCTTCGGCACTCTCATCATCCGGCCGGCAATTCCTCTCCCCTCTTCCCCTGCACAGGTAGGCTGCATTGGTGGGCACAGGCTGCATTGGTGGGCACAGGCTGCATTGGTGGGCACAGGCTGCATTGGTGGACACAGGCTGCATTGGTGGGCACATGCTGCTGGTGGGCACGGGCAGGCTGCATTAATGGAAACGGGCAGGCTACATTGATGGACACGGGCAGGCTATATTGGTGGACACGGGCAGGCTGCATTGATGGATATGGGTAGGCTGCATTGTTGAGCACAGGTGAGGTTGCTCTGATGGGCACAGATAAAGTTGCTGTTAATATTTATTTTTATAACGTAATTTTGCATAAAACTTTAAAGTGTAATTTCATGAGATAATTTATATGGGCGTGTTTCGAGGTGGAATTATGGGCCGGGCAGGGTAGGGGTTGGGTGGGGCAACTGAGTAACCCTTGAGGCCTGGCTAGTAGCTCAGGACTTAAAATGTTGAGCCTTGCTGTATGTTACCCCTTCCTGCAGTAAACTGTATGGTACCCCTTCTTGCAATGTACTGTATGGTACCCCTTCCTGCAGTGTATGGTGGTATCCCTTCCTGCAGTGTAATGTATGGTACCCCTTCCTACAGTGTACGGTGGTATCCCTTCCTGCAGTGTACTGTATGGTACCCCTTCCTGTAGTGTACTGTATGGTACCCTTTACTGCAGTGTATTGTATGGTACCCCTTCTTGCAATGTACTGTATGGTACCCCTTCATGAAGTGTATGGTGGTACCCCTTACTGCAGTGTACTGTATGGTACCCTTTACAGCAGTGTACTGTGTGGTACCCCTTCATGCAGTAAACAGTGTGGTGTCCTTTCTTGCAGTGTACTCTGTGGTACCCCTTCGTGCAGTGTACTATATGGTACCCCTTCCTGAAGTGTACCATTATGAAATACAAAGCTCCCAACTGTCCCTCACTAGGAGGGACTGTCCCTTTTGTGAGACCAAATGCCTCTGTCCCTCGTACAGCCTCAGTTGTCCTTCATTTGGGTCTGATATGTACAACCTTATACAAAATATACTATTTCACTAATAATGTGTTGCACTAAACTTTTTATCCAACCTCTATATTAAAACAATTTGGTTATTTTGAAAAGCCAATATAAAAGAACAACAGAGATAAAAAAAATCACTTGTGTGGGTTAACAAATCATTTTCTGCATATTAGATCTCTGTGGTCCAGGTAGCCGGGCCATGGCAGGGGTGTGTCCTTTGCCTATATACTCTATGCTCAAAGGTGTCCATCTTTATATTTTCAGAAATTTGGGAGGTATGGTAGTATGTTTAGCTCTTCTTCCTCAAAATGTAAAACCTTAACCAGCCATCTGCCTGATATAATGAAAGTGCTCTATGTTACCCTCACTACAGCTACATATTCTGTATATTTTTCTAGACTTTTTGAAAAATTCAACTATCTCTCTGCTCAAATTTGAATGAAAACATTCTACAAGCACTTGGCTTAACTCCAAATGAATTATTCGTGCCTTCGATATCATTTAAAGTAAAAAACAAAATGCATTTTTAATATGGCACTGCTATGACTCAGAGATTCTTGTCATAGCAAACAGAATTGCATGGATTTTCTTTTCTTTTTTAAAAAAGAGTGACTGAAAGACTTGCACTTCACTCTGTGTCCTTGTTGGAATGCTGTCTTCAATTATGTTTTACTGAATAGCTGTCAGTGACACTTAGAATGGGAAAAGCTGTGCTGTTTTCTAAAACACTTTTTCAAAGATAAGTGTGTGCTATTTTTATTTTTATTTTTTTTTGCTTTTACTGCTTCTGTAAAAAGGAGCAGCAGATTTGTTTCCACTACATATCAGGAGTAATATTCTGCATTCTGCTTAAAATGCTTGCCCTAGAGGTGTTATTATATGCATGATTCTACAGCCTACAGTTCTATCAATAGCAGGAAAAAAAACAGCAAAAACTCTTTTACTGATTACATTTAGTTCAGATTCTGTGGTGGAAGAAAATTATTGACACTCCACATATCAGGCTGTTACAAATGTGATGCAAAAGAATGAACAGTGCATTTGTCGTTAAAGGAGACCCTATTTTCAAGTGTGTATTCTGGCTTTCGCACCGTCTATGGAACGGCCTTAACATAGTAAAACAAAAAAAAAATTAAAGTGTAAATGCAACTTATTGCAAACATACACCTCCCAGCTTTCTGAGCTCCTTTCCCTTAGCTTAGTTACATAGTCTGGCTGAAAAAAGTCACAAGTCCATCTAGTTCAACCAATAGAAGGAAATTATATATATATATAATCAAACAATAAGTCTTAAATCATGAATAAGCGTGCCAAGTCTCTGATTTGTTGTGCTTATTGAAGCAGCGCTAAGTGTCCGATGTCATAAAACACTTTATATAGAACAGATGTTGGAGAAACAGGAAAGTTCAAAATAGAGCTGTGGTCTGTGGATATGAAGATATACGTAGAAATCCTTCCACCAATAGTGATCACCGCGTGAGGGGGTCACCCCCCGTGAGATTGCACTCACCACAATTTCAGTAACCACAAGCCTTTGGATAATCTTTAAAAACTCTCCGTCTCCTTAATTCAACCACCAGGTGGCGTGAGACCCTCTCGGTAAGTATAACATAGGGAGAAAATGAGATGCCATATAGCGTAATATTGCTTAAGGATGTTTATTAAATATTTCAAAAAAACACACTCCCCCCTTTTAAAATATGCGTACCGAATACAATACTATAATAGAGCATTGGAAAAAGTGCACTGTGCCTGTATTATTCGTCCCCCGGGAGGTGTTCCGGAATGCGCGCTGTATGCAGCTGATCTCTCGCTTCTTGGTTACCTTCCGGTGCGTGGAGCGCACACGTCACTTCCGGTAGATTACGACCCTGACGCGTTTCGTCACTTCCGGACGTCGTCTGTCACTTCCGGACGTCGTGTATCTAGGAAAAAAACAGGCCTAAAACACTCTACTGAGCTGGTCAGTACCAGCTCTTGCGGGAGTCTTTTCCACATTTTCACAGCTCTTACTGTGAAGAAGCCTTTCCATATTTGGAGATGAAATCTCTTTTCCTCCAGATGTAAGGAGTGCCCTTTTGTCCTCTGTGATGACCTTAAAGTAAATAACTCACCACCAAGTTCACTATATGGATCACTTATGTACTTATACATGTTGATGATATCCCCCTTAATCTCCTCTTCTCCTCATAGCTGAGCTCCTCCATGCCTCTTATCTGTTTTGGTTGCTCTTCTCTGCACCTTTTCCTAGTGAAAGAAACAAAGCTATGCTGACCTCCATGATCCAATCATGTGCAAGCAAAATATGTTTGCTTGTTTTTATATCTTTGCACGTAACTGGGTATTTGCAATTTTTACCACATTCACTAAAATAAGGGGACATTCCCTTGCAAAGTGAGCAGCCTATTTATCTTTAGTAAATAAACCCTATATGTAGGCAAAGGACATACTCCTGCCGCACCCTCATTATGCAAACTACGTAGATTTGGTAAATTAAAGTGGAGGTCCACTGAAAAAAAATATTAAAAGCCAGCAGCTACAAATACTGCAGCTGCTGACTTTTAATATATGGACACTTACCTGTCCAGGGAGCCCGTGATGTCGGCAGCCGAAGCCGATCCGTCCTTTGGCTCTCGGCTGCTGCCGCCGCCATCCTCGGTAAGGGAATAAGGAAATTCCTGGTTCCCTACTGCGCATGAGCGAGTCGCGCTGCGCATCATCTCAGGTCCCTGCTGTGTTCTGTGTCTCAGAGAATACAGCAGGGGAGGACGGGGTAGGCGCCGGAAGTGGTGTAGGTCACCGCAAGTGCCGCGGTGAGCTATGCCAGGAAGTGGGAGCAAATACCTGTATTAGACAGTTATCTGCTCCCTCCTCCCCCCTGAAAGGTGCCAAATGTGACACCGGAGGGAGGGAGGAATCCAAAAAGTGGAAGTTCCATTTTTGGGTGGAACTCCACTTTAAATATGATTGGTGAAACCTACTTTTGCCTTTTTCAATAAGTCTTTTCCAGGACGGATGGTAGAATGACACTTTTGATAGCTATATAGCACAGCACTATACACACGGGCTGAATGTTGGGCGGCATCAGCCGGTTCAATAGAATCCGGCCCATGTGTACTGCCGCATGACCAAAAAGGTCAACCGGCTCACAATCAGCGATCTCAGCCAATGGCTGAGAGCACTGACTGGGGTGTTCTGGCGGGGGCCACCCCCCTGTCAGAACACAATAGATCAGCAGGGGAGAACACTGTACTAACAGTGAATTGTTAATACAGTGGCTCCAACCTGAGCTGCTAGGTTTTTTCAATCAGCCTGCTTGGTTGAACGAAGAAAAAAAACTAGCAGTCTGTACTAGGCATAAGACCTTTTTACATGTTTTAGATATTCACATGTCTCATTCCATCACATATCCCAAAAATAATGGTTATTCCTCATTTCAGGACATTGGACAGAGCCATGCAAATCATGGTGTTGATGCACATCTAGATCTAGCCTGTCTAATGTGGGGGGTGCAGTAAAAACGTCAGGGGGTCAGAGGATGGGTGGTCAGCAGGGCAGTATATAGGGGATCAGCAAAGCAGAGGAGAGGGGTCGTCAGCAGGGTAGAGGACAGGGGCCAGCAGGTTAGAGGACAGGGGCTAGCATTGCAGAAAACAGGGGTCAGCAGGCAAGTGTATAGGGGTTAGTAGGGCAGTGTACAGGGGTAAGCATGGCAAAGGACAGGGGTCACTGCAGGCACAGCACTCAGCAGAGCTCTTTCCCCCGACACAGCATATTACTGAGATCAGATTCCCTTACTGACACATCCTCCATCTGCATGGTGTGTAGCTGGTTACAGTAGCTACACTGTTGTTCTGATCTGGGAATTTCACAAGCCAGAAGTGCAATACAGCATACCCCTCTTTTAAGTACACAGTGGGACCAGAGCATGTCAGTAACGAAAATGTACTCAAAGTGAAGGAATACCTTTTTTCACGTCTCAATGCAATTACTGCATTGCAATAGTCATTTACAGGCATAACTGATTACCTAGGCGAGCTGGCCGACCCCAAAATATGTTGTAGTCCTGGGTCCACTCTTGGTGCTCCCCAAGTTTGATGTC
This sequence comes from Lithobates clamitans, assembly GCA_037952925.1. Taxonomy (NCBI): domain Eukaryota; kingdom Metazoa; phylum Chordata; class Amphibia; order Anura; family Ranidae; genus Lithobates; species Lithobates clamitans. Next base: position 5,486,205 of record JBBGZY010000741.1, on the reverse strand, counting down.
CCTGTCACTTATGGTTCGGGAGCGGTGCCATGTCAAGCGGACCAAGATTTCCCATAGAAGCCAATGTTAAATGTTAAAAACCAGGCACAGTGCCATGTCAAGCTGACCAAGATTTTCTTGCGAGGCACTTTACATACACTCCTGGGTATGTCCGTACTCGCGAGTGTACATAAAGTAAAGGGTTTGTAAAGCTAACAATATTAAAGGAAAAAAAATAAAAAAATAATAATTATGAACTAATATTCTAACTATTCTCTGCATAGTCATTCATGCCAGTTCATATAATTAAAAATTAAGTGACATTTCATCAAATAAAAGTGATGCGAAATCCTTATTAAAGAAGTTTTCTAGTGCTTCTATGACCACTAGGGATGAGCTTCGAGTTCGAGTCGAACTCATGTTCGACTCGAACATCGGCTGTCCGCCGAACAGCGAACAATTTGGGGTGTTTGCGGCAAATTCCAAAGCCGCTGAACACCCTTTAAAAGTCTATAGGAGAAATCAAAAGTGCTAATTTTAAAGGCTTATATGCAAGTTATTGTCATAAAAAGTGTTTGGGGATCTGGGTTCTGCCCAGGGGTCCTGCTTGAATAAAATCACTGCTCCCGAAAAAACGGCAGTTTTAAAACTTTTTTTTGCATTGATCTATGTCTATATCCAACCAAAACAGGGACAATTTAGGCAGAAGATGGACAGAAGGATGTGGGACAGTTGGGAGCTACAGTATGTGCAAATATGAATATCCAAAATAAAAATGGTGAACTTTTATGGAAACCTTTTTGAAATGTATCAAAGACACAGGGGTGGATTTACTAAAAGCAAATAGACTGCACACTTTGCAAAGTGCAGTTGCACTCTACAAGTGCAGTTGCTCCAGAGCTTAGTAAATGAGGCAAAGCTTCTCTTTTCAAAGAAGACACAATCACATGCAAGGAAAATCACTTGTAGAGTGCAACTGCACATTGCAAAGCACACAGGGGTTGATTTACTAAAGGCAAATCCACTTTGCACTTGGAAATGCAGGTGTTGTAGATCTGATGGGGACATGCAAGGAAAATAAAAAACAGCATTTTTGCTTGTATATGATTGAATGATAAAATCAGCAGAGCTTCCCCTCATTTCAGCTCTTTCCCTCAAATCTAAAGTGACTGCACTTTCAAGTGCACTTGTAGTGCAAAATGGATTTGCCTTTAGTAAAACAACCCCACAGTCTATTTGCCTTTAGTAAATCAACTGATCATTTGGTAAAAACCTAAACCGTGTACAACCAGTCTGCCCATACATGGATCGAAGTTTGGCTAGTCCCTGCTGAACCAGCTGAATTTTGACTCATGTATGGCCAGCTTTAGTGTTGATAGAGAATTGGTAGTAGGGGTCAATATTAAATGCAATTTAAATGAGTCAGTGAGAAGGCTGAGGAGCATTGTCAATACTCTTGTCAGTCTGGCCATTGCAGCATTATTCTTTGCCTACTGAAAAATGTAGTTGTGTTTGTCTTGTAATTACTAAGCAGGACAAACTCTTGCTTGCTCTCTAACTTTTGGTAGCTACTATATGGTGCCAAAGGTTACAGGCGATCCCCTTAAGTTGAATCTGTTTGTAAGTCAGAACAGGTAAATTTTTTAAGTGTAGCTCCTGCCAAAAAAACAATTTTCAAGCTTTTTGGATAGTATAGGTAAGGGTTTGCGCCTCTGTAATGTTTGGGACAGAAAGTGAGGTAAAATCTTCTGAACAGGACAAAATATATTACGGCGCACACATTCAAGAATGACATTTCCTGCAAGGCTAGTTAAAAACACCTGAACATATTCAAAAAATACGGGGGTTTGGTCACACTATATGGTCATATAGTGCTAAGCCCACTTATTGTGACAAAGTACCCCAAATTAGTGGGTCCTACCCTAGTAATAGAATGGAAGATCCTTTGTCTCAACCATGGGAGCTGAACTCCTCTATGTGGGAGAACTGAAGGGGATACATCCTATGCACTGGTGGCCACTAAATAAGAGGTAATGAGGACGGGGAGCCCAAAAAACCTGGTCAAGGTCTATTACAATATACAAAAACATATTTGGGGGACATCTTCTGAACAGAGGCACAGACAAAAAACAATGAAAATTTTGGGTTGTTGTGGAAATAAGTCTTGGTGATAAAGCATCAGTGGAGGTACCCTTTTCCCATAATAACTCTTATGCCCCGTACACACGGTCAGATTTTCCAATGGAAAATGTCCGATCGGAGCGTGTTGTCGGAAATTCCGACTGTGTGTGGGCTCCATCGGACATTTTCCATCGGATTTTCCGACACACAAAGTTGGAGAGCAGGAGATAAAATTTTCCGACAACAAAATCCGTTGTCGGAAATTCCGACCGTGTGTACACAAATCCGACGGACAAAGTGCCACGCATGCTCAGAATAAATAAAGAGATGAAAGCAATTGGCCACTGCCCCGTTTATAGTCCCGACGTACGTGTTTTACGTCACCGCGATTAGAACGATCGGATTTTCCGACAACTTTGTGCGACCGTGTGTAGACAAAACAAGTTTGAGCCAACATCCGTGGGAAAAAATCCTAGGATTTTGTTGTCGGAATGTCCGATCAATGTCCGACCGTGTGTACGGGGCATTACAGGAGAGAATTTCCCTTCCTAGGGGTAGATTTCATCTCACTTCCTGTTGTCTCCCTCCGTTTGTAAGTAGGAGTCGTTTGTAAGTCGGCTGTTGGTAACTAGGGGACCGCCTGTATGTATCAGTTTACATATGATTATTATTTAACCATCATAATTGATGTTATTAAAATTACAATTAAATTAAAATGACAGTTTATTAAAAGCATAAAAAGCTATTAAAAAACAATTATCATTAAAAACCTATAGCGGGATCCTGATAATGATCAATTCAATCTTTCTTATATAATGTAATTAAATCTCATTTATATACTGTAAAATAACAACAATGTGTTTTAAATCACAACTAGTCTTCTCATGCAATATAATTATTTTGCCCATAAATATAAAATTACCATAGGCCATCTACTTATGGCAACAGTTCTTTGGGTGTTGCTAACAATTTTATATCATTCTTTGCTACAAATATTATTTATACATATACATATATATATATACAGAGAGAGAGAGAGAGAGAGAGAGAGAGAGAGAGAGAGAGAGAGAGAGGTGAGTCGAAAACGAGTCCACAAACATGTTTGTTCCAACCTGAAGAAGGGCGCAAGCTTTACAGCCCGAAACTGTTGAACTAGAACTGGAACGATATGCAATTTATTTGTATATGAATATACCTAAATAAATCATTTTAAGTGCAGCAATCCTTGGACTCGTCTCTATAAATGGCCATTTGGGAAGGCCTGATTGCATGCACTGGAAGACTGCCGTGGTGCTGTTTGCCTCACCTTTGAAGTTATGAATATATATTTATTTCCCCAGATCAATTGTTGCCTATTTCTAATATAGATTTTCTTTATCTGTATTTTTGCCCATCTAGTCCTGTTCTTCAAGTCCCATCACAGCACAGCAAAGTTAGATGGATGACACCACTTAAAGCGGAGTTCCACCCAGAAATGGAACTTCCGCTGATCCGGTTCCTCCCTCCGGTGTCACATTTGGCACCTTTCAGGGGGGATGGAGAGCAGATACCTGTCTAATCCAGGTATTTGCTACGACTTCCGGCGAAAGAGCGATGCAGAATCCACGATGAACTACACCATGTCCGACCTCACCTCCGCCCCCCCACCCTGAGCCGAAGGACGGGTCGGCTTCAGGGTGAGGACATCGCAGGCGCCCTAGACAGGTAAGTGTCCTTATTTTAAAAGTCAGCACCTGCAGTATTTGTAGCCGCTGACTTTTATTTTTTTTTTGCAGGCAGAACTCTGCTTTAAAGTTTTTCACAGGTGTTTTTTTGGGGCAATGGCTGTTAGCACTTCAATCATCACAACACCATGATTGGTATGGTGTTAGGATAATTGAAGCACATTATTTTGTATTACTACATTGTAATATAATATAAAGTGAAATAGTTCATAATGCAGAATCAGTGGGATCCCTAAGTGTGTCACTTGCCACCGTTGCCTGCCACCAGATGCAGCTTGTCACTTGCCACATCACCTGCATTCAGATGCAGCTTGTCACTTGCCATGTTGCATACCTTTAGATGCATCTTATCACTTGCCACGGCGCCTGCCACCAGATGCAGCTTGTCACTTGCCAAGTCATCTGCCATCAGACGTAGCTTGTCACTTGCCATGTCGTCTGCCACCAAATGTCACATCGCCTGCCACCAGATGCAGATTGTCATTTGCCACCTCGCCTGCCACCAGATGCAGATTGTCATTTGCCACCTCGCCTGCCACCAATTGCCAATGGTCACTTGCTACTGTCGCATGCCACCAGATGCAGATTGTCACTTGCCACCATCGCCTGCCACCAGATGCAGTTGTCACTTACCTCGTCGACTGCCACCAGATGCGTATTGTCACTGCATTGGTGGCAACACAGACGAGTGCATTAGTCTATTGAGCACAGAGGCAGGCCTCGGTGCAGTGGTGGGCTCTGTCCTATCCTAGAGTGAGGGCGGAACAGTGGTGATGCGGGGTGGGCAGTGAGAGATGTCATCTCGCCCGTCGCACCTCTGACAGTGTATCGCTCATGGCCCAGCTGTGAGGAAGGAACAGCGGTGATGCGAGGGGGTTGAGAGATGATGTTATCCCTCTGCTCGCTCACCGTCGCACCTCTGGCAGTGCAGCCTTCGCGGGTCGGCTACAAACAGGCTGTGGACTGGCACCGTCTGCAGCTCGGGGGTTGGGGACCCCTGGAAAAGGCTAAAGGTTTTTTACCTTAATGCATTCTCTGCATTAAGGTAAAAATATTTTGCATACAGTTTTCACCAGCCCCCACCCCTAAATACTTATCTGAGCTTGATTTCACTCCAGCCTGAGAGCAGCAGCACAGCCTCTCTTCCTCCTCACTAAACTCACAGAATGCATTAAGGTAAAAAATCTTTAGCCTTTACCAGGGCCTCATTGAACTCAGTAAGAGCAGTGGGGGCCATTGGCTCCTGCTGCCATCAATCAAATCCAGTGATGAGGGAGCAGGCAGGGCTGAGCCGCACTGTGTGTGTCAATAGAGCCCACATGAGTTCCCTCATAGCAAGCAACTTGCTATGGGGTGACTTGGAAGGCAGGAGGAGCCAGGATCACTGGTGAGGAATCCCAAAATAAGAGGATCGGGGCGGCTCTGTGCAAAACCATTGCACAGAGCAGATAAGTATAACACGCTTGTTATTTTAAAAATGAAAAAGAACCTTTACAATCCCTTTAACTATGGTTTAAAAATGTTCCCTTCCCTCCTGCTACACATGCTACCTTAACTGTGCAATCTTACATGATTGGCCCAGTCAGGTGATCCGGCTCCTCTGTGTCAGCAAGCAACTGCTGCAGGGAAGAGGATGGAGCACTGACAATGGCTGGGATATGGGAGTCTATGAGTGACGTCAATTACCAGCTGTTGTTGAGTGATCTTCCTCTGGCCTTCAGCCACCTGTCGCTGACATGGGGGATCAGGAGACCAGCCAGGAATGGACTAAATATAGGTAAGTATACACAGCTTTTTTACACAGTTAAGGCAGCATAGAGAAAATGAGGGGGTAGAGAACATTTTAAACCATAGTGTAAGGCTGGAATACTACTTTAGGCTATACAATGGCGTCCTCCCATTAACCCCTGCCTGCTGTCTGGACAATGAAAAAGGAGCAGCAAACTAATGAGGTGATCTCTGTTCTCAACTTCTATCTGTATCCTCCCTCTCAGCACATGTGCATGTAACATACCTGATTGGCTCCTAGTCCTCTCCCCCGCTCTCCCTATCTTCTGCTGTACAGAATATTTCAGAGGCTGAATCATTCACATTCAGGGTCTTACGCTAGTTTCATTTAAGAATATTTTTGAAGCAAGGTCTTTTAACTCTTTGGCTCTAATGAGAACCTCCAAGGCCAAAGATAGGTGACATCCTTCAATATGTGGTGGGTTGTGAGGCATAGTGGGTGCAAAAATGGTGAAAGTCATTGGGCACCAGACACTTCTTGGATGTAAAAGAGGTTTTATTTCTTTTGACAGTCCTTTTTATATATTTTTGGGGAAAGGGGGCTAGGGCCAGGACACCCTTAGATAGTTGCAAACTCAATTGGCAGACACCGAAACTTCAATAGGAGAACAGCCGTACAAGGAAAGACTCCAACAAGGTGCCACTTCTGCACGTGCAGGAATGCTGTCTCCTATGGTAACAGTCCTTCAACAGTTCCTAACTCAACGTATCGGTTCTTTCAGCTTCACTACAACTGCTCCTTGTAGTTCCTCAATACGGAGCTCCTGGTCTCTCACTGGACCCACCAATTCACTGAATACGGATCACTTGAGCTCCTCCAAGGTTGGCGGTGGTATCCCCTCAAGCATAACCTCTGCTTCTCTGCTGGGTCCCTAGCTTTGCACTCCAGATACCCCTCAAGCTTCACCCTGCTAACTGGCTCGGTCCCTGGCTTGATACACAAGGCTGCTCTGCAAACGTCTCCTGCGCTGGTTGAGTCCCTGACTTGATCACCACCTGAAGTTTCCCGATTCTCCACCGTGCCCTTTGGTGAGAATATGGTTCTGGTACTTCAGTTACTCACTGTGGTCTCTGGTAAAGGTGATTGGACCCTTTGCGGCGACAGCTTCTTTTCTACCTCTGACCACTGACAGGTTCTCCAGCCAAGAGAACCTTCACTTTTGGTTGGACTGCGAGCCGTAGTCCCAAGCCTGTGCTGCCTTCTTACTTCTGGATAGGCCCTCACAAAACCTGGCAGCCAGATGCCCCCAGGATAGCCCCAATCTCTGACCTAGCAGCCTGGGGCAGACAACACACGTCCACCCAGACGGCAGTCCGGGTGGCACAGAACACAGATTACCTGACCTCACCGAATATATAGGCTCTCCCAGCAGGCCAAGGGATTAAAGAAAACCCCTGCCCATTGTCTGGGGCACCCACATACCCATAACCTGACCTTGACTAAACCCCTGGGCGCTACACCTTTAATTATTTATTAATGAACACAGAGTGGATTCATTTGTTTCTTTCATATCTGCCTAGCATTCAGATTTGAAGTGTTGCTTTGCCCTCCTGCACATACTTACCTCCACTTACCCAGCACTCTGTTTTGCTGCAGTTAAGAAATGAGGAAGTCCTGTGTAAGCTCTATATCATGCCTTGGAGCTTACACAAGGCTGAGGACACTATCCCCATCCCCATGTGACAGCATTAGGTGCTTAAGCAATGAATCACCCACCATAGCACTGTTATGAGGAATGATCACAAATGGTTTTTGATTTTCTTTAAAAAATGCTATACAAATATAACCATTTTTATTTTGCTGTACACAATGCTAATTTATTTCATGTGAATAATGTTTCACAATAAATAACAGGTATGCACCCCTTACTAATTATTAAATCTGCTGTGTACAGAAGGTGAAAGCTTAGTCATGGAAATATCAGATGTTAGTCTTGATGAATGCAAATGATGTGATAATTAGTCTTCAGCGTATACCTTAATAATATCGACAAATACAGGTGTTAATGCAAGAAAAATAACACCAAATGTGGAATTATGCACACCAATATTTTTTAAAGTGCTGATGTTTCTAGTACTTCTTGATGATGTAAGAGTTATAATAAATATACCTGAAACTCCATTACGATCACCTGTTGAATCAGTTGACACAATGGCCACTGTTATTCACAATATTAACAGAAGCCTTTATTCCACTGCCATGCCTCTAAGTGGCATTTGTAGTCCATAAATTCATGTGGAATTCTAACTCTTCTATTAAGAAATACAATTAAAAAAATGCAGACGCTGCTAAACCATTTTTACAGCTTTTACTAAATGCAGTCTGGAGGACTCCTTTAATTATATTTTCCTTCATTAGAAAAATACTTCAAGGAATAGTACAGCTTGCAGTAGATGTTACAAGCATGGCTTTCAGATGATTACCTTGCCTTTGAACTTCAATCTTGTGTCAAAGGGCCACACGCATTCTTGGTTGGACAATGATTGGTCTCATTACTGGGAAAAAAATTTCCTTCAGTCTTAAAATTATACCATTAGACTTGATGTGAAAATAAGAAATACGTTGAATTAACAAGCATGCAAAGTAAATTGACTGAGTATGCAGTTTATTCTCTAGTGCACCAATCACCCACTTCCATCAACAAAGTAATTAGGAACAAGAGGTTAGTTGTACTTAACATTTAGTTCAGGATATAGAAGGCTCCTTTCTTTAAATGTACAGTAAAACCTTGGATTGCAAGCAGGGCTATCTTTAACGCACGGCAAAAGGGGCAGTTGCCCAGGTCCCAATCACTATTGGGAGGCCCAACGCAACTGCCCCTTGAACCCACGCTGCCAGCAAGTATTCTTCCTGTGTAGCGGGTGCAGCCAATTCCCCGCTTCCTCTCCTGGCCAGTTGATACAAGTGGCCCCGCTGCGAGTGTGACAGGGGAGAGGGAAGCTGTGGCTGTATGTGCCGGTGCCACTCGTTCCGCTTCTCCATATATCAGCACCGGAATTGAGGCAGAGTGGCTCAGTGTTCCCCGCTGGCCCCGCCCCTTCTCTGGTCAGTGTTCGCCCGCTCACCCCGCCCCCTATCCGGTCAGCAGGACTAAGATGAAAGACACAGAGCAGGCTGTAATTGCTAATCTCTAGCAACCAAATCAGTGAGCAGTAATGTGTGCCCATTAGGGGCACACAGGCGCCACCCCCCTATCCATGTGTCCGGCCCCCTGATCTACATGCAGTGTGCCGGACGCATTGATTTCAATGGAGATTTTTTTTTTAAGCACGTGATTAGAGGCTCTTATAGGCTTCAAAAAAGGGTGGACTCGGGGCGCAGAGCACTGCGCCCCAAGCCCACCCAGTTGTGTGACCATAGCAATGAATATTCGCTATTGTAACACTGATTTTCCTCCTGACCAATCAGGAAGCGTGTCCTGAGAACCGTCACTTGATTAGTGGGAAGGAGATTTAATTGGATTGGCCGCCAGGAGGAGGAGGGAGGAGATGCAGGGGAAGCAAGGAAACAGCAGTCCGCAGCCCGCAGAGAAGCTGCTCGCTGCCCGAAGTGTTGCACGCGAGATGGGGTCAGTGTGGGGCCCGGACTACTGACTGACCGATCTGGATGGGGTTCCCCCCCAAAGAAAAAACACCAGCCGCCACTGGGGATCGGTAATTGGTATCGGCGAGTACTTGAGAAAAAGGATCGGTACTTGTACTCGTTTTTAAAAAAACTGGTATCGGTGCATTCCTACAAAGAATGCACCAAAGTAAAAAAAAAAATTCGAACTTTAGAACCATATTAAAGCAGAGCTCCACCCAAAAGGGGAAACTCCACTTGTCTGCCTGCCCTCCCCCCCTCTGCTACCACATTTGGCACCTTTTGGGGGAGGGGGGAGGGTACCTGGTTTTGACAGGTACCCATTCCCACTCCCGGCTGAGTTTGCCGTGGTGAACAAAGCTGGAAGTTTGGCCTCCCCCCTCCTTCTCCCGCAGCCGGCCCAATCAGAGAGCGCAGTGCGCTTCGCACATTTGCATTAGGGAACTTGACTGTGAAGCTGCAAGGCTTCACTGCTGGTTTCCCTTGGTGGAGATGGTGGAGGCAGCATCCGATAGCCAATTGAAAAATCGGCTCGGGTGAAGTCTCCACAGGATTCCTGATCAGGTAAGTGTTCTAATATTAAAAGTCAGCACCTTCAGTATTTGTAGCTGCTGACTTTTAATTTTTCTGCAGGAGCCTGGAGATCCTCTTTAAGTAAAGATGAGTTGAAGCTACCAGGAGTCTTGGTGTGGTGTCACGTACCTGGTAGGTTTTGAGCCTGAAGTGCAGAGAGAGACCTCCCCTATGGCTCCCACTCTCGGACCTCTGGAATGGAGACAGAGGACACAGGAGTAAGGAGTGGTATGGGTGCCTGGCAGGATCAACAGTCACCCAGAACTCCCGGAGTAGAGGAAGCTCAGGAACCAGGAACTGCAGAGAAGACTGGAGACTGGAACACAGACTGAAGCCAGGAATAACAGCAGGTAAGTAGGCAGGAACTGGAATGCTGGACTGAAACCAGGAACAACAGCAGGTAGCAGGCTGGATACCAGAATGCTGGACTGGAACCAGGAACAACAGCAGGTAGCAGACTGGATACTGGAACGCTGAACCGGAACCAGGGACAACAGCAGGTAGCAGGCTGGGTACTGTAATGCTGCACTGGAACCAGGAACAACAGCAGGTAGCAGACTGGATACTGGAACTCTGGACCGGAACCAGGAACAACAGCAGGTAGCAGGCTGGATACTGGAATGCTGGACCGGAACCAGGAACAACAGCAGGTAGCAGGCTGGATACTGGAATGCTGGACTGGAACCAGGACAACAGCAGGTAGCAGGCTGGTAACAGGTATCAAGCAGAGGGATAGTCAGACAAGGCGGTGGTTGATATCAGACGGACAGCGGAGGTACCAGGGATCAGACAGGAGAATGGTCTAAGCAAGCCAAGGGGTCAGATGCAGGCGGATAGCTGGATAGTCAAAACAGGAAGCCAGGTCAGATAACAGAAGGTTTCAGATCAGATCAGGTTTTTGGCACACGGAACGCTGTAGAGCAGACAGCAGGGACTGAGTGTGACAAGGCAGGTTTAAATAGCCCGCCTGGCGCCAACGGGGATGCGCGTGCGCATGCCCGTGCGCGGTAGCACCCGAGTGCGTGCGCGCGTGTGCGGTGGCACCTGCGGCCGCACGCCAGTGGCCCTGGAACGCCGGTTACTAGCAGGATCTTCCTGACATGTGGTCCCAGTCCTGAGTCCTCCCTTCTTGATGGCTTTTCTAGTTTCGTCCCCTATCTCTTCCATCTTTTTCTTGCTCTTGTTCTTTCCTTGACCAAGACACTGACCACATCCACATGCAATATGACTCAAGTCATTAGGTGTTTAGCTCTCATGGCACCTATAGTCCACAACCTACTCTTTTGATAAGTTCCGATACAAAGTGTGGCCTCCAGGTTGGAGGTCTTTAAGGTATATTCAATAATTGATGGTGCTGCACTGTAGCATTAACGTACCTTCTTTCGTACTGCTATAACTCACGCTTTTGAATCTCTGTACTGTTTTGTACCTTGTAATCATCCTGTGATGTGTTTCAAAAACAACCAAAACTTAATAAAATCTATTCTTGAAAAAAAGAAAGGAAAAAAAAAGATGACTTGAAGCTACATTACAACTCAATGGCCAGTTACTCTAGTGTGCACTGTCCAATAAATAAACTTGTTGGAAGGAAAAATCGATTGATGGTCTGAACCTGTCCTAATTACACAACCTGGATCCTTTCTCAATGCATACCTTATTTGTGGAGGTACTCAGGGCTGCTGATAATACACTACAGTCAGACCTCCTGTACTGGACCCGAGCCCCATGAGTTCAAAAGGGGGGCCCAGTCACCTGCTGAGCAGGAGGACTGGCTGTACTGTCTTATTGAAGACATCAATTCTCTTCTGCCTTCCCCTGCAATGCTGCCAGCTTCCCCCTCCAGCTGCACTGCAGGGGAGTAGTTCTAGTACATGCACTCCTTCCATCTGCTGTCTGGGCCCACCTGTGTACCTCTTTCCCCCAAAGTGCTGCTGGCTTCTCTCCTCTCCCCTTCTGCTGCAGACACACAGGGGATGTTTCAGGATGGAGAATGGGAGAACGGCGGTAAATATTTAATTTAGTGGCTCTTTCTTTTCCTAAATGAACAAAGTGAGTGATCAGTACCAATCACTCCTGTTTCCATTTATTACTGAAGCATTGTAAATTGTGCTTACTATGCTTCAGTTTGTGAGTGAGCAAGAAACTTCAGAGCACTTCCAATTCATTCATCTTTGCAACTGAGGCTGCAAAGAAAAGGACTGATAAACCTATGTCCTCGGTCACCTCCGGTTGGGTGCCCTGTCAGGTAGGCTCTATGGGGCCCTATGATTTCTAACAACAGCCCTGGAGGTACTTGTGATACAAATAAATTATTCTCAAATTAGTCTCACTAGACCTGTCTACAGTACATTCCCAAGTCCTCTGCTGGTTTTTTTAGACGAAAAGCAGCCAGCTCGCCGTGTTAGAACGAGCCATCATAACAAGGTGGGAGTGGGGATATCATCTATGTGTTCACAGCAAGTAGAGACTTTGTCTTTGATCAACAGACCAACCAGATACAGAGAGAACCTTGGTGGAGTAAAAATTGAAAAAAAAATATATATTTTTAATAAAACATATGTATGAATATTAGTTCACCAATATCATGAAAGTACCCTTTATTACAAACCAGGGTCACTCTATCATTATGTGAAATTAGGTTCATGCGCCTTTACTGTTCTGGTAATAACTCACCTGTTTCGCTTCAAATGAAGGCTCTTTGTAGTAGACTTACTGCAGAGGCCCCCTGCTGTATATGATTGCTGTGTGTTCAGGAAGAAAAGGGAGAAACGGGACTTGATTACCGGAGAACAAACCGAGGCTCTGTCAGGCAAAATGGATTAATCTAATAAGAGGCACACACAGACCGAATTGTAATTTCAGGAAAACATTATATTGTCATTAAATAGGTCTGCTACATTATTTTATGTGTAATCAAGACATGTTGCTTTGTAATATGTTGTACATACTTCGGAGCAGGGCTTTTTTTCTCAGAGAATAGGTGCAGGAACTCCCCCCGTCTGAGTCACCCCTTGTCTCTGCCCCCTACCCACCTCTGACCACCGTCCCTTGATTCCACCCCCTACCCACCTACCAGTACTGCCCTTTTAGAGAATACAGAACCAAGTATCGTTTTGTGGTGCTAAATCATTTGTATGAAACATGTTGATGATAAAAAGAAAAGCAGTAAAATAGATCCCCTGCAGCCAGCAACAATAGAATCCCAGCAATAGATCCCCACACAACAATGGACTCCACCACACCAACAATAGATTCCCTTACATTAACAGTGAACCACCCACAACAAAATATCACACCCAGTAACAAAATATCCACCCAAGCAACATTAGACCCCCCCAGCAGCAACAACAGATCTCCCAGCAGCCAGCATCAATAGATCCTCCAGCAGCCAGTAAAAATAGACCTCTCCCTCAACAGCAGATCCCTTCCAGCAACATAAGACCCCCCCAGCAACAACAGATCCCCCATCAGCAATAGATCCCCCATCAGACCCTCACACAAAATCAGATCCCCACCAGTGACAATAGATCCCCCAGCAGCCAACATCAATAGACCCTCCAGCACACCCCACACCCCGTGCTGTTTCATACATTCAGCGCTGGAGGTGCCAGAACTGCCTTCCCCCGCGTTCCCGCTGAAAAAAAGCCCTGCTTCGGAGCTGATTTATAGGAACTAAAACAAAAGTGCTATGCCAGCCCTTACATCACTTATCTGTCAGTGACGTAGGGGCACCACAGCAAGTGCCCCAGGCATCAAACACACACAAAAGCATGCCAGATGCAGAAGATTTTTTTTAGCAAGCTTAGTCCTGCAGCAAGTGAAGACTGGTAACATGGGTGGGGGGTACAAGTATCTGTTTTTAACAGTTTTCTTTATAGGCTGGGTTATGGGTAGACATGTGCATGACAAAATAATTTGTTTTGTTTAGTTTAGATTAGTTAATCTAGTTATTTCATTTAGTTAAATTCGGTTGATTAGTTTAATTCATTTGCAGGATTCGTATTCGGAATTCGTATTCGGAATATACCGATTTTTTCGATTCGAAACATTCTAATCGAGAAGTTTCGAATCGGTCGAAACACAATCTTAAAGCATGACATGTTAGGTATCTGTTTATTCAGTGTAACATCATCTTTCACATTATATAAAAAAAATTGGGCTAGTTTTACGGTTTCGTTTTTTTTTCCCTTGTTAAAATTGATTTTCTTTTTTTTGTCAATGTGTTTGAAAGACCGCTGCGTGACATAAACTATTTCTACGACTGCCATTTTATTCTATAGGGTCTCTGCTAAAAACAAATACATAATATTTGGGGGTTCTAAGTAATTTCCTAGCAAACAATACAGATTTTTACTTGTAAACCACAAATGTCAGAAAAAGGCCTGGTAATTAAGTGGTTAAAAAAATCTTGGATTGGCTGGTGTGGGCAAGATATTGTATTTCTCACATTATCATTACTCTTTTATGTCACCCTGTGTTAACTTCCTTTTTTTAGACTATTCTTCTATCCTCTATTAACATACTCACCCACCCAGTAAATCCAGTGTTAACCATCTGTAATACATTGCCACATGCTGGGTCCCATGCCACCAAAATCCTCTGACTTCATCAGAAGCTGGATGTTTCTTCCTGGTTTTGCAGCCAATGGAGCACTCACACGGCACAAACGAGCCATACCTAGGTGCAGGGCCGTCTTTAATGTTGATTGGACCCTGGGCAAAAATTTTCTTAGGGCCCCCCCCATGCAATTTTGCTCTCCACCTGCTCTGAGACATACAATAAATATCAGCTAGACTTAAAATCAGTTTACTGTATCAGATCAGGTAGTGATTGCAATTGGTTGCCAGAGGTTACAGCATATCATTACCACTTACTGACTGGATGCTAGAGGTTACAGCACACATTACGGCTCACTGATTAGTTGCTATAGGTTACAGCACATGATTTCTTCTTGTTGATTGGTTGCTAGAAATTACTGTACAGTAATACTGCTCACTGATTGGCTGCTAGAGGTTACAGCACATCATCTCTTCACTGCAAAGGGGCATGATATACATATGAATGCTACCTTTATTTACATATGAATGCCGCAGGCTTCAGCTATTTACATATGAATGTCACGGCTATTTACATATGAATGATGGTTATTTACATGTAAACACAGGGTCTGCAGGTGAGTTATCTGTACACAACAATAGGGCAGATCTGGGCAGAATTTGTAGCAGCACTTCACACTGAGATATCAGGACACAGCAAAGGACTAAAACTTCAAGGGACAAGGGAATTTAAACTGGGATAGTTGGCAAGTATGAGGCAGCTGCTTTGGGCCCCACAACAATGACAGGGCCCAGGGCAGCTGCCCCTTTTGCCCTGCCTTAAATACGGCCCTGCCTAGGTGGTGAACTGTGGCCCAGGAACTGCCAGCATGAGTGTCCCCCTACAAACAATAGGTGTTCGTTTACATTAGAGGGCTGGCATGTTCTGTAGTTATAGGGAAAAGATTAGAATTTCTGTGCCTCTGTTATGAATTTTGAAAAACAGTTTCTCAAAGATGCCTATAGTTACAGCGGTGAGTGAGGGCTTGTTTTGAAGTGCTTTTACTGTTTGTTCAGAATATGTAGATACTTTAGTTTGCAAAGTCTGGACACATGTTCACTTTAAGTGAGTTTCATTGCATTGACCTTAAAAGATAGCTTTACTTTTTTGGCATAATGGTGTTTGGACCTTTTTAAATCTGCACTGCTTTTGCACTGAAACCAGTGCCCTGTTTCACTTGCTATGGTGGGTCCTTGTGAGGTTGTATGTTGCAGCTCCAGTTGTCAGTGACAATCCGGGTCATATACTATGCTACAGAGCTGAACAGAAAAAACTCTAGATCATGCAGTAAGAGCATGCTGTAGCAAGATACAACCTCCACTCTTTTGAATGGTGGTTGCATGGAAGAACCAAGTATCTCTGACATCATTGGGTTTTCCTTTGCATTTAATTTTGCTTTGAACAGGGCAGAGCTCATCCATCTCTGTGCAAGAATAGATCATTGGAGTACTCTGGTAATGCATTGCTTGCTGACAGGGACACATTTCTGAAAAGTAAAAGTATAGAAAAATCCCTCCAGTACCTGACCCTGAACTCCACTGATGGGGAGTGCACAGCTATCAGTAATACTATATTATAGCACATTCTGGAATTCTAGAATGGAAAGGCTCTGGTACTGAGGTGGTTGAGAGGGCAGTCAGAATTAAGAAGATTAAATTAAATAATAAATATCTGTTTCCCATTCATTTTTGTTACAACTGTACAAGTCGTTAATGTATCCTTTGTATTTATTGTGAATTTTCCAAGGTTTGCACTGTATACAGCTGATTTCATTCAGTGTTACAAGCAACTAAGGTTTCCCTATGAAGAAAGCAAAATGTAAACATTTGTTATAAAATGCAAGAGGGTTGAAGTTTGGGTTTGGCGCTACTATAGGTTTATGGCAAATATTTGGCCAAAAATTGCAAATGAAAAAAAGGAACAACCTACAATGCAGTGCAACCCCTAGTTAGCTGAGTCACAAGAGCCAATAATTGAAAGAAATGTATAACCCAAAACCATTGTAGAACAGTATAGGTTTACAGTCATCAGTGTGTACTGGACCTGTTAGAGTGGGTTCCCACCAGTGTGCTGTGGTTTGGACATTTTACATGCAGTTTTACGTGTACTCCTATTGATTTTTTTTTAGACCATGTGTATTTATGAAAGCCCATCAAAGTAATGCATGCTGCATTTTTGATGTTCTTTCAGAAAACACAAAGTCTATGAAGAATTCAATGGGGTTGATTTACTTAAGCTGGAGAATGCAAAATCTGGTGCAGCTGGATAGCCAATCAGCTTCTAAGTTTACCTTGTTCAATTAAGCTTTGACAATAAACATGGAAGCTGGTTGATTTCTATGCAGAGCTGCACCAGATTTTGCACTCTCCATTTTTAATAAATCAAACCCAATGGGTAAATGGGAACCACAGTGCACTGGTGTGAACCCAGTCTTAGGGAGATCTGACAATTTTTTATAGGGAGAATACTGCTTTTTTTTTTCATTACTTTTTTATTTTGGTATTGGTACATGTGTCGCTTGGCAGTGCCCTACTTTCCATGTTCTTTGTGACAATAACTTGTTTATTAGCCCAACAAATAGCCAGAATTTAAAATCAGGTTTTACCCCTATGTGACTTTAATGAGGGTCACTGCAAAGTTTACAAACTTTATTATTTTAATATTTGCAAGCAATATTCTCGAAACCCATCCCAGGCAGATTCACTTATCCCTCCTTTGCATTCGGTATAAGGGAAAACTCTTTACAATACACATTTTAATACTGTTCTACCTTCCAACTAATCAAAAAAAGGAAGTTTTTTTTTTAAAACACAAATATACAGTATAACATCCTTTAAACTCACCTACAAGTCTACCACACCCACGAAGGGCCATGTATCCACCCTCAATGAGCTTTTAATAACTTCAATGTGCAAACTTCCCTATATGACCCAATGGGAAAAAGACTTGGAATCTACCTTTGAGCTAGAGGAATGGTAAAATGTGGTCAATAATTTGGCAAAGTTATCTTTTAACACTACCCTGGTAGAAGCTAACTACAAAACATTACTGAGGTGGCATATGGTTTCAAACGGAGAAGCTAAGATATGCCCACAAGCTTCCCCTGGTTGCATTGGGTGCTGTGGTTAAATAGAAACTTTGTTCCATATTTTGTCCATATCACCAGATTTTAGATTAGAATCTTTACTTTAATACACATGAACATCTGAAATAGCTCTTTTCCAAAAAAAATGGACATTAAGATTTCTGAATACCTAATAAAAAGAATATCTTATATTTTTCTGGTGGCTAGAATCAACATGGTTGCTGGACCCAGTCGGGGGTATCACTCTCACTCTAATTTGTTACACAAAACTGAACTAGATAATGATTACTGATAAACTCTTGTGTACCCTCCATAATACCTAGTTGAAGTTTAATAAAATCTGGAAGACATGGCTGTGCTTACTGTAAATAGTTTAGTGCAGCGGTCGCCAAACCACAGCCCGGGGGCTAAATGTGGCCCTTTGCTTGCCTCTATCTGGCCCTTGGGACACTATTTCTGTAACTGACACCAATGGCACCATTCCTCCCACTGACGCCATCAACGGGGCAGTATCCCTCCTGCTAAGACCAATAGTGGGGCACAATTCCTCCCATTGATACCAACCAAAGGGCACTATTCCTCCTGCTAAAAACAACAATAGGGAACTATCTCTGCTGTTAAAACCAATAATGGGGCAGTGTTTACTCCCACTGATGCTGGGACATATTTACTTACATTAACCATAGTCTGGCCCCCCTAAAGCCTGAAGGACAGTTTTGGAAAAGTTTTGAGACGCCTGGTCTTGTGTGACTTGGGGACTACAACTACAATTACTTCTGCTTTAACTTTCTCTGTTGAATTCCATTCTAACTTTTTCCTTAATCTTTCTGCCTTCCTCTCTCTACACCAGGGGTCTCAAACTGGCGGCCCTCCAGCTGTTGCCAAACTGCAAGTCCCATGGGGCATTGCAAGGCTGACAGGTACAAGCATGACTCCCACAGGCAGAGGCATGATGGGACTTGTAGTTTTGCAACAGTTGGAGGGCCACCAGTTTGAGACCCCTGCTGTACACCAATTCCTACCAGCCTCTCCCCACCCTCTTTTTTTTCTCTCTCTCTCTTCTCTCTTTCTCTCTTTTTCCTCTCTTTTTCCTTTCCCTTGTGACATTGTTAAACTTGTTATTGTCTTTCTTGGACACTTGGCACTAGAAAGACAATAGACAAGAATATTGGTTATAAAACACAACTTTATTTGATATTGTCTATCTCTTTATCATCCAAGCAAATGTTATGTCGTAACCACAAATTTTGTTCTGTACTTAAGCCAACAGCTCTGTTACTGATGATTTTGTTATAGATCAAAGACATCTGTACCCAAGTGCCTGTTTCTGATTTTCTGCTCCAGGGACTTTCTTTGTTGTATAAGTTCAATAAAAAGATTGAAATTTAAAATATATTTTGATATATATATATATATATCGTATAGCATTGGGAACTGTGCATAGACACTGAATTTAGCTGATCATAATAAATGATCTCAGGATGCCAAAGTCAAAAAGTCAGTGAGTCTGTGTTGAAGATGTATTGTCTATATCAATTTCCGGCTGTGAATGTAGAGATAAGTGCCACACTTCTAGACTCTAATAATGAGCATGTGCATATGTCAAGGATACAATAGATGTGTCATGAACATGCATTATCTAATGGCTATAAACACTTAACATTTATGTGCATATCATGTATACTAAGAAAAAAATTTATCTGGTCAAAATAATGCTTATAAAATGGATGTAAAGTATAAGATTACACATTTATTAGCACAAATGTGTGTAGAGAAATAAATGGGCAGTGAACTAAAAATCACAAATGGATCTCTATAGTAATTGCCATTTTTTCCCAGTATGATATCAATTTATTCCTTCAAGGCAGTCTAATTTTATGATATTTGCATGGTGTTAGGTAATTTTCTAAACACTAAGAAAAATGGGGCAGCCCTCTGAGGTACAGTGCAGATGTTACGGGATTGTAAACGGGATGTACAGCCTTAAATCCTCTGACAGTATTTCCACCTCCTATTGCTTTTATGTTAATTGTCTGAACTGGCATCTCTGGGAACAAGCTAAGAATACCGCTGTATTTTTTTTAAGGTTGTTTTGCCGCTCATTACATTTCTTACTTTAGAAGTTCAAAAAAAGCAAAAATTATAGAGTTTGACGGTGCTGTAAAGATCAGGAGACTCTACTGGTATAATGATGAGGGAAGGGTGAGCAGAATGGAAATGTCATAATATGATTAATCTTTTAATGTGCATCAAACTGTATCTCCAGCCAAAACTTTTTCTTCTTTTGTTTTTAGTAGAGTTTTAAATGGATAGAACCTCTGTCAGATGTTTTCATCTGGAGATTTCCCCTCATTTACTTTCTTGAAGTGTGCAGACATATCTCCAAAACCTTTGGGAACCCCTGTTCTGGTAAAAGTTGTAACATTTGAAATTTTCCCAGTGGCAGTGGACTGCAGGGCAAATATAAAGGAATAATGTCTGCAGATGGGCGCAGTAATAGCATCGCGGTATTCTCTAAAACTACCGTATATACTTTTTTTGTAAGTGCTGAAGTGATTAGAGACAGGTGGTGCCATCAAGTGAATCCAAATACCATGCAAATCACCAGCACATCAAAGGTTGCTTTAAAATGATTTATGAGGCATGACATTTCCCCGGGTTTGGGTGAAAATAGACCACAATAAATACCCGACAGGGATTCTAATAATTTCCTACTCTGTCCAGTGTTGAACAATTTGGGACTTTGGATACCATTTAACAGTTCAACAGTTTTATATTTTTTATTGCATTTTATGACTTGCTTCATTATATTATGATTACTATTTCAGTTGTGTAACATCATAATTTAGCATTCACAAATCTAACAATTGTATCCTTCTTCCTGCAAGCTAGTCATACACCCAACCTCAATGTACCCCTATATACACAGAACAACCTAGGAACATTTGTTATCTTGCCTTCTGCTTTCAGTACATGCATAACTGTTCAAACCCGACACCACTGCGCTCCTGAGATAAAATGTTAAGAGAAATAAATCAAAATGATAACAACAATTTCCTATAAGCATAGCACTGAAAACGTGACTGTATATACAATAAAGTGTTGCTGCCCCTTTAAATAAACAAAAATTTCAAAAAATGTCCAATAGTGTGTCACTGTGTAGACATTAGATGGCGCAAAACACATAAAGTGCCTAATAAAAGATAAAAGTGCAAAATAGAAAAACAGAGAAAAGAAAAACAAATGTCACACAATTTGCAATAAGACCCCTATCACACTGGAGGTGTTTTTCAGGCGATTTAGCGCTAAAAATAGCGCCTATAAAGCGCCTGAAAAAAGCCTCAGCTGCACTCCCAGTGTGAAAGCCTGAGTGCTTTCACACTGGGGCGCTGCGCTGGCAGGGCGTCACAAAAAGTCCTGTCAGCAGCTTCTTTGCAGCGCTGTAGGAGCAGTGAATATACCGCTCCTCCACCGCTCCTGCCCATTGAAAACATTGGGGCAGTACCGCCATACCACCGGCATAGCGTCACTGCAGCGGCGCTTTGCGGGTGGTTTTAACCCTCTTTTAACCCTTTTTCGGCCGCTAGCGGTGGTTAAAACTGCCCTGCTAGTGGCCAAATAACACCGCTAAAATGACGGTAAAGCGGAATTAAAAATAGCGCCGCTTTACCGCCGATGCCCGGGTGCTTTCAGTGTGAAAGGGCTCTTAGGTATTGTTTGTATTGTATTTTTGCAATTTTTGCTTTTATTAAGACTTCATGTGTTTTGTGCCATCTAATGTCTACACAGTGACACACAGTGACACACTATTGGACATTTGTTGACATGCATAACTGTATTTATAACTTGGGAGAAGAGATGCTATAGCATTTGTTTTTTATATTATAAAAAATGAGTGATAAAGACTGGTTTGAACAATCATAAAAAGGCCTATGCGGCCAAGCTTTCTCCCTAATATAACAGCATAAATGTGGGGATGGCCCCTTCCTGTTCCAACATGACTGTGCACCAGTGCACAAAGCAAGGTCCATAAAGACATGGATTAACAAGTTTGGGGTGGAGGAACTTAACTGGCCTACAGTTCTGACCTCAACCTGATAGAACACCTTTGGGATGAATTAGAGTGGAGACTGCGATCCAGACCTTCTTGTCCTCACAAATGCGCTTTTGGAAGAACAGTCAAAAATTCCCATAGACACACTCCTAAGCCTTGTGGACAGCCTTCCCAGAAGAGTTGAAGCTGTTATAGCTGCAAAGGGTGGGCCAACTCAATATTGAACCCTATGGACGAAGACTGGGATGACATTAAAGTTCGTGTGTGTGTAAAGGCAGGGATCCCAATACTTTTGGTAATATAGTGTATATAAATATATATAGATATCTATCTATCTATATATATATAGATAGATATCTATCTATATATATAGATAGATATCTATCTATATATATATAGATATATATATAAGCTTTGTCCTTATATTTAGTACTTTGATACCATTAGCGTGGTTTACACTTTTTCTTTTTACATAAAGGTAAGTATAACATGTGTGTTATTTTTAAACAATAAAAAACAATAATTTAATACCACTTGAGGGATGTATTAATGCATACAGAGCTGCATTAATTTGTGTCTTTTGTATCTGCCTGGAGCTTTAATTTTATCTCATATTTCCTTGTACCGATACTCTTAATATGGTCACATTTATCCCCATTTACTTTCCTAACAAAACAAACGCCTCCAAATGTGTGATTCTCCTAGCAAAATAGCTGCATACATCCAAAATGATACTCTCCACACCTTTTTAGCTAGCATTAGCTTTGAATGCACAATTAGGGGTTCCTGTTAGGCTGCTGCAATCACTACCTGTTAGCTTGGCAGTTCCTTAAAATGAAAATTGGATTTACCTGCGTGCTGTATTGTAGCATAGCCATTTTTGTAATTTTTAATGTCCTTGAATGACTGCAGTTTTGGTGTGCCAATCATACAAGTAATTTTCTTTTATTTTCTCCACATCTTGTTGTTCCAGTTTTCGCTTTGAATTCTGCGTCTTCGGGAGGTGAGAATGCTAAGATGTCTCTGATGAGCAAGTACAAGGAGAGCATGATATCTAATAGCTCAGCCGACCCCAACAACCAGCCCACGACGCTGCTGTCACACGGGGCTTCCAGCCAGCATAAGCGAATCAACAGCAAATCGCGAGGTGCCCGTGTGTGAGAGGGTCTGCGTGGGTGTATTTTTTTTGCATTGTGTAAATGCCTGTTTTGCTAATTAATATCAGTACATATGTTGAGCTGAATCGAATCAATCTGTGTGTGTGTGTGTGTATGTGCGTACAAGACATATTTGCTATACTGTCTATATAAGTATGTGTAGTTCTGAATGGCTTTACACTAAATTCTTTATAGGGAATTTACAATGTAGCCTCTCACCATGAAGAATGTTCTCATGGTGTCGTAACACATTTGCCGCTGTTTATATTACATAACTGTGTATTTATCTAACACTGTGCTTCAACTGCAAAAATTGCAGCGGGCGAGAGTGGGAGTCGTCTTCAAACCCACAAAACCCATCAAATACTCCAGTAATAAATATGTGATGCTGTGTTTTTTAAGAAAAGATAAACAGTTTTTAATGTAGGTGAGTAGCAATTTATGTTGTGATATAAACCATTTTACAACCCAATTACAGCCAATGACTTTTGTTTCTTAGATTTGGATAGACTAGTGGGGAAGGGTTAGAATCTCTGTTAACTTTTAATTGCTGGGAAGTGAAAAGAATCTAGAGGCTAACTAGAAACCATTGTGTATCAGAAGAAACTGGTTACTCATATGGACAACACACTGGGGCCCAAAAAGGGAATTTTGTATAGTGAACATTATCGTTACAATTGAAAAAAGATACAAGTCCATCTACTTCACCCAATAAAGAAAAACAAAAAAATTTACAATCCTATATACACAATCCTATACTCACAGTTGAGGAAGGCAACAAATCCAAGCAATGCATGATCCAATTTTCTCCAGCAGGTCAAAAAAATCCTTTCTGATTCACCAAGAGGCAATCGGATATTTCCCGGATCAACTTTACCTATAACTGTTATGCCCCGTACACACGGTAGGATTTTCAGATGGAAAATGTCCGATCGGAGCGTGTTGTCGGAAATTCCGACCGTGTGTGGGCTCCATCGGACATTTTCCATCAGATTTTCCGACACACAAAGTTTGAGAGCAGGATATAAAATTTTCCGAAACAAAATCCGTTGTCGGAAATTCCGATCGTGTGTACACAAATCCGACGGACAAAGTGCCACGCATGCTCAGAATAAATAAAGAGATGAAAGTTATTGGCCACTGCCCCGTTTATAGTCCCGACGTACGTGTTTTACGCCACCGCGTTTAGAACGATCGGCTTTTTCGACCACTTTGTGTGACCGTGTGTATGCAAGACAAGTTTGAGCCAACATCCGTCGGAAAAAATCCTAGGATTTTGTTGTCGGAATGTCCGAACAAAGTCCGACCGTGTGTACGGGGCATTAGTATCCAGTTATATTACGTACATTTAGGAAAGAATCCGGGCCTTTTTTAAGCAATCTACCAAGCTGGCCAGAACCAGCTCTTAAGGGAATCTATTCCACATTTTCACAGCTCTTAAGCCGGGCACACACCAACAGTTTTTTTTTTTTTGTGCAAAACACGCCGGTCAGAAACACTGTACTAACCATGTAAGGTTTGTCCATCGATCTCCCCCGTTGAGCTATTGTGTTCTAACAGGGGATGATCCCCCTGCCAGAACACGATCAGCGCTCTCTGCCATTGGTTGAAAGCGCTGATCGGGAGTCATTTGGCTGCTGGGTTTCCAGCATGCACGTCCGACAGACCGACATACTCGCGGACAGAATGTTGACTGTTTTTTTTTTTGAACCGGCAAATGTCTCCTGACATTCTGTCCATATGTACAGGACTTTACTCTGAAGAAGCCTTTTCCTATTTGGAGATTAGATCTCTTTTCCTCCAGACATAAAGAGCATCCCCTTGTCTTCTGTGATAACCATAAAGTGAAAAACTCAACACCAAGTTCACTATATGGACCCCTTATGTATGCTGATCCTATCCCCCCCCCTTAATCTCCTCTTCTCAAGAGAGAATAAATGCAGTTCCTCTAATCTTTCCTCATAGCTGAGTTCCTCCATGCCTCTTATCAGTTTGGTTGCCCTTCTCTGCATGTTCTCTAGTACCATGATATCCTTTTTGTGAATTGGTGCCCAAAACTGAACTGCTTATCCCAGATGAGGTCTTACTAAAATTTGTACAAGGGCAAAATTATATCTTTCTCTCTGCAGTACATTTTGGAAACTGCTGCTTGGCATTGCATGCCATTATTAAGCTTTTGGTCTACCAGACTACCCAGATCCTTTTCCACCATTGATTCCCCCAGTTTTACTACCCCTAGTATGTATGATGCATGCATATTCTTAGCCCCCACCTCCTGTGACCCGTTTTCAGCAGGCTGAAGCCTGATGTTGGCTAACATCACAGAGCCGGTCGAGGCTTGGGCAAGATCGCAACAATGAAGTCGGGATCCACCGGCCGATCCTGCCCCCTCCTCATCCCAGCGCTCCAGTGAGTGTGGGGGGGGGGGCAGAGCAGAGAGCTGATGACTGACAGTCACCAGTTCTCTGCTCAGGGAGCCCTGAGAAAAGAGTGTTTGATTGCTCGGTTCTCAGTGTTAGAGCCAGCAGGGGACAAATGCAGCATTGTCCCGAAGCTGCATCCACCTAGGTAAGTATGATTCTGCCATTTAAAAAAAAAAATACTTCTCTGCATTAAGGCAAAAACGCTTTTGTGCTGCAGGATCCCCCCAGCCCCTCCTTATACTTACCTGAGTCCGATCTTGATCCAGCCCTGTTCCCATGAGCAGCAGCTCTCTCATCTCTCTTCTTCCTCACAGGGCAGAATAATTTCAGCTGGAGTCATTGATTTCCACTGCTGTCAATCAAATTCTGTAATAAGGGAAAAGGGGCGGGGCCAAGCCATGCTGTCTCTGTCTGTAGATGTAGGCAGCATGGCTCAGGATTGAGCCTGCAGGTGTGTCACAATAGGAAGCGGATTCGTGTGGTGGCACAGAAGAGGAGGAACCAGGAGCACCAGCAGGGGACCCAAGAAGACGAGGTTTGGGAATGCTGTGTGCAATTCCGTTGCACAGAACAGGTAAGTATAACATGTTTGTTATTTTAAAAGGATAAATTAAAAGATTTACAATCACTATAAATATCATATAGCGAAAAAGTGAGCACCCTTCTCTATAACTAATATTACATATATGTATATTTTTCCATGCATCATATGTTTAATTTTTCAACCATTTATTCTTTGTCAGATTTTTTTAATATGGTTCTGATTTTCTTTTTATATAATATATTTGTAGCCTCGATCAAAGAGATCTACTAAAAGCCCGAAACACATTGGAAAATATACCAACAATAAATAACAGCACCCTTGAAAAAAAAAATGTCCATGTTTTCCTTTATAACGTTTATCCCTATGGACAAAAGTAGAGCACTCACATTTAATTGTACATTATTAACTTTTCACTCCTGTCTGTGATCCCATTTAGGAGATTTCACCTCAATTTGGAGTTGATTCACTGAAGGCAAAATAGGCTCCACACTCTGCAATATGGGTTACACTTTGCAATGGACTGTGCCCCAGAGCTTAGTTAATGTTGTGAAGCTTCACTTTGCAAAGTATATTAAATCATGTTCAAGGAAAATTAAAAAAAACAGCATTTTTGCTTGCACATGATGGAAGTCAACAGAGCTTCACCTCTCACCATTCACTAAGCTCTGGGCAAATTCCCTTGTAAAGTGCAGCTCCACTTGCAAAGTGATCAGGCTATTTGCTTTTGGTAAATCAGCCCCTTTTGGTCTATTTGATGGGTGTCAGACAGAACAAATAAGGGGAAATCTCCCTCTGTCGGGATGGGGACAACAATAATCACAATAGGATAGAGAAAGGTTATTAACCTCTGTTAGGATTTATTGCTATTATTTGGCCTTATTTGAAAGATTTATTTCACTTCCTGTCTAGTTTAAGGGTATCAGAAGAGTCAATGAGAAGAAACATTTTCAATGGAGACTCAGACAGCATTGAACAGCTGAAAGGGGTTCTAACCCTTCTCTATTCTATGCAAATCTAAAAAAAAGTTTTAACAGAAGATAGGCTTTATAAAGACAGTGCATTCCAAACTCATATTTGAGCTTGATAAGGGTTAAACTTCCTAATGGTTTCCTATAACTCTTAGAGACTCCAGGGGCAAGATCTCCATGGTTGAGTTTCCAGGTCTCCATATCTGCTGCAGACCTTACAAGGGGGTCTCACTCATTTTATAATATGGTGAATGCAAAAAAAAGTGAGAAGGTCCAAAGGGGAATGTGAACAGCCAGCACCCGTGTGTGGGAACAGAGACAAATAAAGGAGGCTGGGTTTCCCATACCACAATGCTCTACATGTAAGAAATGTTATGGGTAAACTGACCCATGAAGGTAGAACACCAGACAAAACTTTTTCTTTTCATTTATATAAATAGCAACAGGGCCCACATGACAGGCTAAAAGAAGGTCAGGGAGTTAACAATGTAAAATGGTAAAGGAAGGTTAGTTAGAGTGAACTTTTCTGGTTGGGTGGACATAGTCCAGCAGGAGGGACCCCAGGGATGGTCTGAAGGAAAAAACTGGAGATTTTCAGGCATTGCATTAAATTTCCACTACACTATATTACCAGAAGTAGGATTACCTGATTTGCAGTCATGGCAGCTGGTAAGTGGGTTGGGGGACTTTGAAGATCGTCGATTTGGTAATGGTGAAAACTCTTCAGAGACCCATCTTGGATGTGGGGTTCTCTCATCATGATGGATTAGGATGTGTTTGTGGTCAGTTTGTAAACTGGTTGCTGAGGAAATATGAAGCACCTGGGGACCTATTGTATGGACTCTGTTATGCAGATTTTTTCCATTTTCAAGTGCCTTTAGGAATCTTCACCCCTAGTCCTATTCTGTCATTTGTGAATTTTTTATTAAAAGGATGATATGGACATTAATCCAACTCAATAGGGTTTTTTTTAAATGAAAACATGGATATCATAGAGGTTAAGGATGGTCAGGCTGTAGGGATATGTCTTCTTACCTGATATGCAAATAGCAACCCAAATCTGTCAGGCTTTAACTCCTGTTAGTTTTTATTGCGGTTTGTGTCCCCTTTGGATGGATTTGTCTAATATACTGTCCCAAAGAAAGAACAGTAAATTAAAGCAAATCCCCCAACTGGGATACAGATAGCATCTAAAAAATACAGTAGTTATAGAAAAGAATTCCCCCTTAAAATTATCATATGTTGTTGCTTTGCAGCCTCAAATGAAGACACATATAGTTTTTGCTCAGTGTAGCTTATAACATCCAAGTGAAAGATATAATACCAACATATCAGAAATAAAAATAAAAATAAAAAACAGAATCACTGAGTTGGAAAAAGGATCACCCCTTGTGTCAATATTTTTTTTCATGACAGCCTCTGTTGGGATTTGTCTCTACTAACTTTGCACATCTAGACTTTGCAATATTTGCCCAATCTTCTTTGCAGAACTGCTCAAGTTCAGTTAAATTTAATGGTGACCGTTTGTGGACTGGAGTCTTCCAAGTCATTTGTTTAAGTCTGGGCTCTGACTAGGCTATGCAACCCTTTTTCTCCTTCAACCACTGTGTGGTCATTTTTTACTTTGTGTTTTGGGTCATTGTCATGTTGGAAAGTAAACCTTCTTCAGGGAGGAGAAGGGAGGGAGGAGATTAAGGCTCCATTCACACTTGTGCAACTCCAAATTTGTGCGATTTCCATTGCGACTTTACATTGCAACTTTGATTCAACTTTTATGCAACTTTGGATGGGTGCGATGTGGATGTGACTTTGTCTGTTGACTGGTTTTAACTGTTGAGTAATTGTTGCATTAATAGCATTAAAACGTGACATTCATGTGAGTTTGAGAGTTTACATTGCAGTCTATGACATTTAAGTCACATGAAAGTCACATCAAAGTAGTGAAGTATCATAGATTTGACCAGCTTCCATTGAAACACACGGGTTGCGTCTTTTTATGTAACTCTGTATCCAAGTGTGAATGGAGCCTTAAAGTACAGCAATTAATAAACATCAATGCGCATAGATAGATACCAGAAAACATTTGTTGTAAAAACCTCGGAGGTCGTAAAAACCTCAGACAGCATTAAAACATGCCAGAATTTTTAACCCTTCCCTACTATAACAAAAATATTCAAAATTTTGAACATCATACTTTGAGATATGTTTTGGCAGTAGGGATAAAGAAGTGAGAAAAACAAAATGTACAAAACCATCATATAATTTCCATGTAAAGAAAGTAAAATGTAATGTGATTATTGTTCTTTTTGTGTAAATGTAAATTATGTGGTTTTGAGTTTTTTACGGTTTTGTTTAATGTTCAAATTAGAGGTAGGAAAAAAAACTGCTAAAATAATAAACTGCTAAAATAATAAAAATAAGAGACACGTATGAGGAAGAAACAGACACATGTGGAAATTTACATACGTCAAGTATAAATTACCCACAGTCAGGTTTTTTTATTTTATTTTTTACCCTGTGGGTTATTCATGTTTCAGTGACACTTTTTTCAGCATTTGTGGCAATTTAGTAATAAGACTGTTGTGCTTACAGTTGTACAAATCCCTGGTATTGTATGTGTTGATTATATAGAAAACTTTAAGATTTTTTTAACATTTCAGTAGTAAACTGTTGTACCATGTTAGCTATAGATCATAGCAGAAGAGTGAGAACATAGGAGATACCTATCTTAACTCAATGAATATTATCCTGTAGTAGTCACTGCACACTGTTTGGTGAAATCTGCCCGGGTGATGTGCAGCAGCATAACATGAATGGATAAAGATATAGTTGCGGAGGCACTCACGGGCCTTAAAGCAGGAGACTATGTCCAAACAAGAAATGTGTATTTTTTCCAACTTTTCGATTGTTGCATAGTCCACCTTTGAGGAAAAAGGTAAAAAAAGGGGAACCTAAATTACAAGGGTACCATACATGTACCTCCGGTCACTTACTCACTCACTACATTAAGGTAGGGCTCTTTGGTCAATACAAAGCATATACAACAAAAGGGCAGATAAAGAGAACTGCCAACAGGACCATAATAATGAACCTCCAGGTTATAACTGACCTATAAAGAAATGTCTTGAACAAACATGTGAAAAAATAAATTATTAATTACACAAATCAGGCAATAAACATACAAAAACAAAGCCACCTTCTAACACCTAAAAAAAGACAATGTTGCCTAAAAAAACAAAAGAGCGTCTTGATACCAAACACACATTCATACAGTCATTCCAAAAAAATATCAAATATGTAAAGAAATCAAACTGAGGAACTGTATATTAATTCTACCTAAAATTGTCTAGGAGTGATACTGCAAAACCATCAAAAATTAAGAGACAAATAACCAATCAAAAAAAGGAGCTGGGGTGTGAAATCATAGCCGACCAAAAAAGCTCAAAAAATGTGAGTCAATGCAGTACAATCTATATATAGGACAGCTGGGTGTAACAAATCGAAAGGTACATGTGGGTGAAGCAAAGCCTCGAGGTACATAACACTGACAGGTGATGCAATGCCTCCTGTGTTCTAATTAGGGAAGACAGAAATGGCCAATAAGGACATCCATAGTCATATATAGAATTGCAGGCATCAGTATCATGAGTAAGTCAGCAAGTGTCCACATGAAGTCAAGAATTCCAATGCCATATGCATAGACGCAAAGCAGAGTGGACAGGGAAAAGGCAGCAAGTAGTCAATCAGTAGCAAATGTACCAAAGCAGACCTCAGTATGGGACCAAGACAAGCAGAGAGAAGATGCAGGCACATGGAGGGAGAACATACAAAGTGAGACCCAGGTAAGGCTACCAGGGTCAAATAGGGGCTACTTAGGCAATAGAGGGTCGCCTAAGTAGCTCTAACCAATTTATCTAACAGGACCAGATCATCGCTCATCTCGCTATATAGCAACTACTTCCAAGTAAGTTATTCAGTAACTGCTTAACAGGTTTTCAGTTCTAGGGAGATTAGGAAGTGACCTAGATCCCTCGGGGGTCATTCACAAAGAATGTGATTATTATCGCACGACAGCTCTTTGTGAATGGTAGTTGGTGTCCGGACTTTGTTTTTGTCCAGACTTTTTTTTAATTTGTGTTTGTATTGTCATGTGTTTTTCTTGTTTCTTGTCTGTCTTCATAGCATTACTCCGTAGTGTTTTTTTAAACTCTTGCAGTATTGTGAGTGAAGTTGTCAAGATATTTATAGTTATGAATTATTATATTTTGCATAAATTGTGAAATCAATACATTTTGTTCTTTTAAAAATAACCCTGATAAAGACCCTCTGTCGCCTAAGTAGCCGCTATTTGACCTGGATAAGTAGCCTTACCTGGGTCTCACTTTGTATGCTCTGTTTGGTTTGGCTATGGTAACAGCACCGTACATTAGTGAGTGCTATAAGGGTACAGCTAATTAATATTTTCCTGTGGACATGCCTTTATAGAACCTGTTTTTCTTATTTTGTTTATGCACATGGAGGGAGAAGCAGTAAAATGTGATATACACTACAAATAGGGAGCAGTCATCCAAACATGAACCTCTCAACCTCCGTGGGCAACGTTCCCATAGTCCACCTTTGTTAAGATTGCACCCCATCGAAACATTGAGTGCCTCCACAACTATATGCTTATCTGTAGCTTCAATGTTTTTATTGTCATGTAAGCCTTTGGAAATATTGTCTTTGTCAGGCACGGTGTTCTGTCCATTATCACTTAACTGTCTATATAGTTCTACTGTATGACATTAATACACGTTCATTGCTTGTTGTTGTTCGTAAGGTTCCATTAATAAACACTGCTTATTTCAACATTATTTTTTGTGTGCCTTTGTTAGCTATGTGATAACTTTGTGTCAGGTTGACACGAGTACCAATGTGCACCATTGATGCAATTGATGCTGAATATAATGTAATTGCACCTGGAATAATAGTAATTTCATTTTTTATATACAAAAATCCTATAGATGATTAGTTCTCAACTAACAGGGAAACTGACACCTGGGTACTTTGAAAAGAAGGTGAAGTGTAGCTTGAATGGTTTGAGCAGAAAGTCCTTCAACAATGTTGTAGTATTTGAGGAATAAAGATGAAGCAGTATTGGCATCTAAAATTATATATCTTTTGCACTAATGCCATTTTGCTAAGTAAGGTCAAACCATAGAAATACAGAAAGGATTGCCAGACCAAAACTGGATGAAAGAAGCCGAGATAATCCCACTGCCTCGCTCCTCTTCTTTTCTTTCCTTTTTGCTGCTTTTCCCTCACTCCTTGTTAACTTTTGAATCGTTCCCTCCCCACCTACCTTCTCATCTTTGCTTTTGGTTCAGACAACATGCCCCTTCACTGTAGGGACAGGCCCTCCTATCCCTTCCCTCCTAGGGCCCCCTCGGTGTCAGGGGTATATGGGTGTAGTGGAGGGGGAATAAGCCTTCATTATACTATATATTGTCCAGGTACTCACTTTCGGGTTTAGGTCCCACCACCTGATGTAGGTCACACACATCTATTTTGTATACTTTTCCTTGTTTGTTTTTTCGGAAACTGATGACACAAAATTCTGCACCTATGTTGCAATGTATGTGCTGTACTTGGAATTTCTTCATTGCATTATCTTGTTTGCTCAATAAAACATTTCTGAAACTAAAAATATCCAACACATTTCAGGGGCAATACATCTCCCCCTTCATTATGGCTTCACATCCTGTTGCTCGGAAACTACTGTTACTCCATGAGAAGAGTTGAATATTGGTTCTAATCTAGATCTGTGAAGTCACTGTTTTCTAAGGGGACAGAGCATCCCAAGATTAAATCCTGTGTTGAGCTCTGATGAAGGGGGATTGGCGTTGCCCCAGAAATACCTTAGTTGTTTATATATGTCTTTTTAACCAACAATAAAAGTTACCCTGGACACTTTCATTGGGTTTTGGTCTGGCACTCTTTCTGTATTTAGTTTAGCTTTAGTTTGAGCTCCTTTTGGCTTCCCAGCTTTGCTGTGTGGGAGCCACCTCACCAGAGCTATTGATCTTGTTTGGCGTTTTCCTTCACCTGACTACATGTGCACATCTTTGGTATTCTGGAACTCACATAGGAAGGTGTCAGGACATGACTGAGTTAAATATATGTGATAACAGGGGGGCTTCACACCTACTTCAACTACTCACCAAATACTCCCCAGGTGCTAGGGCTAAAAGGGTATATTCTGGCCATTGTGGCAAGCAGATTATTATCTGTGTTTGTTCTAAACAGGATAACTGGGATAACTGGGAGTATTCTTTCTGTATTATATAAATATGTGTTTCTTCTATCACCAGTTACATTCAAACAGCCAAATCAGGTCTGTCAGTAGTTAGCTGTGAGAAACCAACCTACTTTTAAAGTGACTCTGTTGCAAAAAGTTACATTTTAAATAGCAACTGTATTTGAAAAGAGCAGACTAAATGCTAACCACTCTTCACACCACTAAACACTATTCCAGTGATAAGGAATCACTGTTCTTCTGAAACTTGACACTTCTGGGAGTGTCAATTTCCTGTAACCCCTGTAGCACTCAGTGGCTTCTCCCGCCAACCCTGACATAACTGTAGGATACAGAAGTGAGATCAGTGTTTGCAAAAAGAACCAGAAAACTCAATGGGAGACACAGGACATTGACACTCTCAGATGAGTCAAAACGGGAGACGCTAGTTAATGCAGGTCTGCATTAATTAAAGAATTTGTAACCCTAAAAAAAATAATTAGATCCTGTTTCTTTAAAGCATTTTATACAGCATAGTGCTTGTGCTGTGTAATTTGGCCCTTTGTATCATCTAAAATACCTGGCTGATCCTGCCTGGTTCTGCCATCCTCCATGCAAGCTGACCACGGTTTATCATGGCTGCTGAGCCCTAACACCATGGTCAGTTTATGTGCCTCCATCTGTCCCCCCCCCCCCCCCGCCTGTCAGCTCCAATCTGCTCCCCGGCCCTCCCGCCCTGCTGCTATCATAACTTAGTGTTCATGCTACAATCCCCTCTGTTATAGTGAATGATTTGCCCCAGTGTATGTGTTTTGTAAAAAATATGCCGCTATATACCCTATTTTATAGCGCCGCTTGACGCTCATGTGACCGGCCACCTCTCTTCTGCTCTCCTCTTGGCTGACGTCAGCGGGGGTTTCTTGGCCCTGCCCACTTTGTCGTTAGATCGAGAGACGAAAGAGGCAGCCGGTCACGTGACATCAAAATAAGGTATATAGCAGAGTATCCTTTAAAAAAACACATGGGGCACATCATTTACTATAACAGAGAAGATTGTAGCATGAACACTAAGTGGCTTAACAACTACTTTAACACTTCATTATTTTTTTCTAAATGCAAGCAGTGTAAGTACTTGAATGCAACCGAGTATCAGCCTCTTGCAGTACAGCAGGGCTGGAGTGTGAGAGGAAGAAACAATAAAAGGAGCCAGTCAGCTCATGGGCTGTAAAGAACCATGCTAGCAGAAGCAGAACTGAGCTGTTCACCCTGCTGCTTCTCCATGCATTGTCCAGACTGGGGCATGTCCAGGACAACCTGGGTTTAGAGGAGGTGAGTTGAATGATGCTAGCCATAAGACTGGGAATATCTAGTGACAGAAAAAAATACTGCAGGGAAACTTTTGGATTGAAGGTGAACGTTGAAGTAAAATCTGGTTGATATCTTTTAATGGGCTATGTATTGTTATCTTGCTATTTCTGGCTAGAGTTCTGCTTTAATGTTTGTGACAGAGCCACTTTAAACCAGGATTTCTATACATAGAGATAGCAAAGACCTGGGGTTCTTGAATTACTGACAAAAGACATTAAGGTGGACAAGTGCACTATCACAATACCAAGGAATACTGAGCAGGAAGGAGGTGCTCCCTTTAGGCATTTGAAGGCTTAGGAAGTGGTGTGTAATGATGACTTATGCTACCAATTCTCTAACCCTGCTTTTAGTTTACAAGTTTGCTTTGAAACAAAATATTATTTCCAAACTAAGATATGAAATTAGTAATTGAGTTACTAGGCCCCTGGAGCTAGGATCCGGTGACGCCCATTATGCCAATCCTAGGTATTCAGTGTGTGTTAGCCTGTCAATGTCATTAACTCGCAGTGTCACAATTACAGGTCTAACAATCTGAATTGTAATCTATACTAACAATCTAACTGGTGTAATGTTTTCTTGAAGCTGTCAGTATTTGTGATATCCGTGACACGAGCCATTTTACCCTTTTAATGAATAATTAAGGCACAGGAGGAATATATAATTTCTTCTATTTATAAAAAGCTTCTTATAAATGTTAATCTCTGTCTACAAAATGAATATCTTGACTGGGGTTGTGGGAGAGAGGCTGACATTATCCCAGCTTGGTGTTCTGTAATTGGTCTGCTGTGTGCTTACCATGGTATGGAAATAACTACATACAAAGAAAGGCGTGTAGAAAGGAATGACTGTCAGAGCACACAAAGAACAGAAGTAATTAATTGAGGTTTCTAATATAATTATCTAGGAAATGGGCATTTATTTCCTCTGACTTAACTTTTTGCATCCTTTAAGTGTAAAAGTTAGATTTTTTTTATTCATTTGATGCATGTTGGTATGCATCATTCTTCCACCAATATATATATATATATATATATACAGGCATACCCCACTTTTAAATACACAATGGGGTTTATTTACTAAGCTGCAAAGTGCAAAATCAGGCTCACTTCTGCATAGAAACCAATGAGCTTCTAACCTCGGCTTGTTCAATTAAGCTTTGGTAATAAAACCTGGAAGCTCATTGGTTTATATGCAGAAGTGAGCCTGATTTTGCACTTTCGCTTTAGTAAATAAAGCCCACTGTGTACTTAAAAGTGGGGTATGCCTGTAGTTGGTTTATTTTGAGAAAAGCTATATTTTGTATATTTTTTTTATTAATTACATTATGTAACAAAAATAATCACCAAGGATCTTGTTAATCGGGTAAATATGAGAAATTCCATGGTATTTCATATTTACCAATTGTATCCAAAAGATTCAAAAAAACAATTTAACAGTCCTGCTGTGAAATAGATTTGAAAAGCAGGAAAGATAAGACTACACATGTCACTGAATGAGTCAGAGGAAAGATACAATCCCTACCTCTCCTACCAGAGTATCTGACCTACTCAGTTATACACAGGCTGCAAGGAAGACAGTGCTGGTTTTTAATTATTTTAAATAATATAAATATTTTACACAAATGAATATATATCATATTATGAAATATATATAACTAAGACACTAGGATTTACTTTTCATACTTTCCCAAAAAATGTTTTTCCAACTAGAGCTGTGGCCAGGATTTGGACATTTAAATATTTGCATTTTGTTCCAAAGTGTCTGCAGCTACTTAGGTCAGTGAGGGCTTATTTGAAACCTTACTTTCTGCTTGTAAATATGTAAATATTTTAATGGCATAGCCTGACCACAATTTTATTTTAAACCCTTATTTATTTTTATTTTTTTAATAGGACATGTATTTATTTTATAGGGGACTGGAAAGAGAGTTATTATGTGCTAATTGCTGCAACCCATATTAACAAATAGGATTTTACATTTAATTAGATTAGATAACTGCTGATTGGTTGATGTAGAAGTTAAAATAATTTGGCAAATAGTCAATTAAGGGAGAAAACACTGCAATTGGTTCTTATAGCGATGGAAACTACTTTACCATATTTCAAAGTAATATATTTAAGGTGTGTTCTAGTCCAGTTTTTCATTCTGGTTATAATGTTATAACAAACTATTCCACATCTTAACATTGGGAAATAAAAAGGTAATTTTGCAAAAGGGGAGGTTTGTAATTATTGTACAGATGGGGATTTATTGCAATTAAGGACCACGCTTTCCATCACCCTTAGAAAATATCTGGCAGTGTACCTAGACAATTCTTCTGTCTTGTAGGGCATTAGAAGAGCTCAGAATACTAGGTTATGTTGGTATGGAAATAGAGACCAGCACTCATTTTCTGCTGTCATGGTATTTAGTGTGACAATTACATGACATATTAGGCCAACAAAGAATTGGTGCTTTTCAGACATGAGCACATATTCATGAAAGATTCCACAACTTCATTCTTGATATAGAGACAATTAACCACCATAGTAACTTCAGTTCAGTTATGGCTTGCACACCATCCAAGGGCTCCGGTATTGCCTTGCCCTGCTCGCCTCCAGATTTAGAAGTTCCACAAATGTCACTGCTCATGAGTGTTCTCAGTGGTGGTCAACACTTCTTTATGTTGCTTAGCACAGCCTGAGCTGCTTTCCACCTTCCTCACAAGGCTCAGAACTTCTAGCCCACTACATTCCTGGAGCTATGACATCTTTAGACATCCCTATGCTTTTAATTACTGCTGCCTACCTAGCCTACTGGTCCCTCGATTTTGTAAAGGTTTCCTTCAAATATTTTGAGTCCTTGACATGAAGCAGGCAGATAAAGACTTCTAACTCTGACTTTTATGATCTGTATATAGATCTGAATTATGATACTTATTGAAGTCAGTGTGATTGGTTTAATAAAGGCAACTAGAATGTTCAATTTTCAAGGGGATTTTCCCTTAGCTGAAGATTCAGTTTGCAAAGAGTACTCAACAACAGTTAAGGAATATAAAGAAACAGGTTTTTGTTGCACATGATTTGATGATAGAAGTCAGCAGAGCCTCACCAAATTCATTAAGCTAAGGGAAAGATCTCTAGAAATGTGAGCAGGCTATTTCCCTTTAGTAAATCAGCCCGAATGGGCCAGCATACCAGATAGGTAACTACGTTTTTTAGGAGCACAACAATGTATAGTGTGCATATTTCTTTTATGATAGGTTTATTTTTATTACAATTAAAACATTTATCCAAAAGTGTCCTATCTGCACATCAGAATACAATCAATAAATATTAGTAAAGTTATTTTCTCACTATTGTTAAAAACAACTGGCTTTACATTGACCAATTGAGTACTGTATGAGTCCTCATCTGTGCTCATTGCTGTTTATTGACCTGGAACACATCAAGCTGGGAGTGTAGACATAGGACATTGTATTCCGGTCCCCAGAGGTATTGTAAAGCAGATTGCCTAGAGATTAGAAGTGTAAATTGTGCAGAAAAGTGGACCTAAAGTAATAGCAGCATTCTGCATCTATTCACCTGTTTTACTCCTTGTGACATTCATGCACAATGTTACACTTGCTGACAGGTGTAATCAGGCTGGGCTGTCTTCCTTCTCTTACAATTTCCTGACATAACAATGCACTAGACAAACCTAAAGAGAAACTCTGATAAGTGCTATGTGAACCTAAATTCTCCATATAACGTATTGTAAGAGTATGTAGAGTGAATAGCCTAGCACTAATTATGTTATCCCCTGTGCTTCTAGCAGAAAGATTATGCGGTGGAATTTAGAAAAGTAGGATCTATATATGGCTATTATTCCTTCATGGCATGTCATAGCTAAGTGGGACTGAACAAAGAAAAGACCCTGCTTATATGATTGGAGTGTCTTCCATATTGTCACTTTTGAAAAAAAAATATTAAGGATAGTGCTGGGGTAGACCTTACAATTATCCTTTTGCTATTGGGGGGGTATAAAAGTATTTGATCAGGATATCTGGATTCTAGGAATTGTCAGTTTCTTGACACCAAAGGATTTCCACTGTCTCCTTGGTTTGTGACAATGAAAATCCAAGATTGAAGTACCACAATTAAGTTATTCGTCCAGGTATACTGTAGATTTATTGCAAGAGAAAATAAAATCTTAGATGTGTACTGAGAAGCGCTTATTAATAAAAAAGAAAAGTTAATCTAACTTGAAAACCTTTTTGAAACATTTAATGGTTAAGAACATCAAATACAGCCAACTCGTTATGGGGGGGAAGAGCCTCTTCGAGGCTTGGGCAGTTGATGTTAATAAAACCACAACAGGATGCACTAAGGGACCTGTGATGATGCTGATTTCCATGTTTTTTTTTTTACTTTAAATAGTTGGTTTGGACCAAGCTGGTCCAAACCAACTATTTCATTAACTAAGTTCTGCAGCAGCTCTAAGCACTGTATGTACGGCATGTAGCTTCAGCTACATAAAGTATACAGTGCTGGGTTCTGGCTGTGAGACAGTAACTTCCCGTCTCACACTCTGAATAATATTGAGTCAGTCTGAGAAGAGCTCAGCCATTCATAGGCTGCTTTGTATTCTGTGAATGAATATACAGCTTCCTCTGAGAGGCAGAGAGACAAGCTGATGATGTCACGACCTCCAACTGAATGCCACTCATACTGACTCAATACTGTTCGGGGAGTGAGATAAGAAGTCTTTGTCTCACAGCCGGAACCTAGCACTGTGTACTGTATGTAGCTGAAGCTACATGCCATACATACAGTGCTTAGAGCTGATACAGCATTAAACTCCCTGGCGGTATTCCCGAGTGTTGCTCGGGGAGAATTTTCAGTACCAAAACCGGTAACCTCCGAGCCACACTCGGGATCACATCGCAGGATCCAAGCAAAGTTACTTACCTTGTCCCCAGGATCCTGAGATGTCTCCCCGCTGTGTGTGCGGGCTGTGTCCTCCGCTCGATCTATCACAGTGCCGGGCTCCATTCCCTGCGATCGCTGCGACGCACAGGGATGGAGCACGGTGCCAAATTCAAAAAGTAAAAAACTCACAACACATACAGTACACTGTAATCTTACAGATTACATTACTGTATCACATGATTTCACATCCCTTTTGTCCCTAATGCTTTGTCCAGTGCCCTGCATGCAGTTTTATATTATATACATATACTGTTCTTTCTGCCTGGAAACTTGAGATTGTCCATAGCAACCAAAAAGTGTCCCTTTACATCAAAAGCGGTTTTAGACCAGCTAGAAAACAGCAATAATAAATTAAAATCACTTGCAGAATTGAACGATAGTGATTTGTGGGGAAATTCGTCATCAAACACTGAAAAGTAATGACAGCGACAATTCTGCAACTGAGCAAATTTCAGTGTTTTTGATTTGATTACATTATTGAAAAAAAAAATATTATTATTATACTATTATTTGTTATAATTATTAATAGTTATTTATTATATTATAATTTATGATTTCGTGTTTCTAACTTTATCATACCCGAGATGTCTATTAGACTCTTGTTTGGACAGATTTGTGTTATTAAAGGCCTACAATATAAAAAGCCAAATTTCCATGCAAAACATTGTACCGCTTTGAGCATCAAATATCTAACATAATCATACCGCCAGGGAGGTTAAAGACAGCTGTCAAAAAGTCTTTCAAGTTAGATACATTTTTTTTATCAGGTGCTCCTCAGTACACACCTAAGAATTTACCATTTGTTGAGCACGTCCTTTGTTGCTATCAGAGAGGTAGCAGCCTATGACCAGAAGAGTGTCCACTTATACGCTTTAAATCTCAACCACGGATCTGCTTGTTTTAAAGAAAAATCACTTGGATCTTGGATTACTTAGATCCATTGGAGTCAACTTTCATTTCTAGTGGTCTTTTCTAGTGGTCACACACATCAGAAGAGAAGATAAAATATTTTTTTTACAAATCAGACACATCTCAGGGAATAGAAAGCTCTTCATCAGGATTTGGAGAGGGAGAGACAATGAATATTGGACTGAATGTGATTGTGGTTTTAACCAGGTAGTAAGACTGCTTCAACCAGCTACTGTCAGACTCTGTGCTACAACAAACCACCTGGTTACGAAAATGAATATTTTGTTTCCAGCCCAGTATTGACTTGTCTCTTTTTCTCTAATGCTCCGTACACATGATCAGAAATTGCGCCAGCAAAACTCCGATGAGAGCTCTTTGTTGGAAAATGCAACCGTGTGTATGCACCATCAGTCTTTTGCTGGCGAAATTCCAGCCAGCAAAAGATTGAGAGCTTGTTCTCTATTTTTCGGTCGGGAAAAGTTCCTATCTGAAAATGTGATCGTCTGTACAAATTCCGACGCGCAAAATTCCTACGCATGCTCGTAAACAATTCAACGCATGCTCGGAAGCATTGAACTTGCAAGGAATGAAGATTATTTTGGCTGTAATTAATAATTTCTAGTTTATCATTTTATGGTACCCTGCTCTTACATGAAGATGAGGCCTCTTTAACCACTTCAGCCCCGGAAAGTTTTACCCACTTCCTGACCAGGCCATTTTTTACGGCATTGTGTCGTTTTAACTGACAATTGCGCGGTCGTGTGACTCTGTACCCAAATAAAATTGATGTCCTTTTTTCCCCACAAATAGAGCTTTCTTTTGTTGGTATTTGATCACCTCTGCGGAGTTTATTTTTTGCGCTATAAACAAAAAAAGACTCACAGTTTTGAAAAAAAAAAAAAAAAACATATTTTTTACTTTCTGCTAAAAAGTAAAAAAAAAAAAAAAAAAGTCTTCATTAATTTAGTCCAATTTGTATTCAGCTACATGTTTTTGGTAAAAAAAATCCCAATAAGTGTATATTGATTGGTTTGCGCAAAAGTTATAACGTCTACAAACTACGGGATAGGTTTAGGGACTTTTATTTATTCATTTTTTTGTACTGGTAATGGCGGTGATCTGCGATTTTTAGCGGGACTGCGACGTTGCGGCGGGCAAATCTGAGACTAAGTTTTTGGGGGCCAGTGACACCAATACAGTGATCACTCCTAAAAAAATGCACTGATCCCTGTATAAATGACACTGGCAGGGAAGGGATTAACACTAGGGGCAATCAAGGGTGTTTCTAACTGTGGGGGGAGTGGATTCACTGGAGGAAAAGAGAGATCATGATTCCGCTTAGCTGAAACACAATTTCTCACTTTTCCCCCCTGACAGATCAGCGGTGTGCTTTGTTTACATCAGCACTCTGCTGCTCCATCTCTCCTGTAAACGATCGGTAGGTTGCGGGGGCCATTGCAGTCGCCGGACCCGCGATTGGCCTCCGCTGTGTCCAATCACAGCGGGAGTGGTGTGCCCCCTAAACCGCATGTACAGGTATATGATTTTGCGCACCCGGGCCGCCCTGCAGCAATAAATGTACGTGGGGTGGTCCGGAAGCAGTTATAGCAAATAAGTATTAAAATAAAATATAGGAGAGGCATTGCTTAAAGAGAATCTTCACCCTAGAAATAAAAATTTTAGGTTGACTTTTAAACACTTGACCTCCAGAAGATTTATCCCCCTTTATGACCAGGCCAAAGTTTGCGATGCTGTACCCAAACAGAATTTATGCCATTTTTTCCCCACAAATAGAGCTTTCTTTTGATGGTATTTGATCACTAATTCGTTTTCCTTTTTTTTTTTTTTGCAATAAACAAAAAAAGACCGACAATTAAAAAAAAAAAAACATTCTTTTTACTTTCTGCTGTAAAACATATACAATAAAATAATAAAAAATAATTTATTGATAAATTTAGGCCAGTATGTACTTTGCTATATTTTTTTGGCAAAAAAAACCTAATTTACGCATATTGATTGGTTTGCGCAAAAGATATAACGTCTACAAACTTTTTGTATTTATGTATTTTTTTACTAGTAATGGTGGTGATCAGCAACTTATAGTGGGACTGCAATATTGCGGCAACTGACACTAACTGACACTTTTAGGGAACCAGTGACTCTAATACAGTTATCAATGCTAAAAACATGCACTGTTACTGGCTGGGAAGGGGTTAAACATCTAAGGCAATCAAAGAGTTAAATGTGTTCCTAGCCAGTGTTTTGGTGTACTTTGTTAGGTACTTTTACTAGGGGAAGTAATGGATTTTATTCCCTGCTTTGCGGGGAAAGAAAATCTCCTACTTACCCACTGATAGGACAGGGCTCTGCCTTGTTTACATAGGCAGTGCTCTGTACTGTGTAAACTCATGACGATCACCAGCTGCTGGCATTAATGGTCGGCATCCGGTGATCGACATCTGCTGTGTTCATTAACAGCACAACCTGGCCGCCATTGGCGCGTGTGCGCCCCCTACCCAGAAGGTACGTGAGCTGGCACTGCCGTATATCTATGTTACATAGCTCCCAACTGTCCCTGAATTCGAGGGACTGTCACTTATTTGGAGCAATGTCCCTCTGTCCCTCTTTCCTCCTCATTTTTATCTGATCCATATAGTTGTATATAAAATGCACTTTTTATCTTTCAAAAAGTGTTTCCCAATGCTAAACCTTTCATCCAATTTCTAAATCGCTGCATGTGTACATTTTAAAAGCCAATATAAAGGAATAGCAGTGGTATAAAAAAAAAGCACTTGTGGATTTAATTAACCTTTTTTTTGGTTAATTCTCCTTTAAGGAGGTGTGGCTGGGGGCGTGTCCTATGCCTACATATGTTTGTTAGTAGGTGTCCCACATTCCTATCTCAAAATGTGGGGAGGTATGGAGTTATATGGTCAGAAAGCAGTTAAAAAAAGGACGTTTACTTGTCCAGGGATCCAGCGCTGTCCTCATGTGGACCGGTTCTATGCCGGCTTTTGGACCCTCGGCACTGCCGGATTTACTGTGGGAAGTCAGCTGACAATTTCACAGTCTGCCTCCCACTGCACATGCGTGAGCCAGGCTGCACTTTGTGAATGGTCCTGCAGCCTTCTCAGAC
This sequence comes from Lithobates clamitans, assembly GCA_037952925.1. Taxonomy (NCBI): domain Eukaryota; kingdom Metazoa; phylum Chordata; class Amphibia; order Anura; family Ranidae; genus Lithobates; species Lithobates clamitans. The sequence continues at coordinate 5,442,974 of JBBGZY010000741.1, read as the reverse complement.
CTGTAACATATCCCAGAAAGCTGCGGGCAAAGAGAGGGGGCCAAACTTCTGCTCAGATCACCTAGGCTATCCAAGCAGAACTGGAAGCGGGTACCTATCAATTCTAGGCACCCCCCCCCCAAAAAAAAATGTAATATGCCAAATGTAGTGAAGTAGTGGAGGAGGGGGGGAGGACATAAAGCAGAACGTCCCCTTTGGGGTATTGAAAGTAAGTGAACCCAGATAAAGGGAAATACAGTGCATTTTTAGTAAGTACACATTTCAATTTACTCTTTTTGTTATGCGACTAACAAATTGAATTGACTTGTGTTTCATATTATGATTATTGCTTTTCATATGTAAATGCTCCCTCAAGTGGCCATCTGGATTTTGAGGGAGTGGGATTAGCAGCACTGAATACATGTTGTTAAGATAAGTTCAATTAGCTTAAAGTGTATCTAAACCCAAGAACAAAAATTGAATATATTTCAGCATACCAGTCTTTACATGTGCCACTGCATTCGTTTTCTTTTTTTTTGCCTCTATTGTCACCTGGCGTAAGTACCAATTACACACTTCCCATCCTAGAGGGACAATTCTCATTGTAGTATTTCCAGGAAAGACCACCTGGGCTGCCCTCCTGGTTTAGATTGCAAACACCTCACCCTCTCCCCATCATTATAACATAGGGAGGAAGTGCTCTGCCGCTCATAGAAGAGAACTGGGAAGACTGATAATATTGTGTGAGATTTCAGTTTAGTGCATATGATGTTACAAAGACATTTGAATTCTGACAGGATCTACAAGTATATTTCAGTGCATGAAGAAAATGTATTTAGTCTGAAAAATAAATGCCAATGCATCCAAGACATCTAAGGACTGGCAAACTGACACTTTTTAAATGATTGTTTCCTGGGATAAGTTGTAGTAAGTTAGATGTAGTAAACCTTAACAGAGAGTCTGTAGTTTTTAATCAGGAAAAAAAACTGATCCACATACCGGCATTAAAGTGTTACTAAACCCACAACAGTAAAATCAGTCTGTATACTGTATGTAGTACAGCATGCTTGTTATACTCACCGTGGAACCTAAGGGGTTAATCCTGCGCATTGTGTAAAAAGGCTGTTTGATCCTGTCTTCTCTGATCCCCCCTTCTTCCAATGTTCCCAATCTATCTCCTGACAGTACAGAGCCCTGGGGGCACTCTGCACATGCTCAGTTTAGTGTGTTATAATAAAAAGAAAGGAGGGCGCAAACACCTAGTGCATTATCTTCAACATTAAAGTCAACTTATTAAAATGCCAAAAACATATTCACAAACAAGAGAAGAAATATAAGCCCATCAAATCACGACTCCAGTATGGTGGATACCCAGAATCTGTAGTTGGAAAGCTGACGCGTTTTGGGAGACAAGCCCCCTTCCATCAGTTTGGTATGTATTGCTAGAGCCTTTTTTTTTTCTTGGGAGAGTGCATGTGATCGGCACAGGGACAATCAGCACTGTCCAGACAGAGGGTCAGGGGTCCTGCAGCCCCTTAGAACAGTCAGAGTAGAATGAAAAAAGTAGAATCGCAGTAGAATGATAAAGTAGAATGAAAAATCCTCCTACAAGCTTTAACCAGGCACTGATAGAAGGCATAAAAATGCTTTATACTGCTGATGAGATGATATTTAGCAGTAGCAGTTTATATTTACTAAAATAATTGCATTTGCGTGTCCTGTGGGAGATAAGATATGGTGAATGCAGGGTTCTGGGTTTAGTAACACTTTAAGAGAGAGAAGCAGTGAAGTACAGCCACTGTGTTACTAAAAATCATTCTTTTACAAATACAGTAATACCTCGGATTACGAGTAACGTGGTTAACGAATGTTTCGCAATACGAGCTATTATTTTTTTAAAATCCTGACTCGGTTTGCGGGCGTTGTCTCGCAAAAGGAGCAGGATTCATGCCTTTGCAGTGTGCACTACCGCATTTGACCAGAGGTGCGGGGGCGCCGGTGACACTCTGTGCCACTTGGATGCACTCAGAGCCACTCGGAAACACTCTGAGTGTTTCTGAGCCTCTCTGAGTGTTTCCGAGTGCATACGAGCAGTTTTCAAGTGTTTCCCGCGCCCCCACCCCTGGCCACATGCGGTACTGCATAACATAGAAGTCCCTGTGGAACAAATTATCTGTGTTTCCATTGACTTCTATGGGGAACCTCGCTTTGATATACGAGTGCTTTGGATTACAGGCATTCTTCTGGAACGAATTATGCTCGTAATCCAAGGTACCACTGTACTAGTCAAAATCAAAATAAATGTTTATGCTAATATATAATATAGATAAATACAACCCCCAATAGCTAGATCTCAAATAAATTACCAATGACAAATCCTAAAGATGAAAATCAATACTACATTTCACCCCTAATTAATTTAGTATGTTATCAATCATGTACAAATAAAATGTGTACTAATAAAGTGTTTGCAAATAAATGTCCAACAAAAACAAAATATTCTTCATGCATAAAAATCCTTTATTTCACTCCTTGTAATTTAAAACATAATAAATCACTAAATCTTCCACTTTATTACCATCTGTGATCTTTTACCACCCTTGTAGATGAAGCACTCACCAGAAAATCTAATGACCCCTAAATGAATAGAAGGTCTTACAGCATTTTCAGATATTATTCCTCTGGGACTTAGCCTTCCTTCCTTTTGTACGGATCACTCCATCATGTTAAGGCTTCTCTGATTTTATCACCCATACCCTCCCTAAAATAAGCTCTCATAGTTGTACCAAGAGCAAAAGTATTTATTTAAATAAAAATAACATAAAATCACTAACATTTGAGAAAAAGCACATTATTTTAAAGCGTTACTAAACCCATTACCCTGCATTTACTATATCTGGTCTCTCACAGTACACAAAACATGGTAATGCAATCGTTTTAGTAAATAGAAACTGCTAATACCTTTTCCCATTGGCAGTATATAGCAGTCTTGTGA